>JAKSZP010013159.1:0-321086 GCA_022478985.1 Massospora cicadina
TTAACTTTGGAACTTTTTTATCCTGCCATTCACCTCCTGCAGCTAGTTGGGTTTATCATCATGAGGTTTCCTGACAACTAGGGCTTATCCAGGCTCTACATTTATATGTTGTCAACTTCTATAATGCGGCCTCTTCCTTCATTTATGACAACCAAGGGACCATTGTTGATAACTGATGGTTAATTAACAAAGCCTGAACCCATATTGCAGTGTTGGATAATGAAATCTCTGGCTACATCATGGACCAGCTTCAACAAAATATTTAACTTCTCAAGGCTGTCTAAGGCCAACTTCTACACAAGGTTGAAATTCTAGTATGGACTTTTTAACAACCCTATCAGGAACTAATATCTCATGCCTTTACTCCTGGGGTGAAGGGCCTGAGGGGCCCAGAGGGCCAGAGGGTCCTATGGGCCTCAAGGGCCTCCTGGCCTCCCAATGCCTACATTGGGTGATCCTGATGAACCTTGGAGAAAGGATGTCTTAGCACTGGTCATCTACAAGCTCAGATCCAAAGTGTAGCCCAAGGATGTAAACTTTAAGTTGATGGAGTCCCCTTCAACCCATGAATTTTGATTGAGGAACTTTTAAATGAGATGGATAATCTCACCACCTTCATCCAACTTACTAGTAGTCACCTTACCTATCTCAAACAAACCTTCCATAGGTTTGAGACCCAATTGAATGATCTTGACAGTCAGCTTCTTCTACAACAAGTTAATATTCAAGTGCTAAAAGAGCAGGTCACCCACAAGGCTCCCTTTTCTTCTCTCAACTAGAACTGAGATGACATTCAGGAGAATCTTGAGGGTTTGAGATGACTATTATACTAACAGGACCCCTGTGACTATACAGAAACTGAGTTACTGATCCTGCACCAATTCTAAAATTTTAATACCTCTCCACTCCTCTCATAACTAATTTTAAATCTAGTTTTAATAAAAGATTTACTCCTGGTCAAAAAATTATTTCCTCCTTCTTGTATGCCTATAAGTTTTCCATGGAGGAAGCCACTGACTGAAAGAAGGTAAAACACATCCACTCCAACCTTAACAGCATAGCTCAGAAAATCATGACTCCCCACCTGAAAGAATGAAGCATCTGGGAGTATGTTTGAACAGCCCTAATCCAGAAATTTAGCAGTAATCAGACCTTGGCCAGCCAGAAACAGGCCTTCATGGATATCTATCTGAACAAAGGTGAGAGTTTTGTGGAATTTGCCAGCAGCTTTTAAACACAAGTGCAACCCTTAATTAATATTAATTATTTTACTCTGGATGATGCCATTACTTCTGTGATCTCCACATTAGGCTCTTATCCTGAGGTCCAAATGCATATGATTGGTCAAAAGAATGGGTTTACATGAATTTGGAAATTAAGGAAGCACTTAACAAGATCCCTGTGACAACTCTGCATCCTAAGGTCATCTCTTCAGCTCCCTTTAAACACTATCAGGTCCATGTTGTCAAAAACCAAAAGAGTTTTTAACCCCTAATGCACTTGCTGCAATGGTTTCTGACACAGACTCAAGACATGCTTTAAGTAATTTGTGGAGGAGGTGGAAAAAGATCCATCAGCATGAAGAATAAGGCACTTCATGCTAACATCCCTATTAAGCCTCAAGAATCCTCATTGACATTTAAAAAACCTAAGGTGGCTAGATCTAAAAAAGAGGTTATGGTACCTTTTGATAATAAAGAGACTGATAATGCTTGCTCTTTTTCTAATGACTCACCCATGTTTCTCACACATTAACTCCACAAATCAGAATCTTGGTCACCCACATTGCTGTTTGAGTCTATAAGATTCTTTCTTTCTATAGTTGATAGCAGCTCCTCTGTGAATGTTATGTTATCTAAAATGATGAAGCATATTAATATTGCCCCAGACTTGATGCATTATATAGAGTATGGCACTGTGGGACTGAGATGTACACAATCCATAAGGGCCTATTCTTTTCTACCAGTTTAATTTGGGAAGCTTTCAGTAACCAATCCTGCTGTAGCACTGTACAACTAAAGTTACAAACTTCATCTTGGGACTCAATTTCTCTGAAACTACTCAGCAGTGGTATACTATGATGAGGGGTTCCTATCCTTACTGAGACACCGTGTCCCTTTATTTTTCAAAACCTTTTCATAACTTTAAAACAGAGGTCAAGGCCCAAGCTTGCTTGTTAGAGAGTGAGAGCTGGATCAATCAGCTCAAGTATCATGTCATGGGCTTATGAGTCCAGGTTGCCCTCACCTGCTGTTGATGGTTGCAAAGGCATGCCAATCTATCTACCCAGGACAGCCTTTATAGCTTCAAAGTCCCAGGTTGTTGATACCTGAGTTCATGCCAATATTCCCTCCAGATAAATGTTGGAAATTCTAGGCCAAGATAACCCATCAGTCAAAAAAGTTTTGATTTGTCTGGGGATTTTAAATTCCATCTATGCTTAATATATATCAGTGTTGTTGGCTAACCTTACTGACAAGCCTAGGGTTGTAGGCTCAAATAGTCTCTCCACATATGTCTACCTTCTATCAGTAAAAGCTATTGATGATGTTCTTAGTTTTGGGAACCTAAGGGATTTTGGGTTAGAGACGCCCACTTAGTGGCTCTTGTCAACACCAATATCAGAAAGTAACACATGGAAAAATAACAAGAAGTTTATGACCTATTGGAGGAGTATCCTGACCTCTTCTCAGTCTCTACTTTTTGACTTTAGTAAAAGATGATTGGGGCACTACATCATGTGGAAACTGGGGATACTCCCCCCTTTCAGTTTCAACCTTATCAAAAGAGTAAGGTTGAAGAGGCACAATTGGTGGTTGAACTCAAGCAACTTCTCAAAGCCAGGCTACTGGTGTCATCACATAGTCTATGAGCCTCCTCTCTCCTACTGGTTCAAAAGAAGGATGGCAGCCATTGGATGGTGATGGATTATCATTGGCTCAATTCCATTATCATAAAGGACAGCTACCCTCTTCCCCAGATCAAAAAATCTCTTCAGTTGCTTTCTGGGTCACAATACTTTTCTGAATTGGACCTGACAAGTGGGTATTGGCAGGTAGAGCTTGCTCCTGAAGACTGATCCAAGTGTGCACTTATTGCCAACAAGGGGTTGTTTGAACCTACAAGGATGTATCAGGGGCTTTGTAATGTGCCCGCCACTTTCCAATGTGCCATGGATGGGATCCTTGGAGACATAAAGCTATTATGTGTCCTCATGTACCTAGACAACATCACTGTCTTTCTGTGAACTTTCAATGGTTATGTGGGCACCTTTGAAAAGATTTCAATTAGCTTAGGATGGATTCAATAGGAATTAAACCTTCAAAGTGCTCTTTCTTCTTGTCTAAAATGAAGTTCCTCAAGTATAAGGTGATGAAAGATGGCATCCATCCCATACCAGACAAAGTTAATGCTATTAATATGTTGCACCCCAGAGCCTTAGGGATATTCAAATATTCCTCATAATGGTGAGTTATTATTATAAGTTTATCCCTCAGTTTTTTGACCTGGCTGAGCCTCTATTCTACTTTCTGCAGAAGAATGTGTCTTTTGAGTGGTAACCTGATCAAGAAATGGCCTTTAATGCATTATGGATCACCTTTTGCACTAAACATATTTTAGTCCATTTATAATTTAATCAACCTTTTTTATTATTTATCAACATCAGCAATGTTGCCATTGGGGCCATCCTAGCCAAGCACAACAAAAACCAGGTTGACCAATGTTGTATTTGTAACCAGGTGATATTCCTCACATATTAATAAAATTAGTATAATAATTAATCAAGGATAATTTCCAATCAGTTTGCTATTTTCAATATATATTTAATGATAATACCCCAATTTGTGCTCTCCATTCAATTGGTTTGAGCTGTCTTGATTTGCAGGATCAAGAAAGTATTGGGGATTATCCTCAATAGGAAATTGGTGGGTCTCAACACCAGCAACTAAGGGCTGATAATGTTGAGATAATTAATATTATCAATTGAGATGATGAAATGCTTAAATGCAATGTCAGGAGTATTATAAAATTATTCCAATAGAGTTTTTAGTCAATTTTGACACTGTCAACATATGCAGAGGATATCAAACCATTTAATATCAATTAAATAAAATTTAATCACACTTTGACTTCAGAAGGTATTGTGATCAATCCATGACAACATTTTGGTTAAATTTAACACTGGCAACTTATGCCAAAGATGTCTTTATTTAATTAATTCAGATTACAATGAATTGAGGATCACCATAATTATGGATATTTGAGGATGATGAGTATTGCCAATAAGAGTGATGGTGAATGATAAGCAGGGAAAATTGCTAGTGAGTGCTGATGATGCTGAAAATAAATGCCAATGACGCAGACAGGCAAAAAATGCCTATAAATAGTTTAATCTCCCTTCTAATAAAAATCTAATCTTTCATTTTCTTACCATTATTAAGTTTTCAGTTAACAGAGTTTTGCTTAGCTGTAGAGGTGGTACTCAAGATCCCCAGAAATTAGGTTCTGGGTTAAAACACTTGGAGTGGTTGGTGAAACCAACTCTCAACCTTGAACTAAAAAGAAAACTTTATGGGAACTTGGGCAAACAGCCACAATGATGAACTGGAAGGATTGAAGGGACAAACCCTGAGGAAGTCAATAGAGGCCTCTGAACTACAATCATTAGACAAGTCCCAAAGAGGACCTCTGAGCCATGATGAATGGTCAAGCCTCAGAAGGAGATGTTGTTGGTCTTCTGGGTTGGTGGGTTGCCCTAAAAAATTATAGAGAAAGGTTAGTGATGATTGTAAAAGAGCAAAAGCCAGCAGCCTTTATACTGTTTGGCCTAGACACTAATAGAGTTACCTATTATTGAGAATAAAATTTCTCAGTAGATGCTAAAGGCCAAATTAATCCAGCCAAGTCAGAGCCCTTGGGCCTTTCTAATTGTGGTAATACTAAAAAAATGAAAAACTTCACTTATGTGTTGATTATGTGCCACTGAACTGAGTAACTGAAGATATTGCATACCCAATACTATTAATTCAAGATATTTTTGCCTCCTTTTCAGAAAAAACATGGTTTATAAATCTGGATCTATTATCATGTTACCACCAAATTGGAATGGCAGCTGACAGTACCAAGTACATAAGCTTTTTGATCAAATATGGCCAATTTGAATTTTTACAGATTCCCTTTGACCTTTCAGGAGCACCATGAACTTTTCAGCATATAATGACGCTATATTTGCAAATTTGCTTGCAAAATGTGTAACCATTTATCTAGAAGATATTACAATAGCATCATCATTCTTTAACAAACACCTTTTGGATATCCAAACCTGCCTAAACTGACTTAAGGGATATGGATTCTCACTCAATACAGAAAAACCTTTTTTTTATCCAAGAACTTAAACTGTTGGATCACATAATTTCACCACAAGAGCGCTCACCTGATCCTTTATAAAGTGAAAGCAAACAGTGGAAATATCCAAACTCAATTCCATTGATTAGTCATTTTTAAATGCCATAGGATACTATGCCACTTTTATACCCATATATGGCAACTTGGCAGCACCACTATTCAACTACTTAAAAAAGGAACCAAGTTTATATGGATGAGCCAACATGATATCACATTTGAAAAACTCAAGATAGCACTGGTGGATAGCCCAATACCAGTTCACCCAAACTTTGGAGAACCATTTTATATATTTACTTATGTAATTGAATATGTGTTAGGTGCTGTCTTATCATAATAAAATACAACATCCATCAACTAATGAAATATATGTCAAAGAAATAGACTTCATCAGAGAAAAATTGATCAACCTATGAATAAGAAACATTAGCAATTTTATGGACCCTCAGAAAATTTTGTTACTATCTCCTAGGATAAAAAATATCCCATATTTGTTGACAATACAGCACTTTAGGCTATTTAAATGGGCCAGTTTCATCAAGACAATGTATCCAATGGATTTATAAACTAATGAAATTTAACTTTAAAATTATTTATATTCCCAGAAAACAAAACATTTTAGAAGGTGCCTTAGCTTGAATTCCAGTCAAGAATACTAAGGAATTTTACCAATGTTTCTACTTGGCCTAGAACTTGAACTAGTAATCTTGGCAAATTTTTAACTTCATTTAGGATCTCTTTAACTATCAAGGACAAATCAAACTTCTAAGCAGCTTTTCTAAAATTCATAGTCATCAATGGAACTTTTACTGCTGAAACAAAGATAAACTACAATATGTTTCATTTATTAACCAATGCTGACACTGTCTTATCTTAAATCATGATAAAATGGAACATTTTGGATGTGCTGCCATATGGGAACAACTCAGATGCTCATATTGGTGGCCAGATGCTTATGCAGACTTTCATGAGTGGGTAAAAATGTGTTAACCATGTCATATATTTGATAAATTACATGTGGATAACCAAACTTACTCACCTATTACTACAAATGGCCTATTTGAAATGTGGGGACTGGATTTTGTTGGACCTATCTCACCAGTATCAAAGAGCAAAAATTGATATGTTCTAGTAGCTTCAGAATATTTTTCTAAATAGCCAGTAGTTATTGCCACTGAAAAAAGTGGATGCTCAAACAGGTGCAGAATTTCTTTTCAACTGTAGCTTTACAATACTATTCCCTCCTCAATGCATCCTTACAGATCATGTAGCCCACTTCAATAATAACATGAAAACTAAATTTCTCAAAAAGATGGGAACTTCACATATCTTCATTACAGCTACAACCCACAGTACAATGGCCAAACTGAAATCTTTAGTAAGATGTTAATAGAATCATTATCAAAATCTATAGTATCTAACATCACTGATAGGACCACACAATCCCAGATAAACTTTAGGCTATCAAAAAAGCATTATACAATCTAATGTATCCCTCATGAAGTCTTGTTTGGTATAAAGTTTACACCCTTCAAACTGCAATCACAATTGAACAAAGAGAATTGAGTTAAATTTTTTATGACCACCTATAATCAAGTAGCTGAAGAAATTAATGCCCAGGCAAAGGCTATGATAGCACAGGTACAAAAAGACAATGCAAACTACCCCATTTTTCAGTAGGGGATACAGTACTCCTGTTTAAAAATGTTGTACTTAAATCCCACTCAGGAATTTATACCAAAATGGCAAGAACCATTTAATATCAATAAAATCAATGGCAAAGGCTCATACACACTCACACACTTAAACGGGATGATTATTATGACACCTGTATTAGGATACCACCTCAAAATTTTCTATAAACTTGTTTAAGGAGGGGAATATGATGGAAACCATCAGGAACCTCACTTCTGCCTAAGGAATAAAAAGTTAATATTATATCCCTTGGATCAGAACTAACCATTCCTGCAAACATATCAGAACCCAGACCACTTCCCAAAGCAAGAATATCAACCCAATCTCTACTTAAAAATAGTCAACCTAAACCCAATATAATATACCTTAATAAAATATAGTACCTAATTTATATAACTGCCTCTTTTCTCTTGAGCTCTAACAGTAAAAGGTTAAAATAATAAGACCTACTACAGTGATTATTTGGTTGCTTTGATAGGTTTAATTACTTCCTAAACTTATTGAGGGCCATCTCATTTACCAATATATATGAACTAAAACAATTGAATAGAATTGTTAAAGATAAACTTGAGCAATGCTGAGCTAAGCAGCATATAAAATAGTGATATTTAATATCTGCTGACAACAGCTCCAGCGTTGAAGTTAAAAAACTGAGATTCTTAAAGAGCCCCAAACCAAGTTATGTGAAATGTTGAATGCCCAAAGTTCCCATCTTAATATATATAAAAAATCATTGTATATATGTGTGAGACACATTATCTCATGAATGAATGTACCAAAAATCACCAAACTTGTAAAAAAAATACTTTAAATATTTTGGGGATGGCCATAGGCTATTTTTCAAAAAATATAAGATTCTAATGGCAGTCTATATCATTTTGGCTGAGCTTTTCAGTTTTATTCACTTAATTCGATAGGTTCATAGGTTTTGAGAAGCGGTTGATAGTTTTTAGTTGATTTGAATGTTCAACAATTAGCTTTCACTGAGTGATGGTTAGTGATTTTTGGTTGAATCGATGGGTTCAATGGTTTTAGTAAGAAATTGATGGTTTAGTTAATTCTATAGTCCAATTAGTTTTGCTGAGTAGTTGGTAGTTTTATATTAATTTAATAGATTTGATTTCTTTTTTTAGTACTAGATGGTCAATAGATTTGATTTCTTAAACTCATCAATAGCTATCTATTAAAATAAAAAATTGATTAGGATTATCTGTAAATTTTAAACCCACAAAAAATCTGGGTAGACTAGAGTATCGATGAAAATTAGACTAAAGATCTCATTCTTAAAGATCACTGGTTATATATTTATATAGGATGCACTATCTCATGAACAAATAAGCCAAAAGTTACTAAACTTAGCACAATACTTTAAAGTTTGGGAATAATATGATATTTTTTAATAAAATAACAATAATTCATTATCAGTTCTATTTAAGATCTAAAAAAATATATGATTCTAATGGTAAATATATTTATTTAACTGAGCATTTTGGTATTCATTTAATTTGATAGATTTATAAGTTTTGATAAGCAGTTGTTAGTTATGGTTGTTTTATAACTTCAACAATTGAGTTTGGTTAATTTATTGGTGGTTTTTTGGTTGGTTTGATGGGTTCAATAGCTTAAATAAATGGTTGATGGCTTAGTTAATTAATAGTTTCAATTGGCTTTGGGTGAGTGGCTGATAGTTTTTGGTTAATTTGATAGTTTAATTGATTTTGGCTAAATAATTGATAATTTTACTAATCTGATAGGTTTAATTGATTTTGGCCAAGGGATTGGTGGTTAGATAATAAATAGGTTTAATGTTTTATGAACTTATTGATGACCATCTACCAATATAAAAACCAAAACAATTGATTACAATCATCTGGTAAATTATAAACCCAAGCAAAGCTGGGTTACTTACTCTCACCACATGATTTGATGCCGCAACTCGAGAGGTGACTCTCACCACATGATTTGATGCCGCAACTCGAGAGGTGACTCTCACTCACCACTTGGTTTGATACGGAAACTCGATGTGCGGCAATGACTGTTTATGTTTAGTTTCCATATCAAACCAAGTGGTGAGCGAGAGTCACCTCTCGAGTTGTAGCATCAAAGCATGTGGTGAGTGAGTCACCTCTCTAGTGCAAAGGGTTAATAACACATTCACTGACTGACTGACGCCTGAAACCTTCGAGTCTGATAGATTCAATCTATTTGGGCGAGTGGGTGAGAATAGGCAAATATTAGCTAATAATTCACCAAATTGCTCACCCGAAACTAAACAAAAATCAGTCAGAGGTTTAAGTGGATTATTAAGTAAATTTAGGATCACCAGCTCATCAGCCACGAGGGCAACAGCGAAGCTGTTAGTCCGAGCGGCTCAAGCGTAGTGCTAGCACAGCCTTTAGGCTGTCAGTGCGAGCTTATAAATAAACCCGAGCAGCGCTGGGTAACTCCATTTGTTACTTCGAATAAATTACATTTTAGATATTATTCCAATTATCCGTCTTAGTTATCCACCTAACACTGTTTTGAGTTTGCTATTATTCCAATTAAACATTCGGTTCATATTTCGTATTTTAAATCCCAAAATAAATTTAAAGGCTTATCTAAACTAGATCAGATGGAAACAAAAGTTTAATTTATCCTTGTGCACGGGTATATCCAGACCTATGAAGTACCTACTGAGGTTGGATTATTGCTGGTTGAAAACTAACTACCAATGACCCGTACTGTATTGACGTAAAGTTAATTCAGTAAATTTTTGGACTCTCTCTTATCTTTTTTAAATAAATAATTTATCTTCGTTCAAGTATGTTTTGTTAGGTTACAAAAACATATTCTCATTTATAATAATAAATTAATTTTTTCTAAGCTTAATTCACTATCTTATATTTTAAGTTATGTTTAATTTAAATTTCTATCTTTTACCTAGATATCCAAGATACTAATTTAATACTATATTTTTTATTACATCAGTATATTTAGGTTTATATTAGAAATACTATTAAATATTCAAGCAAATAATATAGTTTTTATATATGAAAAATTCAACTGCACTTTAAATTTAAAGTTAATATTACAAACTTAAGCATGAAAACTGATATAGAGTATATATTAAAGTTACCTTGGTGTAGGTTACCTGAAAAGATCATTGTTTGCTTTTCAATAAATACAGAAATATCTCAAAAAATAATAACGTATATTTTTAAAGAGATAGCCAATAGTTGAAAGGTAAAATCTATGATAATGTATTAAAAACCTAAAGAAACCTGGGTATTAAAAGGTATATTAAACAGAATCAAATTTCATAACAAGATTATAAACTCAAGCAAAGCTGGAAAAAATGTTTTGTGTTGCAAAAATCACAATTTTTACAATTTTTTATTAGTCAACCTAAAACCACCAACTGCTTGGCAAAAGCATTTAAACTATCAAATCAACCAGATATCAAACTGCTCAGCTGTAATAATATATCAACTACCATTAAAAATATAGAGGATTTTCACTTGTTACATATAAAATTTTTTATTTTGCTATGAAAATCAAAATCTTTGATGGATTATTTTATTGACATCATAGATACTTAAGTGCTGAATTTCAAAGCTCTAGCTAGTCTGGAAGGTAGTTAAAAATCAATTGCAAGGTTCTACCACAGACAGACACCACAGCAAGTGGAAAAAATGTTTTAAAAAGGTAATACAATATCAAAGAGATCATCTAGTTTTACTTAGAAAATTTTTATCATGTGAAAGTATTTAATAATTAATATTTATTCCACATTAAAAAACTTAAAATCTGCTAGGTTATGGACTTCTATATAATGTAAATTACATTTGTATATATATTTTATAATTGCTAATACTTTTACCCTTTTAATTGAAAGTTAGAATAGAATTGTATGTACCCAGTATAAGGGATTGTGTTGTCACTGTTTGTTTAGGTATAATATACAGTAAAGTTATATATTAATAGTTAAGCATATTTATATAGCTATCAATTATTATTACTGATCTTATTATAATATTGTCTTATAAATCTCCATAATTGCATCAATAAAGCTAGAAAAGCATTTAAGTTTTAGATTTGTTAAATAGATGCTATGATATTACATTGGTTAACTAATTATAAAGGATATATAATCTAGAAGTTTTGATTTTTTGTATCTACTTGACATCACTTTTGAGTGATTTTGATTAAAAGTAACCATTAATTCTTTCATTGCCACCTACACCACATCAGTTTTCCATTTATGTCTGCGGATCCACCACCTGCTGCCCCAGTATGGGGCAGCGGTGCTCCACCTGATAGCATTTTCTGCCCAGCAGGCAAACATATATGGACGGGCTCATCTAGCCTGCCTAATGCATTGGGCCAATTTGTCCCTCCAAGGGACTTATTATTACACTTAGCATGAGTCCACCCAACCTGCACTCACCCACTTGCTCTACCCCAATCCAATATTCACTTTTATCTCTGAGTTGAATATGGACATCTCTTTCCATATGCCAACAAAGCAATAATTGAGCTGGCAATAGCCACGTTTGCACCAGCTGGATTTATTGACTTTTGCCCTTACAAGGGCTATTTTGATATAGGTTTTCCTACTGAAGAGGACGCGGCTGCTGCAGCAACTATGCCCTTATTATATAAAAATACACCCATTACCACAACCTATACACGCCTCCCCAGTGATGCCACATTGGTTGTGACCTTTGCAAACCTTCCTTTGCACCTTCCCCTCAAACACTATATGAAGAATTGATGATAGCACTGTCCAAATATGGTACAGACCCCATCCTCCACTTCCTGGTCCCAAGCGGTGCTGAGCGGTTATCAGCACCATGGGTAATGGCCACCATTAACCCCACCAACCAACTATAGCCCAGCACATCACACCACATGCCCATATCCCATCTGCACCAGCTCACTTCTTTTGGGCTCATATTGACAACAGCCACACCATTTGCCCCCTCTGCCATGAGTTGGATCATTCCAAAAAAACCTGTCACTACAATTCAAAAAATGTGGAAACTGCCAAGCCCACATGTGAGGCCACACAAATGGCATTTGAGTAGGGATTTTGGCTGCCCCTACCCCCTCTAGCTGAACGCTCAAAAATTAGCAAAATCTTTGCAACCAAAGCCCAAGCCAGCTTAATTTCTCATAATATACCCAATCAGGAGTAGGTTTGGACCCAAATTCAGTCCAGCCAATTTTCCACCCCAAAACTTACCCAACCAAAACCATGTTCCTCCAAATTAATCATACTCAACCAAAATCTCTAGAACTTATTGGATAAAATAATTGAATCTGGGGAAATTGTCCCACCTCCTGACTTTCCAATTAATTTGGAACCTTATCTATCTTTAAATTTTGATGCCCCATTCCCACCCAAGAAATATGTCCCCAAACCTACCACTACTCCATTCTTGAGTGACCATCAACTTGTCAAGGCTAAGGTGGCCTCTCCTGAAAGCCGCCATCTCCACAAAGCTGTGGCACTCTCAATCACTGAATTTAAAGAAGGGCTACATTTAACCAATTTCCCTGCTAATTTCTCTGAGGTTGCAAAAGTAGAAACTGAACGTTTAAGAGAAACTGCCGCCTCTGCTGTTAAGCAAGTTGTTGCACTGGCAGAATTTTTCCCCACCACATCTATCACCAGAGCCAATATCACAAATTTTTTCCAGCTTCCAATGCACACATACAAGCTGACCCCATGTTGCCAAATTCCTGGAGGCTTTGCTCCAGGCCCAGATTGTTACTAGAGATCTTAACAATTATCTATTTCACCTCGACCCACATCCTGCAGATATTCCAACCCCCTTGCTCTCAGCTTTGATCTGCCTCTTCAATAGTGAAAATGAAATTGATAATTTGCCTGATCCCCCTCCCCCTCTACCATGGTGGGATAAGCAGTTCACGGTTGCTACACCTGGTAGGTTAATTTTCCTTTTGTTTTAGTGTCTCACCACTCATTTAGGGCATTTGGTTTGTGTTTTTCATATTGTCTATTTGGTTTTGTATTGGTAATGTCCATCCCTTGATCAGCTTACCTCAAATAACATTTAAAATTTAAAAATTTAAATAATCTAGGAGTCTTAAAAATGTTATTAAAAAGGTTTAAATGATTATAACCTAGTGAAAAATAACCTGATACCACCTGTATTGGATGGGGAGCCCTAGTATCTCATATGCACCAGCAATTAAACCAGCTAAAAAGATAGTATTCTTGATCTGTAACAAATCAATCTTTTGTTTATAAATCAATATATCAAATAGTTTAGTAATAAATTAACTTTGGGGGTTATAATATGAAAAAAGCATTGCAAAGTTCTCAGATAATTTGATAAAATTACATTTTAGACCTTTGGATCTTAGACTCACAGTTGACCATAAACTGGAAATTTATTTGACTTCTATGCTTATCTGTTTCAATAATTTTAACTCTTTATCCTTATTTATATATATGCCTCTATTACAACCTTTTTTACCATTAGATGGTCCCAAGCCTCAATTACAACCTTTTTTTTAGTACTAGATGGTCCTCAATTACAACCTTACCAATTTGTAATTATCTCCTTTCCACCTGTCTATCTCAAATAATTAACCTTAATATTCATAAAATTCATTTTGAGAATTTGTTCATTTTGGTTTTAGTTTATTTATTATACAAGATAGGGGAAAATCCAAAAAGATCCTTGCCACCATCATCTGTTCTTCAAGTACCACCAGGACCTCCTATATGCAAGATGATGAGAGGCTATCTTGCACCCCTGCACCTTGACCTGTTGCAGTGGATACCATCTAATATTCTTTTAAGAGTAGGATGCCAGTAAGAACATGCTTTAGGTCCCTGAAGGTGATTAAAGTTTGGGCAAAGGCACTGAGGCTTTACCACACCTTTGCCTTAGATGTCCTATCTTAGAATTATTTCTAGTAATGCTTCAGAATTCCCAACCAGGTGTCTAAAGGGAAAGCACAACTGATGTGACTTTCACATATCTTGACCTGGTGATGTGACCACAAATCAAGCATGATTTCCTAATTAAATCATCACTTATTAATCATGATTGAGGTGACTTTTTTATGGATAAGTTCATATGTCAAATAAATATGTGATCTTGTTATTCTCATCTATTACATTATCCCAACTTTCAACTTACCTTGGAGGGCTGTGGATCATTTTAGTCCACAAGATAAAGATAATTCTATTGTCCCAAGTCAAATCAACCCCTCCACCTAACACAATAGTTCAGTTAGCCTTTAATGCTGAATGGGGAGGTTGAGAGATTGTTAGAAAAGTGGCAACCATACAAGCTTACAAGGGTTTCTAAAACTTAATGAAAAAAGCTTTCTGTTTGAAAACATGAAGCATGATCTGAGCTTATAAAAGTTTAGGTAAAAATGTGACCTTGTTCATTTCAAAAAATTAGGCAATTTTTGCCTACTATAAATAAAATAATACTGATAAATTTTGTAAGTCAAGTGTTGAGTATTTGGTGAATTTGATAAGATCTGGAAAAGGGTGCACAGAGGTTAATTTCACAAATACAATGGGGAGGATGATATAAAGATTACCATTTTTACCATTTTTAATGCAAAGATAGTTGATTATAGGATTTAGAAGCAAAAGTGCTTCTGGAAACATAATCTTTATTGCAAGCAGCTTCATACTGCTAAAAAACCAAAGGGGTCAACACTGATATTGACTTTATGCTATAAAGTCCATGTAGATTACCAACTAAAATTAATCCCCCTTTTCAATCTTCATTACTACCGTTATCTCTATTTCTTACTGCAGTTGTTTCCACAACTTCTACCAAGCAGGTAAACTTGCTCATTATTCTTTCAGTGCAATACTGGTGAAATTGTAACCATATCATTACCTTCTTCATTATTAACCTTTGGTATTCAATCCATTGACAACCATCAGAAACTTGATATAGAACCTACTTCTAATAATCCTTGGTGTTGAGTAGTTGGCAGACCTAATCTTCAGATATTTTATAAGGACATAATATTGTTAACATGCTTAATTTTTTATGAATCATATTGGATATCAGTGATTATGGATCAGAAATATCACACTTATGCAAAGCTTGGGATCTGTGTCCTAGCAATTTCACTTAATAATATTCAACTATGATGACATGTGCCTGAGGGCTTTGTTGGTTAAGTCAGACTTAGTAATAATAGTCAATTTGATGACTCAGGCACATGGACTTTGTTGGTCTAAACAAAATTAGTTTTTAATGTTTATTGAGTTTTTGATCAAACTGATTACTTATTAGTGGTACAAATCGCCTTGGTATGTGCTGCCAATTGCTTGAGAGGAGCATTGGTTCATTTATTTGCAGATGCTTCAGAAACGCTGTATTGAGAATTATGAGATTGACACTGACCCTGAGGCTGTGAAAGATGCCCCTGAGTCAAAAGGACTGTAGACCCTCAAATGAACTTATTACATTTTTCTCTGGCCAAGTGCCATTGAAAATGAGGCGTCATGGGTAAAATGTGGTGAACAGCAAACCCTATAAAGTATCTCCAAGTTGATTTAATTAGTACAATAGAATACCACCACAAGTTAGTAATTTATTTTACAAGCTTTTCATGTCTTATACTTTTACGCTGTATTAAGTCAAGAAATTACTTGGGATTAGAAGTATCGGGCAGTGAGCCATTATCCAAGTAACAACAAAGGAATACAGCTTTGAAGTGTCATTTAAAAGAAGTTAATATCTTAACTATTATCACCATCTGATCTATTGTCACCATAATATAGACATTTGAAACTCCACCTTACTACAGAAGAAGAATTAACCATCCAAAGTAGGCCAAAAACTTCAACAAGTGGCGCTCATGGCTTGACTGCAGATGGTGACCATGCTGAACAGGGGAGCAATCCCAATCAATTATGTAGAACCATTACCAGGCCCAATAAAAATACTGAAATGACTGCATCCCATATTATTTGGAATGATGTACCCATTATTACCTACCCCAATGAACCCATTTCACCTGAAGAGATAGAACGTCTTGAAAATCAGTTGATAAGAAGGTATCAAATGGGACAAGGGCCTTAGGACAACAGTATCAATCCTTTTTATCAACAACAACAGCAAGATGTGTTGTGGATGAGATATCTAGCTCATTCTCAATTGAGTGTAGCTCAAATCTAAAACGATTAAATTGTGATAGAGAATATTATCCAATACTTAATTGAATTTTACACCCCACCTATGAAAATTCTCAGATGAAAATTGCCCACCATCACACGGCCATTACCAAGTTGGTAAACTTATCACGCAACTCCAACCAGGTGAGCCAAATCTTGAATGAGCGATTAGAAGCCAACTTTGCTGAGGTCCATTCTAGTTTGGAGGCAAATTATAATCTAGCCACTTGGGCTAATGACCAGGTAGCAGAATTAACACAAGAGCTAAATGACAGATTACATCCAATCTTTGACAACTGCTTGAAGGAAAGAGGAGTTACCAAATCTTGGGTTAGAAATTATACTCAGACTTCCATTAATGCTTCAGAGTTCATGAGGCTTAATCACAAATCCCAAGAGGCGCAATTAAACCATAGCAATGAATTTTGTAACCAGTATCAATGACTATACCAAAATTTTGCAGATGAAGGATAAATACAATAAAAAAATCAACTACTGGCACACATAATTTAAAGGCCAATGGGTGGAGAATGAGAAAATTCAAGACTCTATTGATTGTCATAATTGACAGATCAATAATCCCAATAAGGACGTTACCACTATTAACAAGTCAAACAATATTTTTCATGGAGAAGTAAGGCAGTGCAAAAAGGTAATTAAGGAAAAGGATCAAGTGATTTACGTCCTGTAACTACAAACTGCTAGCTTGAATGAGGAAATTGCAAAATTAAAGTTATAATTTTTCAAACTGTGTCAATTGGGAATTTGAAATCAACGATCAAATATGAGCTTTGGATGATGGGCATTGCTAGTGTGCCACAAACCACTCGACTGAAAACTCTTCCCAATATTATGAGGATGAAGCTTTGGAAGTAGCTACTGAAATGAACGCTAGGCCACGTCAACAAATGCCTAGCAATATGATTGCTTTGGACAACCCCAACATTCCAAAACGTGATACAATGCCTCAGCGCCCTAGTACACCTGGACAAGCCAACAAAGAAGTAATTGTGATAACCATGGACAGGAAAATAATTACAAACTAGCAAACCTGTCTGCTTTTGAAAAGAATGGAAGTATAACTACATTTGTCAAACGCTTTGAGAAGGCCATGTATGAGGCTAGTGACTATAGCAAAGCGGCCACTATGATCAACTTCTTGGATGAGTGGAGCATTGAATTAATTATGCCTCACATTGACAAAAACCCTACTTACGCTGAAGTCAAAGAGGTTGTGCTTTGTAAATTTAGAGGTCCAGAACGAATGTCTTCTAGAAAATTTAAGTTTATGAACACGTGCTTTAAGAAAGATGAAGAGATTGATGAATTTGCGGTTTGATTCTATTTCAAAGCTCAAGTTACCCTAGGCGCAAATGCTATGTTCAATTTTGACGCTAAGGTTGCACTACAACATGTGATACAACCTTACCAAAATTTGTTGAACACTTTATTGCCTGCTTTTATGCAAAACTCAAAAAATCTGAATTGGTTGATTGTTTGCACAGATGTTCACAAAATTATGGCCCTCCTAATAATGGGTACAAATCAGGACCTGCTGCCTCTGCTGAAAAACCCTTCAAAACTAATAAGAAGACTGACAGTGATCCGCCTGTGAAAACTAAGCAAACCTCAAATACAAGGGCCTCACAACCAATGAATGAAATTACTTTCTATAACTGCAATAAAAAATGACACTTTGCTTACCTATGCCATCATCATAATATCAATGTAGTGCTTTCTGATAATGCACAGGAGGAGGGAATAGAACAAGCACAATAGATATGGGATGCTCTATTGTGCCAAAAACGCCAGTCTCACTGGCTGACAAGAAAACGCAGGCCACAGGGCCTTGATTACCAAAGAAACAAATTCTATTTTATTATCAAATGAAGATTTTACAAATGTACATGTGGTAACTCGCTCTCATAGTAAGGTTGTCATACCTGAAGCCTCTGAAGTAGTCACTTAACCGTATATGCAACAAATACTTGAGAATATTCCAGCTGAAGGGCTGAGCAATGCATCAGATACCCCAAGCTTGAAAGGAGTGAATATAGCTATGACAATCGACACATTCATTAATGAATGTCCCAGTATTAAAAATACTCTAAAGCACACGCTTAAATTTTTGGATTCTTCCCATATTCACTTAGTAAACTCTAATGATTCTTACTATTCTGAGTGCACTTATGTGGACATTCTGGTCAACAAGATCAAAAATTGTAACTATTGTTGATAGTGGAGCACCTGTAAACATTGTATCCACAAAGTTGGTAAAGAAATAGAAAATTGCTCCAGACATTGACCACCATCAGGAATATGTGACTATGGGACTCAACAGCACTAAGAGTGAAGGAGCTTACAGCGCCTTGACACTGCAATTTGGAGCTTTGATAGTAGCTGCACCCGCAATAGTGCTTCCAAATGCCAATTATGACATATTAATTGGAACTAGTTTACTAAGAACCTATGGGATCTCATGCAATTTTAAAGAAAACATCTTTATAATATTGGGCCAATCACTTCCAATTTATTACTCTTGTGACAATACAAAGACCACTAGCCATCACATAAACTTTATCAATATATCTTATGCTGATGGGATGGTAACAGTAAGATATATTCAGCGGGAAAATCAAAGCTGCCCCATGCCAACCACCATAAACAAAGATTGAGGATTACCTCTATGGGTGAATAAGGATGTAACAATAGCTCCAGACCATCAACTGGTTATGAGGACCGGGACCACGCTGGATATTTCAGAAGGACTATGCGGGAGGTTGTATCCTATTAGAATCATTCTCAGATGAAACCTAGTGTGGCGCCTGGAATACTTATACTAGGGCACAGGAAATTGATGTTCTATTAGCAAATTTGACTAGCTGAAGTATCAAGGTCAAGAAATATCAAGTAGTTGCATTTGTGCATCTGTTTCTAAGACAAGTTAAAAGCAGCTGTCAAATTCGGCGATTTATCCAAGTTTGATTTACTGACCAAAAGCCTTGGGGCACATACTGTAATTCCTTGAGAATTGTTTACTGGATTATCAGAACAACAGAAGGATGAAGCACTAAAGTTGTTTGAATGATACTCCGAAATTTTTGCCAAAGATGACCAAGATTTATGTTGTGCAAAAGGAGTACAGCATTTTGTTGGCACTGGGGACAATGTGCCTATTAGAATGAGGCTAATCCAGCACCCCAGGGCTAGCAACGAAATAATTGGAGAAGAGCTAGAAAAATTGTTGAAAAAAAGAAATAGTTGTGATCGTTAAAAGCCCAAGGGCTGCCCATTTTTAATCATAAAGAAAATATATGGCAGCAATTGAGTTGTAATTGATTATCAACACCTCTATGCCATCACAAAAAATGATTCATATCTATTGCCCAGAATTGATGATGCTCTGGACTGTCTGGGAGGGGTGAAGTATTTTACCACAATGGACCTCATCTTAGGATATTGGAAAATTGAACTGTCTTAAGAGGAGTAGAAGTGCATGATGATTGCTTCTCAAGGGCTGTTTCAGCTGACGCACATGCCACAGGAGCTGTGCAATGCACACGAAACCTTTCAGCGTGCAATGGACACAATTTTGGGGGATCTAAAATTATCCTGAATACTGGTGTACCTGGATGATATCAATTTCTTTTCATGAACATATTCCAAAAATCTGGAGCACCTTGAACAAGTGTTTAAATGGCTGTTCAAGGCCAATCTGAAGATAAAACCTAAAAAAATGTCAATTCTTTTAAATAAAAATTGGAATACCTCAGGTTCATTATTGATTCCAAGGGCTTGCGGCCTCAATCTCAAAAGGTGGAGGCAATTAACAAAATACAACCTCTGATGAGTATGAGGGATGTTCAAATATCCTTAGGCATGGTAGAATACTATCAAAGATTTGTAGAAGAGTTTGCAAGGATTGCTGAGTCTCTATTTCATTTACTACAAGGCGGAAATCGTTTTTGCCAGGCAGATGAGTGCAACAAGCCTTTGAGGCTTTATAAGCAAAATGAGCATGGTGCCTGTCCTCTGATATCCAGATTTTGGCAGGCCTTTTATCATACAAACTGACACCTTGTTGACTGCAATTGGGGGGTGTGCTATCCCAGATTGGGGATGATGGCGAGGAGCATCTGGTCATTTATTGCAGCAGGATGCTGCATAAGCATGAGCATAATTATATGGTGACAGAGTGATAGTGTTTGTATGTCTTCTGCGCTTGTAAATAATTTCAGGTGTACATTCATGGCACCAAGTTTCAAGTAGTGATGGATCACATCTAATTACAATGGCTTCACAATCTCAAGGAGCCTGAGGGACGGGACCATCTAGTACTAAAAAAAAGGAGCCTGAGGGACAATTAACCTACTGGGCTCAGAAATTATAGGTGTTTGACTATGAAATTATTCATAGAGCTGAAGTGGATAATCAAAATTCAGACGGACTATCAAGACTTTCTATTGTAACTGTCCTGAGCAGTTTAGCCGATGAGCTTTATGAAAAAAATGACTACTCAAAGTATGGTGACAAGCCACCTGAAGTACAAAAGGCAATCAAAAAAGCATTAATCAATATCAAATATTGGAATGGAGTTTTATACAAGCCTAAGCCCAAGGGCAGCGTCAAATATTCCCGTAACATTCAGAATGAGTGGAGATTATTAAACAAGCCCACAAGGTCATCAGTCATGGAGGATTGACCAAAATGCTAGAAATAATTTGATCTAGTTACTATTGGGATTTCATGCGATTCAATATCCAAGATGTTCTCAAGAAATGTCATTCATCCCAAATTGTAAAGCCTATGAAGTCAGATGTGAGATACCATTTGATCAAACCCAACTGGACTTGGCATACCATGTTGATTGATGTAATTGGCCCTTTGCCTGTGAGTAGCCTAGGCAACAAATACATAATTGTTGCTATTGACCATCTGATAAAATGGGTGGAAGCAAAAGCAATCTGAGATTTGGGGCTCTAACTAAAGCAAAGTTCATTATGGATAATATTATTTATCAGCACGGATGCCCCCAGAAGATCTTGACAGATAATTGCACAAAATTTACTGCCCAGATGGTGCAACAGTTTAATGAGTGAATGTCTATCAAAGGAGCGTTGTCAACACTGTAAATCCATAGATAATGGTATGGTAGAACGAGTGAATGGCATTCTAGTCGGCATATTTCACAAAAGCACAGCTGTGGTTCCTTTGCAATGGGCTACTTTCGTTAGTGCTACTGTATTTGCGTACAACATTGGACACCAAAGCAGCACAGGCCACTCTCTGTTTCAGCTTCTGTATGGTAGACAGCCCGCTCTGCCTCCACTATTATATTCAGTACTCAGTTAAACCAAAGCAATTAGCCCAAATAATTATGTGAACAACTAGTGAAGACCTTAATTAAGTTGCAATCATAAGCCTATAAAAACATGATTAGTAAAAAACTAGTCAGAAGAGCTACAACGATGCTGTCACAATTCCAATATGACTGGATGATAAGTCCTAAGTTGTTATGGCAGAATGGATATAATCTGCCAAGTTTAATATGAGTAATGATTATTTGAGTGCCTTGAGATGAGGCAATATTGGGTTGTTGGGAAATCGCCTCAAATTAGACGATTGTGAAATTAACAAATGAAAAATTGACGGAACCAATGAAATATGGTGAATTAAATTACTAAGCCATGGAAGCGGTAGCATCCAAAGTTGCTATAATTTAAGTGAGACAAGATGATTAAGAAGGGGGTTGTTAGTAGTTTAGAGGTAGTGGAACAGAGAGAATCCGCTGTATTAGATATATTAAATAAAGGAGAGTTGTGGGAGCGAGTGCTCCATATTTATTTAAGTTTATTTTGTTATTACAAGGATATCAATTATCACATCATTGGTCCTAATTGGTCAGTGGGTTGAACCCTGTGCAAAATACTTCAGTGCATCTCTTGAATACCGCAGATTTTACAACAGTGGTGCTCACTACAGGGGGCCTATTGATCAATTATAAAAATAATGAAAACTCAGTTGCCAGCTATGTTACATTCATGTTGTTTTGATAAATATTCTACCCAACACTCTGGGGTCAGTTACCTATGCAGAGCTGAAACTGGCATTGGACGCTGTGCTTAAAAAACAAGATGAGCTGCTCCAGGAGGTTTGCTGCAATAAGCTGCCTCCATTTGATCATGAAGGGAATATTCATGGGTTCTCTAAGCGATTTGAAATTGCAACTGAAGGAGCCTCATATTGATGAAGAGCAAAACTGTTGATTTCTTATTTGGACGTTGGAAGTTCTGATCAAGTCATCTGTTACCTTTCAGGCAGTTCCATTACATACCAAGAAGTCAAAGAGACGGTGCTGCAGTTGTTTGGTGGAACTGAAAAAATGTTACAGCAAAAGGCTGAATTTTTGACCATCAGGCTTCAGCTGAATGAGACCCTAACCACATTTGCTGAGCAATTTACAGCGGAAGCTCACATGCTTATTGGGGCTGAAATTTTATCCAAATCTAACGTGTGTATTGCAATGACTTCTGCTGTGAAGCCATACCGTGAGTTACGTAATGTTATGACCCCACTGTTGGATGAAAAAGTACCTTTGCTTAAATTGTTCAGTTTTTGCACCATATATCAGCCAACTTCCCTCCACCTAATAATTGAGTGGAATTCTTCTGCTATAACTGCTGAATCATCTTATTTAGGGGACTTTGTCAATCCAGTTCAAATTCCACCAAATTATCCTCAGCATTTAAACATCCACCCCATACCTGCTTATCATCCCTGGCTCAACTATCGCCCTAAACCTGTTTATGCTGATCACTTCCAGCCCAACCCTCGCTGTGGCTTGTTTCAACTTAATCAGGGATGTGGCCCTATGGGGTCAACTGTTTCAAATGCAGTCAACAGGGGCATCTGGCACGATGGTGCCCTAATCAACTGGTCTCTTGTGTAAAGCCAGAACAGTATGGCCAGGGAAAAGTCAGAGCGGAGTAGAGGTGGGAATCTTTATCTCTGCTATACCAAACCCAATGTCCCGCCTGAACCCATTTTAGAATATTCAGCAGAAGTTCCCTTGCACAATGAGTCAGTTTTATATCAGCAGCTGGTTGGGTGGTGAATGTTTTAACACATGTTCAGTCTGCGGCTATGGCGGAAGAGGGGTCTCAGATGCAGGTCGAGCTGTATGCTTGCCAAATGTTCAACCAAGTTTACCCTGAAAAGTTAGACCCCTCCTCAGATGCATCTTTCTTGAAAGCAGTAAGTGTCGCTCCTCCAGTCAAAACTATTATAAAACAATACCCCAGAATTAGTGAGGGGATTGCGTGCTTCCTTGGAAACAGGGACTCCTTAAATATTTATGTTATATACAGTTGGGATGCGACTTACTCCAAATGTACTTATTGTGACCTGATTGTAGCTAATACCTGAGTCTGTGCCATCATAGATACTGGTGCCCCCATCAATATAGTCTCCACCAAAATGGGTGACCAGGTTGACATTAAAAACTGAATGTGGAACACCAGATGGTATATGGAACTGCTGGAGCAGAAAATACGGTCTCTGAGGGAGTATACAGTGCACTTCTGCTGCGGTTTGGTTATATTTTTGTGGTAGCTCCAGCTATAGTGTTACCAAATAGCAATTACAACCTGATAACTGGAACTGCCTTCTTGAAACACTATGAGCTGTCATTGATATGACGAACGAGACTTTTGAGATAATAGGTCAGCAAATCCCAATTCACTTCACCTTTAGCGGAGTGCCAAATGATCTGATGCATATGGGGAATATCAATCTAGCTTATAGCGACAGAGTAATCCCTGCACACTACCAGCAGTTAAAGAGCAAAACTTGGGCCCTTCCCCAACAGATTTATAATATCAATGGCTGTCGCTCAGAATTGCTGGACCTATATCTATTCCATCTGGGCATCAAGTTATAGTGAACACTGACTTGGTGATTGAAGTTCCATATGGACTCTATGAGGAAATTAATAAGCCATATCAGCAATAGCAGTTTGAGCCCCATGTGGCCCCAGGCATTATATTACCAGAGCATGGGGAGATCAAAGTTTTACTTTCAAATCTACAAATGGTACCACTACAAATCCGCCGCCACCAAATAGTGCGTATTTACACTTAATCCTCATTGAGGAGTGTCTTTTGGTTCATGAATTTGGGTTGCTGGAGGAATTTGGTCTTCCTCTCAAACCACAGCTCGATGTAATGGCAGTTGTATCACATGATGAATTAATGGGGCTGTTGGAACCTCAGAAAGATATGGCAATTGCTTTATTTCAAAAATATAAAGAAATTTTTGCTGTTGACAACCATGATTTAGGATGTGCGCGGGGGTGGTTCATAGGCTAAACACTGGAGATCATCCTCCCATCAGGTCAATACCAATCCACCAATCAAGGGTGGTGGAAGAAGTAGTAACCAAGGAGATTGACAAGCTATTAGTGCAAGGGATGCTTGAACCATCTAAGAGTTCATGGGCTTCACCCGTTATGATTGTAAAAAAGAAGGATGGCACCAACTGCATAGTAATAGACTACTGAAAGCTCAATAGCATCACTAAAAATGATTTCTATACCTTACTGCAGATTGGCGGCGCTTTGGATCGACTAGGGGGAGCTCATTTCTTCTCAGCTATGGACCTGATCTTGGGCTACTGGAAAATCGAGTTGCCACTGGTGGAGCAGGAGAAGTGCGCTGTAATCACATCCAAAGGTCTTTTCCAACCAACCCAGATGCCACAAGGGCTGTGTAATGCCCCGCTACGTTTCAACGGTCAATGGTTACTATTCTTGGGGATATAAAGTTGTCGTGCATCCTTTTAAAACTTAATGACATTAAAGTTTTCTCCTGAACCTTCTCTGAACACCTCGACCACTTAGAAGCTGTATTCCACCTGCTCGCTGCAGCCAACATCAAGAAAAAAACCCAGAAATGTCACTTCTTTTAGGGATCAGCTGGAGTATCTGGGGTTCGTGGTTGATGCCACAGGGCTGAGACTGCAACCAGCCAAGGTGGAAGCTATACAAAAAATAACTCCACCCAACAGCAAGCGGGATATACAAGTCTTTTTTGGAATGGTCAGATATTACTGGTGCTTCATCCATAACTTCAGCAGTATTGGACCACCCTATTTGAGTTATTAAGAAAGGACACTATGTTTGAATGGATGGAACGTCAGCAACACACTTTTCGATATGCTTTGAACAGCGTTAACCAGTGTGCCAGTGTTATTTTATCCCAATTTCAAAAAAGAGTTCATTGTTCAGTTGGATGCATCCCTTTCTGCTGTGGGGGAGTACTATCCTAAAAAGATGAGGAAGGACAAGAGCACCCCATAGCATACTGCAGTCATAGCTTGAACAGCCATGAGCACAATTATACCATGACCGAGTGGGAGTGCTTAGTGGTGATCTACGCCTATAAGCAATTTTGGGTGTATTTGCATGGGGTAAAATTCAAAGTTGTAATGGATCATGATTTGTTACGCTGGTTACAGAATCTTAAAAGGCCTGAAGGGCGTCTGACCTGATGGACTCTTAAACTACAGGCATACAATTTTAAAATTCTTAATTGACCCAGAGCAAAACACCAAAATTATGATTGTTTATTAAGATTACCCACAATTGCAGTTACAGCATACTGAGTGATATAATGTTCAATAAGATGTTTAGCAGCAAATACGACGGTGAATCGCCTTCAGTCATCAAGGTATTGGATGGGATAAGGGCCAATACGTTCCAGAAAAAATGGGGAATTATATAGGCGGATAGGGGACACTATCATGAATATCCCAAGACCTTCTGCCCGCCCATCTGTTATCATGAGTGCACATAGGGCCGTTAGGCATGGTGGCATGCACAAGATGTTGAAATTATTGCGGCCTTGGTATTACTGGGAAAGTATGAACTTTGATGTGCTTTATACTATCTCCTCCTGTCACCAGTGCCAAGTGGAAAAGCCATTCTGCCTAAAGACCTCATATCGGTTAGTGAAGCCATACTTTGCTTGACATATGGTTTCCATAGATGTTGTCAGCCCTCTGCCAATGGGAGCTAATCAGTCCAAGTATATTTTGGTGGCAATTGACCACTTAAACTGGTGGGTTGAAGCCAGGGCGATATGAGACTTAGGGGTATTCACAGTGGCCAAATTCATAATGGAATGCATTATTCAGCGGCATGGCTGCCCTCAGTTCCTCCTTACTGATAAAGGAACTAACTTCACTTCCCACATTTTTCCAAAGCTTAACAAGCTAATGGCCATCTGAGGGGTTTTGACAACCCCATACCACCCCTTATATAATGGAATGGTGGAGCGGGTCAATGGGACTTTAGTGAACATACTCTGTAAATTAGTAGCGGATTGACCCTCAATTGGAGCTTCCTTTTGTCCACCGCTGTCTTTGCTTATAATATTAGTTATTGTTTGCATATGAGGAAGAAAACCTTTCAATTACTATATGGCTGACACACTGCCCTCCTGGCGCTGCTATACTCCTGTGTAGAAGATACTGGTGGAATGGATCCCCAACGTTATTTGATGACTCTAGCTGACACCTTAATCAAATTCCAAACTGAAGCATACTTGTTCAGTTTAGCCAAGAAGATTTAGACTCATGCTGCTGATCAGGTATGGCGTAGCAGGTTAGCATAGTTCAAAGATGGGGACATGGTCCTATTCCACAATCAACACAGTTTTGGGCGGAAACACAAGTTGGCCAGTATATAGATTGGGCCATTCAAAGCTATTGAGAAGACTGGGGTGGACGCATACACTATCAAGGACCCTGTTAGCAGTCAGATCATCAACTAAGTGCATGCAAAGTTCCTCCGGGCATATAAGCAATATGACCTTATTGTCCAGTCAAAGGGAGGTAATTTCACAATTTTGATATGACTGGACGATAAGCCCTAAGTCATTATGGAGGAATGGATAGGATCTGCCAAGTTTAATATGAGTAATGATTATTTGAGCACCTCGAGATGAAGCAATATTGGGTTGTTGGGAAATCGCCTCAAATTAGGCGATTTTGAAATTAACAAATGAAGAATTGATGGAACCAATGAGATATGGTGAATTAAATTACTAAGTTATGGAAGCGGTAGCATCCAAAGTTGCTATAATATAAGTGAGACAAGATGATTAAGAAGGGGGTTTTTAGTAGTTTAGAGGTAGTGGAACAGAGAGAATCCGCTGTATTTGATATCCTAAATAAATGAGAGTTGTGGGAGTGAGTGCTCCATATTTATTTTAAAGTTTAAATTGTTACTACAAGGATGACAATTATCACATCATTGGTCCTAATTGGTCAGTGGGTTGAACCCCGTGCAAAATCCTTTGGTGTATCTCTTGAATACTACCACTTTTACAATAGATGCTAAATGAGCTATGGTGACTAAGTTTAAAGAAGGAGAGTTAGTAGTATATTGTGACATTCATAGCACAGGATGAACGCATAAGCTGGCTTTGCTTTGAAAAGGTCCATTTATTATATTAGAGAAATCATCCAAAGATGTATATACCATTAAGGATTAATGAAGCTGGGTTGTGAATTGAGTACATGCTATTTTTATTTATCTATATCATAAAGAATAATAATGATAATAATACCAAAAAACATATAATAAATATAGTAATAATAAAATTATATTAATATAAAATAAAAAAACAAGAAATAATTAAAAAACATAAAGATTTAATTCAGAGATTTGATGCCTTATCGTCACTAGGACCAGATAATCCTTCTTTGGGAGGAGAGGAGAGTGAGATTGAACCAGGGAAGCCTGTAGCAGAATTTTATGAAATGTGAATCTCATACAACTCTTAACTATCCTGACCCCATTGGAGATGCGCTAAACCCAAATAGGCACAACACCAGGAATGCTGGCCTAGTTGGCTTCAAAAGGCTATCAAACTAAAGGGAAAGACCATTGGAAAGGACTTTGGAACAGGTGAGAAAAGTTTAACTTGGGAGTAAATGCTGCAGAAAGGAAGATACAGTTGGCAAGAAGGCTTTCAAGGCAGGGGTAAACTGAGGGGAGGAACACTTTTGCATAAAACATCTGCAAATGGGCCTTGTCTAAAGCCCTGCGCATGTTAGGCACAGTTTCAGTGGGAAGTGAGGAAGGAGGGAAGCAAACGCATATTCCTAGAAGAGCCATCTGTGGGATATACTTTTTGGGAAGCCCTTTCGCCAGGCTTTTGCAAAGGGCTTGGTATAACATCAGGATGCACTGATTTTTCAAAAACCAATTCTTGAGGCCCAACGAGATGTGTTAATTGGTATGTACCAAAGTGGGTTTGCAATAAGTTCCTGGAAATTGAGTTAGCAAAAATAAGAGCCTGATTGGCCTCAAAAATATTGTATGTGGCAACCTCAGGCCCATTAGTAAGTGCAGATGACAAGTAGGCATTTATGAGCTCCAACATTTATCAAACTCAAAACCCAATGAAGCCACACTGCCCACGCATAAGGAGGAAGAAAGATTGCTGGATGGGAAGACTGAAAATGGAAAATAAGAATTCAGGAAGGAGATCCCCATCTGAAGCAAATTGATGCTGGATAAGAGTTTAGTGGGGGGGGGTGACTGGCTTCAGAAGCACAAAGAGTTAAGGAGAGAGTCAAAGGAGGATCCCGCTTGACCCATTGGGATGTTCAATGGACAGTACTTGAAGCCAAGGGGGCCTGCTTGGGTTCATTGATGATTTTTGAAGTCGCAGCAGGACGCAAAGCTGAACTCTCAGGTACTGTGGAAGCATAACTGGTCAATCCAGCTTGAGAAATCGAAGGCAACACACCCAAATTGACCATAGCATGCCACATGGAATTGTTCAGTTTTTAAGACTTGTCTGTATGGACTGAGAGGCTACCAATATATCATTCAGATTTGATGAGCGCAAAAAGTTAGACATTGTGACCCAGAAAGAAGGGTACCTGCCACTTTTATTCAATCAAGGTGGGAAAGTATTGAGTAGTTGACTGGAACTAATCATTGGATATTCTACAGGGACATAATAATGTTAACATGCTTAATTTATTGTGGATCATATTGGATATCAGTGATTATGGATCAGGAATATCCTATGTATATGCAAAGCTTGGGATCCGCAGCCTAGTGATTCTACTTAATAATATTTGACTATGATGACATGAGCCCAAGGGCTTTGTTGGTTAGTCAGACTTTATGATAATAGTTGACTTGATGACTTGGGCACATGTACTTTGTTAGTTTATGTCAAAACTAATTTTTAATGTTAATCAAGTTTTTGATCAAATTAATTACTAATTAGTGGTACAAATCGCCTTGGTATGTGCTGCCAATTGCTTAAGAGGAGCATTGGTTCAGCTATTTGCAGATGAGTCAGAAACGCTGTCTTGAGAATTACAAGTTTGACACCAACCCTGAGGCTGTGCAAGATCCCCTGAGTCAAAAGGAATGTAGACCCTCAGATGAACTTATTACGTTTTTTCTGGCCAAGTGCCATTGAAAATGAGGCGTCATGGGTAAAATGTGGTGAACATCAAACCCTATAAATTATCTCCTAGGTGTACTAATAATGTACAATCAAATATCACCACAAGTTCATAGTTTAATTTGCAAGATTTTTATCTTATACTTTTACGCTGTGACAAGTCAAGAAATTACTTGGGATCAGAAGTATCAGAGCGGTGAGCCATTGTCCAAGCAACGACAGAGGAATAAAGCTTTGAAGTGTCATTTCCAAGGAGTTAATATCTAAACTATTGTCAACGTCTGGTCTATTGTTACCATACAATAAATGTTTAAAGCTTCACCTTACCACAGAAGAAAAACCAGCCATCTGAAGAAGGCCAAAAACTTCAACACTTGGCTTCTAGTCACCAATAATTGAATAATACCAATTATATCCAAACTGCTCCATGAGACAAATCAGATCTGAAAAGGCTTATGCAATTGCTCAACTACCAGTATTAAAGCTAATTTATCCTAGAATTCAGCATAAGAGAAACCATCTGGTTAATTACCCAACATTTCCCCCTCTTAACCATATGGTATTCCTCTAATGGTGGATGGGTCATCCAGGTGGTCCACTTACTGTTTGTAGGGTAAGATAAACTTAGCATGCACTCGATTGATAAGCCAACCGCTCACAGGGTCCTTGATTGTTAAGCATCAGTGCCCATCTTTTTGATTATCTAAAAGGGGCTGATCCAGATGCTAGACAATTTATTCTGCTGCCCAAACCCATGCTTATTGTGGAACAAATATTTTATCCTATTGTGACCTGTGTTAGTCTACTGTGTAATTGCTGATTGAATCATGCTCCCTAACTTTTCTGGCCAATCTGGTAGATTATGCCTCCATCTGAAGCTTAATCTGCGTAGAAGTCAGATTTATCAAATAGTGTTAAAATTTTATTCTGCCAGTGTCCTCAACACAAGAATAGAATAGTGGAAGCAGAGCTGGGCGTTGGCCATAGAGTAACTGAAATGGAATTTTTCCCATCACTGTGTGATAGCTGATGTTATATGCAAAGATGGCAGCGGAGAAAAGGTTACTTAGTCAGAGGGTCAATCCCTCACAAGCTTCCAAAGGATATACTAGAGTTCCATTAACCCATTCAATGATTCGTTGGATTCTGGATGATAAGGAGTAGTTAGCATCCCGCAAATCAATATCAATTAATTCAGCTTAGGGAGGACATGAGAGGTGAAGTTAGTTACTTTGTCCATAAGTATGAACTGTGGGCAGCCATGCAGCTGAATGACACACTCCATTATGAAATATGCAGCAGTTACAGCCCCCATATTGCAAATGGCTTGTACTTCCACCCACCGGAATAGGTGATCTATAATTAACAGGATGTACTTGGAGCAATTTGCGCCCGTTGGCAAGGGCCCTACAACGTTGATGTCTCCATATGCCAAGCAAAATGGGTTTAACCATATGATAAGTGGTTCTCTTATGGAAATGCTTCTCTAGTTGGCATTGATGACAAAAGGTAATAGTTTCCAGCACACTGAAGTGCATACTTTCCCAGTAGTATCACAGTTTCAGAAACTCCAACTTTTTCTGCAGTCGTCCTTGCCTCGCCGCCTTGTGAGTGTCCAAAATGATACCCAGTTGAGCAGAAGGCTTTGGAAAGCTCACCGTGACCCCACTAACTTTTAAACAACTCACCGTCCCTCAGGAAGTTATCAGCTCTCATTTCATCCAGCGCCTGAACTATTTGAGGTAACTCATTGGTGTATTTACCACTTATCATTTTCTCATACATTATGACAGCTAGATCCACCATAATAGCAAAACTTGGCAAGCGTGATAGACAGTCAACGTTCTGGTGTTTAGCGCCTGGATGGTAGATTATCTCAAAATTATATGCTTGCAGCTTGAGCGCCCATCATGTGAGGCGGACCTTGAGCTCCTAAAGATTTTGTAACCAACATAGCAAAGTGTTATTGATTACAACTTTAAACTTTAATCCATGTAGATATACCCAAAATTGTTTGTATGTGTAGATTACTGCTAGGCACTCCTGTTCTGTCACAGTAAAATTCCGCTTGTGGCAGTTTAGACTATGAGTGCAATAAATGACAGGATGATCCACCCCATTTTCATCAACTGCTGTAACAAGACCGCTCCCACAGCAGAAAGAGAAGTGTATGTCTGAAAAATAAAATCTTTCTCAAATTTCAGATATTGTAGCACCGGAGTGCTAATAAGAGCCATTTAAAGAGCATCAAAAGTGCTCTGACATCGCTCTGTCCACTTGAAGGTGGCATTCTTTTTCAAAAGCTCAAATAGCGGGGCCCAATGCAGCTAAAATTGAGAATGAACCTATGATAGTACCCAACCATGCCCCAAAAGACTTGGATATCTCGTTTGACCTGGGATCAGGACATCTTCTGGATGGCTTCTACCTTAGCCAGTTGTGGTCAAAGACTGTTATCATCTACCACAAACCTGAGATATTCAAGTTGCTCTTTTAAAAATGACATTTTAAAGGTTTGATCTTAATTTTAGCCTCTGTGAGCCAGTGGAACACCTCCTCCAGGTGATATAGATGCTCTGAAAACCTTCAGGAAAATACATCTATGTTGCTAAGGTAGAAAAGGACACATGTCAGCTTGAGATCAAACAGAATCGTGCCCAAGCCCTTTTAAATGTAGCCAGGGAGTTACAAAGCCATTGTGGCATCCAAGTAGGCTGGAATAACTCTTTAGTGGTAATCTTTGCACACTTTTCTCATTATGCAATGGGCAAGCTTATTATGACAGTACCATGAGATCAGGTCCATAGCGGAGAAGTATTGAGCACTGCCCAGACAATCTAAGGCACTGTTAATTTGGGGTAGCAGATACATGTATTTCTTTGTGATGCTATTGAGCTTTGATAGTCAATCACTACCCAGTTAATGCCATCCTTCTAATCAACAATTAGCACCAGTGTGGCCCAAGGACTTTTCGCTGAATCAAGCATATTCTGCTCCAGCAACTTCCTTATTTTGTCAGACACCACCTCTTCTGCAGCATCAAGTGACAAATTGGCCAACCAAATAGGGGTATGGCCCCCAGTTTCTATTCAATGACCATGCCTAGAGAGCACCCCAGATCATGATTGTGTGACGCAAAATTCTCTCAATTTTTGGAATAATGCCATCATCTGATCCTGTTGATCCTCAGATATGCCAATCATAGCATTGCATGTGTTGAGAATTTTTCATTCTCTATAATAGGTGACTCTATTAGTGTGCCAGGCCAAACAGTATGAAGACTTCTGGCCCTTGCTTTTTTACCATCATTTGTGACCTTACCTTATAGGGCTGCAGGAAACTCCCCAATCCAGCTGGACACCAACTTCACTTAGCAGATTAGCCCCTCTTGGTGGGCACTTGCGGTTCTCCCCATCCTGGGCAGCCTGACCCAAAACTTCTCCACCCTCATGATTAATCTCCACTTGTCCATCGCTAACTCCACTGATTGGGCCAGTTCCCACGGTTGTTCTGCAACCAGGTTGGGAGTTGGTTGCACAGACCACTCCAGCTGTGTTCACCCAGCACCTAACATCTGGGGATCTTCAGTTCCTCCTCCACCAGCCAAGCTTAACTAATTCACTCTAAAACTAGCAGAGGTAGGTATCCACAATTAATTAAAGAAAACAAAGATTGTATTTGAAGATATTTTTATTAAGAGAGAGTTTAAGCCATATATAGACATTTCTTGCCTATCCACGCCATTGGCATTCATTGCCAGCATTGTCAGTACTCTCATTAGAAACGCTTTGCTAAGCATTTGTCAGCACTCTCACTGGCGATTATCTCTCTTTTTTAACTCGTCATCCATGAATTTACATGATTATGGTGATCCTCAATTTGTCATAATCATATTAAAGATATTGACATCCTTGCATAAGTCGCCTGTGTCAAATATAACCATATTGCTGTTGGGGATTGTTCCAGATATTCTCACAAAGTCAAAATATGATTTAACTTTATTTAATTAAATCAAATGGTTTGACGTCCTTGGCATAAGTCACCAGTACTCAGATTTGGGATGGAGAAATCATAGTCGGATGATTGATAACAAATACATTAGCTTTCTACTGGAAAATTCCACAATCAGACATGCATGGCAGTTGGTGTCAAGCTAAGATACTGCCAAACTCAGATTCGAGTCAGCAAAATCATCAGATGTTTGATAATGAATACATTGGCTTTCTGACAGAAAATCCCACAATCACCCACAATTTGGCAGATGACATTAAACTATGATTCTGCTGAACCCAAATGATTAGTCTTTAAATGGTTGACATCCTCAGCATTAGTTACCAGTGTCAAAATTGAATGAAAACTCTATCATGATTCTTTCCCAGTACTTTTGACGCTGAATTTAAGCAATTCACCATCTTAAATGATGATAACATTTATCTTGACATCCTCAGCCTCAGTCAGTAGTGTCAAGACCCACCAATTCCCTATTGGAGACGATACCCAATACTTTCTTGATCTGGAGAATCAAGACAACTCAACCAAATCAGAATGGGGAGCACAAATTAGGTTATTATCATTAAATATTGAACTCAAAAAAGTAAAAAATTCAGCAATCATCCCCAACTAACTATTACACTAACTTTGTTAATATGTGAGGAATATCACCTGGTTAAATTTTCAACAGCCTAGAACCACTGCCATTACATCAGCCAAATATCAGGAGGGGAGACCAAGCTTAGCCTAATGAGATAAAATGATAAATCTTCCAAATCTTGCCAATGGGAGTAAGGTGTAGATAAGCCACCACCTGATGACTTTGTACCATAAGGGGCTCCTTCTGCAGGTTGGCTAAAAGCACTTTGATTTTACCAGGGCCAGATACTAATATTCCCAGAGCACATGAGGATTAAAACGTGATTGTTGGTAGGGGCCAAGTACTTCCTTGAACAATCTTTCCAGTATTTCCACTTTGAGCTCCATTCTTACAATGGCTTAGTGTCCAGATGGTATTACTAAAGTGCTTGCCAATCATAGCGGTACTCCTGGTCCTTGTATATTTGATTGGGAAAATTTAGTTTGCCACTTCAACTGGTGGTAGTGGTCAGTTATTACTCCATCACAGTATGCAAGGTTAATTTGACCATCTTGGGCGAACTCCTGCAGTACCCCCTTTGAAGTAAAGTAGACAGTTATTCATTGACTTAGGATCTCAAAGGTTCCTTCTGCCATGTCGACCACAGCCCCAAAATGACATATGAAAGCAGCGCCAATTAACATGTAATAATTGTGGTTTGGCAATACAATGGCTGGCGTGGAGACAGCAATTGACTTTGACCAAAGAGGCAACGCACTGTATTCTCCCTCTGATATGGTACTTTATGCCCTCATGGTTTCATATACCACCCAGTGCTCCAATCAAGTTCCAATGGCAGCTTAGTTACAACCTTGAAGATATTATGTTAACTGGGGCACTGGTGTCAATGATAGCATGTATTTTCATTTATGTCACAAATATCTCACAATAAGTACACTCAGAATAAGAAGAACCATGGCTGGTTAGTACATAAACGCCCAAGAGATTATTCTTATCAAGAAAGTGCATAATACTGGACTCTAGCTGCGGGTACTCTTTTACAATCCACTCTAATGGGATGGCGACGTACATGCCCTCCAATGAGGCCACACCAGAGGAGGTGTCAGGATTCCTGCCTTAATTGGAGATTCAGATTTGTCAGCTGAAGGGGATCGATTCCAATCTGACGAAATAGCCCAAACATCTATTAGGGATAATCCCTGAAGAAAATCATAGCCTTCCAACATTGGGGATCATCCTAACTTATGCAGTCAACTATTGCTCCCCCAAAGCTTCCAAATTTTAGGGTTCAAACCTGATACATGTACTGAGCAAATTATTATTGACTAAAATGACCATTTTGCTGCAGAATCACCAAATTGGTAACAAGTATATATCTTATCTTGAAACTCATGGAGATTTACTGAGAAAACATCCCTGAACTCCCATATAGTTTTGACTCTAATAAAATAAAGATTGCTCTTTTCTCTGCCATTTTAAGTTAAATTGGACTACCTCTATTTACTTAGGGATGAACATATAATTAGGATCTACCACTACAGGCATAGTATCCTGAGTGAAGACTTTTTGACCAAGAAAAGTAAAACGTATAGTCCAACACCCAGGAGCTTTGGGTCCCTTAGCCTCAAAAAAATTATAGTACGTGGACACTCTCCATGATCCCAACAAAACTGGTGCTCCCTTCCAGGTTTACCCCAAGTTCATGGTGAAAATTTTGAAAAAATAAATAATGGACAATAATGATTCAGCTTCAGAAAACGCCACATATTGTGAAGCTGCTCATTTCAATGACTGTGCATTAAATATGCACTTAGGAGATACAGCAGCGACCTGCAACATTCTATTTCACCGTTGTTGGAGGTGACCCTCCATGCTATGTCCGCAGAGCAATATCACTTACACTTATCAGACTTCTCCAAAGCCCTCCAGCTCCTCTTATCTGGGGCCTTTGATCCTGGAGGCCGAGCTAAATGAAGACGGGCTCTTGAAGTACTAATCCTATAATGATATTGGCCCAAAGTTCATTGCTTGATGTAGATCTAGTTTGAGCTGGACGTACAGAGCACTATCTGCGACATTTTGTACATCCCACCTTGTACTATCTACTCAAAAATAGATGGGTTCCATCATCAGGAATTACTCCTCCCTTTGCAGTTATTGGAGAAAAAACATTTGAAGCTCCTCCAATTCTACCAATCTGCCTCCCAGTTCAGAAGTGAAAACCAAAGCGCCATAATGAAAAAATTGGCAGCTCATTAACAAGATACAAGACGTGTTAACTATTCTGGATCAACTAATCATGAGTTTCGTTTGAATGGAACTCACTAATAGTTTTAGTCAACTAGAGGTTGTTATTCATAATCAGGTCATAGATTATACCCTTGAGTTACAAGCTGAAGTTAATAACTTTATCACCTCTTTGGAAAAACGCCTCCAGTTATTGGAGGAAATGATCTATGAAGTACATGGTGACCAAATACCTCCGTTCTTCACAGCCACAAGGAGTGCCTGTTGAGGGGACCATCTAGTACTAAAAAAAAAAAAAAGGAGTGCCTGTTGAGCGTGGACCCCCCTGGTTATATTAGGTGTGATGGTGAATGTGGACCCCCTGGTTGTGATGGACAGGATGGTGGACGAGGACCCCCTGGTTCAAGAGAACCTCCTGGAACTATTGATGACCCAGAAATCCCTGGCGAACGCCTCCAGACGTTAATTCAGAAAGTTAAAAATCTCAATGTCCAATTGGGATGCATCACCCAAGGAGCCCAAATCACTTGGGATGAAATTCTTCTATCCCTGAAATTTCCCTAACCGCTCATCATGAACGCCTCAGGAACTTTGCAGCCCTACCTGCTGTGGTACATGGGTTAGAGAAAAGAGTGCTTGCCACCAAGCAACATCAATTTGAACTCTGAGACACAACTACTGAGTTAAAATTGAAATGCGGCAGTTAAATTAATTTGTTGCCATGAAATTGGCTCTTCATGCCACTCATGATTGAATAGATTTAGTAATCAAAGATATTAATGACCTACAAAGTCAAGTGAATGCTGTACATCCTCAAGAGTATTCTCAAGATACTGCTTCTTTGTTAGGTGAAAGTGCAATCCTGGTTTTGGCTCATGTTGTTTGGCCTCCAACCCCCCAAGTGGTACGTTTAAACACTCGTTTAAGGAAAAATATGTCCCTGGAGAGGGGAAAATCTTCTCTTTCTTATAATGCTACAAAAGCTCTATGGAAGAATCGAGAAATCACCAACGCCTCAAACATCTGATGAACTATCTTAGTTGCATAACTCAAGACACTATAGTACCTCATCTAATGCATTAACATACATTGATTAAGCCAAGACTCCCTTGATTTGAGAATTTGGGTGCGATTTAACCTTATATAACCAAAAATAAGCCTTTATGGGAATAAGCCTTAATTGGGGAGAGACTATTAAGGAGTTTGCACATCGTTTTACCTCAAGGCCCAAACGTTGGTTGCAGGGAATCATCTTACCTTAGATGATGCTATCATCAATTCAACGTGAAATTAAAAAAGTACGCCTAATATTCTACTTTATCTTAAAGCGGTGAAGTCCAACTTGACGTCCCTCCTCCATATCAAGGAAGCTATTTTAGAAATTTTTGCCAAACTACATAAACCCGCCAGGCCACCTTGTTTTAACATCAACAAGCCCTGGCTTCAAGTGTTAGCCGTTACACCCCCTGATTAGCTACACCTGAATTATTCTGCACCCATTGCAAGAGAACCAACCACACTGTAGACTTTTGTCGCATCCTTCAACATAATCCTGTAAAAGATCAGTCAGTACAGGTCAGGAGGCTCCCTATGCTGTTGGCAATCATGTGCCTCAAGACCCTTGTTCTAACTCTAGCTCTATTCTAAGTACCCTGGATGTTTTGTGTTAGCTGCGCTTTCAGAAGTTGACGTACTTCTATCTATTCAAGTAAAATAAGGATCTCCAGCTTTCTTGTTTTTATGTTGGGCAGTTACCCAAACAAATTTTGGCTGTCAGCTCCTCTATGGAAAGCCAAGTATTGGAAGATAAAAACTTAAAATACATTGAACAGCCCCAAGCTTGGCCATGGCAGAATCTTCCGCTTACTTCTCTACAAATTCCTAATGACAGTTTTATAGATGTCAATTCTTGGTTTGGATCTTTTGGTGGTTCAAGTAGAGGTATTCATAATAAGGTTAAAGTCCTGGTGATAGTTGAACCAGTTCCCCGGTTAAAGTTATTTTACCCAACTTATCCAGAAAATAAAATGGCTCCAATCTTGTTTTCACAAAGCTGAATATATAACAGCTGGTAATCAGTCAATTAAGGCGATAGGAGTATATTCTGCCTTACCCAAAAGATCTGGTAAACTTTTAATTAAAGCCCTGCCATTGCGTTTAGAAAATGATACTTATGAGTTGCTTATTGGGGTCCAACTGATGCGGGAGTTTAACTGCATCATCAATTACAAAGAAAAATACCTGTACCTACAAAGGTATTGGTTCCCGTTAATATTTGAGCTCCCTGTCAAAAGTAAAGGAGCCTCAATAACGGACATGCCTCCTCGAATATCCATCCTCCATTTGTAAAGTTGATTATTAAATCTTAGGGGAAAAACTAAATTAGACCCAGATGCTGTGGATACCAAAGATGGGATTATTCTTTATGCCCCTCATCCTATCACAATACCCTCTGGCTCACAAGTATTGTGGATAAGGGGATCAAAATTCTCACCATTCCTAGTCAAGTTTTGGTGGTAAGTGAAAATCTAAACCCTTAATCAAAGAAGCGTTGATCTGCCCAGGGATTTTGGATCCTGCCTACGGAAAATCTATCTTTATTTTATTAGGGAACTTAATAAATGAAACCCTCCAAGTCCCTCAGTATGCCTCTATTGATTATGTAGAACTATGTCCCATTGAGAATATATTTGACGTGAGCTGTTTTTGGCTCTTTACAAGATTTAGGATTCGATCCTCTACCCAGCATAGCTCTGGTCAAAAGTAGAATTGGAGATAATCTTACCCCTAACAAACGCCAGAACGTTGAAGACCTCCTTGAGGAGTATAGCAATAATTTCTTCCTTGGGACCTGTTGACTATGAGAAAATGTCTAGTAATTCACAAAATTGAGACTGAGGCTCACTCTCCATTCGAATCCTGGCCATACTGAAAATCTAAAGTTGAGGAAGCTCAATTGGCCTTAGATTTACAGCAAATGTTGGAGGCCGGTTTACTGGTGCCTTCTAAAAGCCTGTGGGCTTCCCCACTCCTATTAATTTATTAGAAGGATGGTGGCCACCATGTTGTCATGGATTATCGCTGCCTCAATTATATCACAAAAAAGATAGCTATCCTCTGCCATGTATAGATTATTACTTACGCTTGATGTTGGGATCCCTCTATTTCTTGGCTATAGATCTTGCCAGCGGGTACTGACAAGTCGATTTGTCGCTGGAGGATCATGAAAAATGCGCTCTTATCTCAAGTGAAGGAATATACAAGCCCACTCAAATTCCGCAAGAATTATGTAATGCCCCTGATACCTTTCAACGCGCCATGGATGGACTCTTAGGCAATTTAAAACGTTCCTGTGTGCTAGTTTGTCTTGACAATATTATCGTTTTTATGATAGCCTTTACCAAAAACCTAAATTACCTCAGGAAAGACTTTCAGTGGTTATGAAAATCTTCATTAATATTAGAGCCGTATATTGCTCCTTTTTTCAGAGTAAAATGGATTTTTTGGGCCATAAGATAAGTAAAGCCAGAATATCCCCAATGGATGACAAGATCCTGGCCATTGCTAAGATAACTTCCTTAAATCCCTACAAGACATACAAGTTTTCTTAGGGATGGTGGGATATTATATCCAGTTTATCCCCCACTTTGCTACACTTCCGAGCCTCTAGTGCAAATATTAAAGAAAGGGATACCCTTCCTGTGGAAAGTAGAGCAGTAGCAGGCCTTTGACCTGCTACAAATCTCTCTCCCACTCTCCAGTACTTAGTCTTTCAAATTTTGATAAACCCTTTCTCATATTTACCAATGCTAGCAATATATAGCCATTGGAGCTATACTATCTCAGCACAACAAAAACTTAGTGAGCCACCTATCGCCTACTATAGCAAAACCCTAACCAGAGTTGAATGCAACTATAGCGTTATGGAACGCAAATGCTTAGTGGTACTACTGACTATTAAGAATTTCTGACCTTATTTATATGGAAACATTTCATCATTATTACCACCATGCTTCCTTGCAATGGCTACAGAAAATGAATTACCCCAATGGGAGATTAGCCTGATGGGCGTTAAAACTTCAAAACTATGACTTTTCCATAATCCATTGACTAGGGCCCATCTACCAAAATGCGGATTGCCTATCCTAGCTTCTCACATTAACATTAACTGATCCTGAAGAGGGTTGACTCTACGACCTCTTAACACAATCACATCTATGGAAGGACAGATATACAACCCTTCAAAAGGAATAGTAAAAAATTGGTAAATCTTTAAGTCAAAAATGGCCAATTACACAAATTTGTGTCCAAAATGGGCGCCCTATGTACTACTTTTGGCTTGACTGACGTCATATTGGAGGGACATTGGCAAGTCAGCCTTGAGATAATTTGGAAAACCTATCAATGGCTTAAGACTCAATGTTACTGGGAAGGAATGCTTGCTTAAATACAGGATGTATTATAGTCCTATCTGGTATGCAAAAGTCAAGATGGAACTAACCCCCAATCTCAACATCCAGTGGTTCCATCTTGTGAACCCTTCCATACTATTAGCATTAATGTTGTATGCTCTCTCCCTCAAGCCTCTAATGGTCATTGGTTCTTCCTCCTCTTATTTTTGGATCAATTAAATAAGTGGATCAAAGCTGTATCACTACCCTCTGCTTCAGAAAAAGCTACCGCCACATTTTTTTATAATTGGAACATCACCTAGAGTGGGTGCTCTAACATAATTCTTTCTGACAATGGGCAAAACTTCCGATACTTGCTGGTGGAAGATTTAGCCAAATTGATGGGATCAACTCAGGTAATTCCGCTCCCTACCATACTGCAACAAATGGAATGTTAGAGCGGGAAGATGGTACTCTAACTGCAACCCTCCAGAAAACGGATATGACTGACCCACTTCATTGGCTGCAATATTTGCCTAGTGCAATTCTGGCTTATAGAATCATCTGTCATCAAATGAAGCAATATATCGCCCTTCCAAGCGTTGTACAGAAGAAATCCCAGATGCCTTCTAAAGTGCAGGCTATGCTTGAACAAGCCTCCTCCAAAGCCTCTGAAGTCACTATGCAAAGTAATGCCAATGAAATTATTTGACTTCAGGCCCTGGCTGGTTAAAAACCTATCTGCTACAACTAGTAGAGAAACGAATCAATTTAATGACAAACATGAGCCCCTGAACACCTTCCAACTGGGTGACCTAGTTCTTTTCTACCATCATTGGCATGGAGGTCATGAAAAATTGGGCACCAACTGGTCAGAGACCTAAAAAGTCATTTATAATTAGGGCAATGAACACTCATTTGTAGAAATCGTTTAAGGTACTGTAGTAAACTACGTAAATAGTTGCTTTCTCCATCCATTCCCCCTATGCCAAGATCTAGAGGGGGTGTTGTTGGGATTCCTACCCAAATTGGATATTTGGTATTGTCAGCTGAAGGGGATTAATCCCAATCCAACGAAATAGGCTAAACATTTATTGGGGATAATCCCTGAAGAAAACCACAACCTTTCAACATTGGGGATCAACCCTGACTTATGCAGTCAACTATTGCTCCCCTGATGCATCCAAATCTCGGGATTATATTCAATCCATATGGTAAGCAAATCCTATTTGACCAAAATGACCATTCTGCTTCAGAATCTCCAATTGGTAACAAATATATATCTTATCTTGGAACTCATGGAGATTTACTGAGAAAACCTCCCTGAACTCACATATAGTTTTTATTTCAAATAAAATTAAGATTACTCTCTTTTTTGCCATTTTAAGTCAAATTAACCTACCTCTATTTACTTAGGGACAAATATGTATCTAGGACTACCACTCAAGGCATAGTATCCTGAGTAAGACTTTATGACCAAGAAAAATAAAACTTATAATCCAACACCCAGGAGCCTTGGGTCCCCTGGACTCAAAAAATTAAGGGATACGTGGTATCAACACTAGTGGTCCTGACAGGAGGGTTGAGGATTGGTGGCTAAGTTATGTTCCAGAACCTGGCAGGCATAAGGAAACTGAATCTTGTGACGGATTCTGTCCATGATGCCCTCTTTGGCTTGTGAGTGAGTTACCCCATTCACGTCATTAGTGGTTTGTCGGTAAAGATATATGTCATTGAAGTCATGTGCACCTACATAAGCTGACTCTTTATGGTCAGATGGGACAAATATACATAATGCATAAGAAGTAGAGCATCCCGTCTCTACTCCGCTTGTATTTTCCAGCTCATCTGACCCCAGCAGAACTGCACGGAAGTTTTGCTTTGCAGGGCAACTCGCTGCATAATGCCCTTGCTGAATGCACTCAAAGCAATTATTATTAAGAAAGATCTCATTTTCAAACGTTGTTAAACCTGGTCCAAGGATTGTAAGCTGAGCGGGAATAAGGCGGAGCATAAAAAAATGGCCAGGGTGGCTCAAATAATCATAATAGAGTCACAGGTTGGGTGGCAGATTGTAACTTGGACGAGGTTTTGACAGAGAAGTATCTGTCAGCTGATGCTGACCACTCACAGATGGACCTCCAGCAGCAGCCACGGTCAGTTTCCAGTTCCTCATTTGGCGGGTTATATGTGGCGAACAACTGACGTAGTCAGTTGGCAGTCCGCAGTAGGAGGATATCCCCCTGGAGAACTAAATCCATAACATTGAAGAGCTCCCAATGGGGTTTCACAGCGGCAGTCATAGTAATACTAACATACTCCTCTGACAGTATTCCTAACCCTATTAGAACATGCGTTTTCACAGTGAAGCATTCATCAAATTTTAAAACGGTATCATTCCGTTAAAACCTGATAGTCAGGAAGTCTGCTTTCTATTGCACCATCCTTTCTATCCCCCTAAACAAGTGGAGCACTGTATCCTTGACTTCCTTGTAAGTCACTGAGCTATTCGCCAGGTAACAGGTGACCTGGTTGGAACTTTTGACATCTAGGGTGGAGATTAGAAACTTTGCCTTATGCAATCTAAAACTCCTTTGACAGAAAACCACAAATGCTGAAGAACCCATGCATATTACCACCCAGTTAAGCGGGGCAATTTTTTGACATACACGTTTTCTTCACGATTTGGGCAGCAGTTATTTGAAGCAAATTAGGCCATCTCTGGCCTGGCAACCTTACCTCCCACATGGGGGCCATAGGTTGGCCATGGAAAAGAACTTGTGGCCGCCATGGATTTCTGAGGAGTGGTGCCCTCTTCAGCTTGGATGATGGTGAAAACTGGGGTAGCTCACTTGCTGACCCATAACATTTGTCCCTTGAAGCAAAACTATCCGCAGATTGACTCCATTCACCTCCCTATTCCATGAACAACTCCTACATAATACGCTCTGCTTTAGCTGCTCCACACTGACAGTGCCCACCCTAGCGTCCTGTCTAAGCTCGCCGACCTCTCCTTGTAATTTAGGGCATATTTTCTTCTCTGTGGCCAGTTTCCGCTCAGGAGTTTGAAGACGCTCAACCACATCTTTGAGAGTTCCTTAAATATGGAACTCTGCTGACCACTGTCACAAGCTTGACAAGACGAATCGTCTAGTTGACTTACTAATACATTTTATTCTTGAAGGAGCTCCTCATTTAATTTTTGAAGATTTTATACTAACCCTGATATTAGCGTATTCTACAGACTCTACAAATGGACGAGTCACAGACCATCCACAACTGGTGGTGTTTAAGCCATTGAGGTGAGCCATCTGGCTTAACAACTGTCCATATTCGGTGGAACCAAAAAAATGAGACTCCAAAATTTTTAGAGGTGCAGTGGTTAACCCAACTCACTTCTCAGCTGGCTAAGATTATATGCAACAGAATCAGCTTGGTCAGTTACATGATGATCCAACAGGGTAACGCAGTACCTGCTGCAGCGCACAGTGGAGTCAATACCTGACACCCACTTGGTCACTTCTTGCATGAATTGTTCAGTGTTCCCTCCCAAGGTAGTTACATCCCTAATCCAGTGAGCGGGAGTCCTCTCTGGTTAAGCAGATCTCCCATAACTCGGGGTAGCTCCTAATTCAAATGTAGTAAGAGTTGATCTATCCAGCTATGAGCATCAGCAACCTGATTGTTTACTTGAATAAGAGCACCCCTTATCTCTTTAGACGTCAGTTTGAGGCTTTTCAGCAACAACCAATTATCATTTTGCTGCTCTTATGCAAACTGCATGATGCCTCCATTTTCAATATTGTGTCTCTCCAGGACTCACAGTAGCTGAAAAATGAATGGCTGTAAATAAGAAAAAAGATATTCTACCAGCCCGTGGGAGTCATGACGACACATCAGGCTAGTGGTAGTCATGTCCAGATAAGACATATATAATTTGTAGCATTGGGACTGATTGCGCTGGTTAAAGAAAATTCTCATAAAATTTTCTATGGGCTCTTCATCATAAAGATAGTACCCCAAAGGAGCCATTCCATTATACTACAAAGCTGAGTGGCTTTGACATCCATGGAGCATCCATGCTGGGATGACTTGAGAGCTGGACAAGCAGATAGCTTAAATTCCATTGGAGAGTCACCGAGTTTAGCTGGCTCAGTTACAGTAAACAGGGCGGGTTCCTCATCAGAAGAATTCTGTAGGGTCGACACTATACTTGTCACAAAAACCCATGAGGGTTTTGCAAAAATAATGAGAATCTGCCATGGTTACAGGTTTAAGATGTATATGTGAATTAGCAGGCCCCCTGTAGTATGCACTACTGTTGAGTTTTCAGCAGATTTAATAAAATCCGGCGAAGGGTTGCAAAGAGGTTAAGCCCACTGATACAACAGGAGGATGATATGAAGATCGCCGTTCTCCAAGCAAAGATGGTAAAATATAGGAATAGAAGCAAAGTACTTCTGGAAACACAATCTTTATTGTAAGCAGCTTTATACTGCTGAAAAGCCAAAGGGGTCAACACTAATATTGACTTTATGCTACAGAGTCCACTGTAGATTACCAACTAAAAGCAATTCCCTTTTCAATCTCCATCGCTACTGTTATCTGTCTTTTTTAGTACTAGATGGTACTACTGTTATCTCTCTTGCTTGCTATGTTTCTTCCACAACTTCTACCAAGCAGGTACACTTACTCATTATTTGATCACTGCAATATTGGCAAAATTATAGACATATCATTACCTTCTAAATCATTAACCTTTGGCATTTGATTGCTGACAACCATCAGGAACTTAATATGCAACCTACTTTCAATTATCTTCGGCTTCAGTCACCAATAATTAAATTATACCAATCATGCCCAAACTTCTTCCTAAGAAAATCAGATTTGGCGAAGGACTATGTAATTGCTCAACTACCAGAACCAAAACAATATATTCTAGCATTTGCCATAGCAGGAGGAAACCATTCAGATAGTTTTTGACACCAAGACCAAGATATCTAATAAGTATCCTATTTTTCCAAATATAGGTGACTCTTGGCAGTTTAATGCCCACCTATTAGAACTAATGGTGTTAACTTTTGGCAGATAAAGGGTGATTCTGAAAACAAGTTGCACAGGGTGAAAACCCACTGAGCAACAGATGAGCAATATGAGGATCGCTGGCCCTCAATAATAATAAAAATAAAGTGTTTAATAAGGAGCTATCTCCCTGACAAAACCAATTTATTTAATAAATTAACTTAATGGCTACTTACATTACTCTTCTTACTCTCTCTTTCTTCATAAAAACCTCCCCTTTCTCATTCTTATGCTCAACTATCAATCCTCAGTATTCCTCAGCAGATTCAACATGATCCACTTATCAAATCCTTATTTTCTCTGATCTATTGGTTCATTTGAACAATAGAACTTTGGAGGAATTCCCTTAATTCACCTAACCATTATTTCTTTAATCAAAATCACTTCACATTGACATATTAATTACCCAATCTTGAGGCTCGCCCCAAATCTAAGTTAAAATCCACCGGAACTATAGCTTATCATCCAGTTATCTCAGAATATCGACATTATCCCCCCTTTACTAGTCAATAAGCTTCTATTGCTTGTATGGCCAAAGGAACTTCATGTGTACTCAGTTAATAATCTGGCCACCCTCTGGTTCCTTAATGGTGTAGGCATCAACACCAGTCTTCTCAATCATCTCAAACGGTCTGATTTAAATACTGGCAATCTTGTTCCATCTTCTGAACCCATGTTATTCGTGGAACTAGACAAGATCTTCTACCCAAAACTGGAGAAGGCTGCTGCGTCTACCTTGGTCAGCTGCATGATCCCAGATCTTCTTGGCTAAACTAATGGAATATGCTTTGATTGAATTTAATCAATGTGTATGTTAAAGCAGACAAATAGCATTAGGGCTTAACTCCGCTGGTATTCTCCACACAGGAATAAAGAAATGCTGGCAAGGCTAGATGTCTTCCATAAAGTAGTTGGAAGGGACTTTTCACTGTCACTGAATGATAGCTAATATTGTATGCAAAGATAGCGTTGGAAAGTAGGTTACTCCATTCTGAATTACCCTCTAAAAACTTGCTTAGAATATTAGCCAAGGTTCTGTTGACTAGTTCCGCCATTCCAATAGATTCAGGGTGGTAGGGTGTAGTCAAGACTCTGAAGATTGCCATCAGTTAGTTCAACTTGGGTAGGATATTAGACGTGAAATTGGTTCCTTGTCCATGAGTATAAATTGCAGAAAACCATGTAGCTGTATAACACATTTCAGGATGAACTTGGCGGTGGTGACAGCCCCTAAATCATTGATCGCCCTTGCCTCAACCCATCTTGTCATATGGCCAATTGCTACTATTATATACTTGGAGCGGTTTGCGCCAGTTGGAAGAGACCTTACCACATCCAAAGAGACAGTATGTCATGCAAAATGAGGCTTAACTAGTTGGTAGGTGGTTTTCCTTTGGAATGGTTTCTCCACTTGGCACTGGTGACAATAAATAACCGTTTCAAGAACATCATAGTGCATACTCTCCCAAAGTAACAGGGTCTCAAGAACTCCAGCGTTTTTTACAACCCTCCATGACCTACCGCTCTATGAGCATCCATAGTAATTGCAGATCTATCGGATGGTTTTGGAAAACTCAGCATCAATTCACCAATCTGCTTATACAATTCCCCATTGTACACAAAGGTATCTTGTTTAAGAGCGTCCAACACTTTAATCACTTGAGGTGGCTCATCATGATATCAGCACACCACCATCTTCTTGTGCATGATGTCCACCAAATTGCCAAAATGGTGACAGTTGGTAACTGTGAGAGACAGTCCGCGTTCTGGTGTTTAGACCCTTGCGGTGTATGATCTCAAAATCATATTCTTGTAGCTTCAAAGTCCATTGCGTGAGACACCCTTCAGGTTCCCGCAGATCCTGTAGCTACCACAAGGATTATGATCTGTGACCACTTTAAATTTAACCCCGTGGAGATAGATACAGAATTGTTTATATGCATATATCACCGCTAAGCACTCCACTTGGTCACTGTGTAATTGCGTTCAGGGCCAGTTAAACTTTGACTACAATATGCGACAGGATGCTCCACACCATTATCATCCTTTTGGGATAGCATGGCCCCTACGGTGGAAAAGAAAGTATTCGTTTGTACAATAAATTTTTCTTAAAATTTGGGTATTGCAAAACAGGCGCGCTAGCCAATGCAGTTCAAAAAACATTGAAAGCAATTTGACATCGTTCCATCCAATTGAAGGTAGCATTTTTCTTCAATAATTTAAAGAGTGGAGCCACAATACAGCTGAAGTTGGGAATGAACCATCAGTAGTAACCGACCATCCCCAAAAACACCTGAAAATCCCATTTGTTAACTGGCTAAGTCATCTTGTGGATAGCTTCCACTTTTACTGGCCAAGGACTGAGCCCTTTTGAGTCAACCGCAAACCCAAGTTATTCCAACTGCTCATTAAAAAAGTGGCACTTATGGGGCTTGATTTTAATATTAGCATTAGCAAGGCGATGGAACACTTGTTACAAAAGAGCTAGATGATCCTTAAACATCCATGAGAACACTAATATTGTCAAGGTAGACTAGAACGCAAGACAGCTTCAGGTCACCCAAAATAACGTCCATAGCTCGCTGGAACGTAGCTGTGGCGTTGCACAAACCCTGTGGCATATGTGTAGGCTGGAACAAACCTTTTGAGGTGATTATAGTGCACTTCTCTTGTTCCACCACTAGCAACTCAATTTGCCAGTATTACAATATCAAGTCCATAGCGGAGAAATACTTGGCACCGCCTAACTGATCTAAAGCATCCTCGATGTGTGGAAGCAGATACAAGTCTTTTTTTGTGATACTGTTAAGCTTCCAATAATTGATTACTACTCGATTGGTGCCACCTTTCTTTTTGACAATTAGCACTAGGGACGCCCAGGGACCTTTGATGGCAATAACATTCCCTGTTCCATCAATTTATCTATCTCAGCAGATACAACTTTTTCTGCTGCTTTTGAGCGATGAATAGGCCATGACTGGATAGGAGGGTGAGCCCCCAAGTTCAACTGATGCACAATCCCGCATGCTCATCCCAGGTTTTCATCATCAGATGCAAAAATGGTTTGGTATCTCTCAAACAAATCCATCAACCAATCCTTCTGGTACTCCAACAAACCAGATAAAGCTTCCAACAGAACCTTAGTTATTACACCGGATGAATTTTTAAGGTAGCTCAATATCTTCCCACAAACCAAAGTGATGTATCTAATAACCTTCTCAATAGGAACTAGATGCAAATAAGCCGCCACTTGATGCCGTTGAACTTTTATAGACTACTTCTGCAGGCTTGCTATCAACGCCTTCACTTCCTCCTGCCCTGATAACAGGAGCCCAGGAGCCACATGGAGTTTAAGCCACAATTGCTGTTAAGGTCCCATAATCTCACTGTATAGGCCTTCCAGGAGATCTATTTCGAGCTCCATCCCTATAATGACCTGATGACTATAAGGAATGCTTAGTTCACTTGAAATTACAGCGGAATACCATTGTACTCATAGATCTGGGTAGGGAGCACTAAGGTCCTCTGCTTCATCTGCCAATATCATACAGGAATCACCCCATCACTATACGCAAGATTAATTTGACTTGAGAGGATTAATCTTAAAGAATTCCACTGGAAGTAAAATAGATGGGAATCTGTTGTCCTAGGATGCTGATGGTCTCATCCGCCATATTGACCACGGCCCCAAAGCGCCACATAAATGCAAACCAATCAACATGTCATAGTTATTATTAGGCAACACCACTTCTGGAGCAGATATACCAACTGACCTGAACCTCAAAGGCAACGCGCTGTAGGCGCCTTCCAACACAGTGCTCTGTGCCCCACGGTCCCATAACTACTCTGTGATCCACATCTGGCTTCAGCGGGAGCTTAGCTACAAGTTTGGTGGATATTATATTGATGGGAGCGCCAGTATCAATAATTGGTCAGATTTTGGTATTTTGTACAAATTTGTCACAGTATGTACATTCTGAATTAGAAGTATCATGTATGTCAAATACATAAACATCCAAGGGATTTTATATTCAGAAAAATGAGAATACCAGAGCTGCCATGTGGATAATCCTGGGCAATTTTATCTATTAGAATCGACACTTCCACCCCTCTAGAGCTGCAACATGGGTTGAAGTTTCCCCGTTGACTGTACCATTCCATTCAAGGATTTGCCAGGCAAACAGCTTTTGCACATCTTGGTAGAACTCTATGTCCACATTATTGAGGTCGCTCCCTCAGCTTGAGGACAATATGTCATAAGGGATCTGTTGATGCAATAAATCATCAAATTGAGTACTGAAACTGACCGCAAGTGGCTGTCAGGCGAACAGCAAGTAAGAATTAGACTGGCCTGACATCCAGGGTGCCAGAGCACCCAAACGGCAAACCAGAATGCCCAGGGCACTGCTGCTGATATGACGAATATGGAACTGGAAAGGAGTTCCACCAACATCTGCTGGTGAGCCAGAATTTTGTATAGGCACAAGATAAAGTACCAGATGCACATGGCCGTTAACCCTGAGGGGTACAAGAGCATTGGCAGATAAGGCGGCTTAATTTTTAACATATAAAAAGTTAAATTTTGGGGAAGGTTTTTTAATGAAAATTTAAGGAAGAAAAATCGACCAACAATTAACTCAGTGCGATGTGATTGTTTAAATAGTCGTCAATTTGGAGGGAAAATAAGCCAGGATCAGGTACTGCAAGTTCGACCTAACTGGCGAATTATTTGGGAATGGGTGGGTTAGTTCCCTGGGAACTGACATCAAAAAATTTGGCAGCAGGATGAGTCACTGTTGGTTCGACCTTGAATGTCCAAACCAAGGCTCAGCTACATTTCTGATGGTTGGCGTGATGGTGTTTGGCCCAATGAGCGGCGGGAATCCCCCAAGGCCACCCCACATAGGGGTGAGCCCATTTGGTTGGGAATGGGTTTGGGACGCCCAACCCGCCCATGCTCAGTCGCTGGGCCGTTCATTTGGTCAGTGGCATTGTGTCAGGTGCAACTCCCAATTTGTCAGCAGGAAGCTTAAACCTCGTCGATAGTGTCTGGTACTATTACCTGCCCATCATGGGTGATGCCTGATAGATTTGGGAGGGGAGAGATTTTTCCAATCATGTTAACTGAATCACAACCATTAGGCATTCCAGCTGATAGATCAGTCTTCATACCTTTTTGACCATTTGAAAACTGAGCATTGGGCTAATTGCCACTCAACTTAGTTGAGATCAATTTCATTTCAGTGATCTTGGTGCAGATTTCACTGAGACCTCGTAGCAGTTCTGCCAAGGAGAGTGTGGGTACTGGAAGCAGGATCCAAAGTGGAAGGGCTGTTACCCAGCACTTGTCTACCACGTGAGCGAGATCGCCCTGAGTAATGAGGGGTATGGTCATCCTCTTTGGTACCTTCTTACTTGGGAATAGGAAAATGTCCTGATTGATGCCCAGAGGACATTCCCCAGGACTTACATTACACTTTCCTTTTTCCAAGGGAAGGGCCCCACCACTGGGAAACTGTACAAGAGCCACATTCTTGTGCACCTTGGGTAACTTGATTGCTATTACCGTCGCAGGGTTTTGGGGGGGCGGGGAGCCTTGGGGTGGGATATGTGGAATGCTTTGACCAGGTCCATGCAATTCGCGCAATCGTGCGCCTTGACCCAACTGTTCTCATGGCCAGATACCCTTTCCAGGCCATGAGATATTGGATGGAATGCCGCGATTTCCGGGATGCCAGGATAGCCTCTACCTTGGCCTCTTCCTCATTTTCGATGATGATCAGTTCCAGTTCCATGGGAATTGCACCCTTGAAGGGCAACAGCTGGTAAACATGGAAATGGGATGCTGCTTCCAATGCATGGGGAGCTTCAGTCAGAATGACCCTTTACCCAATACCTCCTCCACCAAATGGGGACCTGAGCGTTTACTGGCGAAATTACAGGAAGGGGCCTGGATCTTTAAGTGATGGGTGTCAAGCATAACGTAGGAGCCCACCATATAAACTCATGAACTGGAAGATGCTTTCGATCTGTTAACTGCTTGTAGTCATCTATAGCTTTGGTGAGGTGTTCCCGCACCAAGTCTTGAGTAAATCTAATATGCACAGCGTGGTCCGCGGCAGCTTGAACCTCAGGCCACAAGCACGGTCTGACCAAAAATGAAGGATTACAACCCAATGCTGCTTTGTAGGGGGGACCCAATGGACGCGTGGGTCCCACTATTGTATGCAAATTGAGTGAGAGGGAGGTCATCGGCCCAAGTATCCTGCGCGGCTGCAGCATAGCAACGCAGGTACTGTTCAAGAACTTGATTGACCCACTCAGTCTGCCCATCAGACTGAGGATGATACACCGTGGAGCGACAGGGGGATATTTTCAGGATTGATAGGAGTTTGCTCCAAAACTGTGCGGTGAACTGGGAGCCATGGTCACTGATGATCTCCTGGGGAGACCAAACATCAAAAACATATGGCGTATGAAAAGGCGGGCAGTTTCTTCTAATGTAATCATGGAAGTACAAGGTATAAAAGATAAATTTTGTGAAGCAATCCACCACTACCATCACCGCTGTGAACCCATTAGAACAGGGGAGCTCAATGATAAAGTCCACGGACACCAATATCCATGGGACCTCCGCCTGCTGTAAGGGGTGCAGGAGGCCATTTTTGAGGAATGATCTGACTTGGCCCTGGCGCAAATAACACAATTGGCGATCCAGGCCAGAACCTCTTTTGTCAAACCTGCCCAATTGTAGGTCCATTTGATCAAATCGATGCATTTCTTAGAACCAGGGTGACCAACTGTGGGGGGATCATGATATGCGCGAAATACCTCAGTTTGGAAGGTGGGAACCCAGACGCGAGATCTAAAATATATAAGAACCTCCTTCAGTGAGTATAGGGAGTTTTTATGGTTCTGATGAGATAACTGCTCGACTAACTCCACACCCTCAGGGCAGGCCATTTGACTGGCTAAGACCTGAGCAACTAATGGAGCGTCAAGGGCCAGAGCGACAGAAGAAATGACAGGGGTAACAATTGACAAGATTTGGGTGGTAGGAATCATAGTAACGAGATCCACTTCCTCCAGATCCGCAGAACTGTGGGTGGGGCTGTGGCTGAGAAAATTGGGAAGTACATTTAGTGCACCTTTTATGAATTCATATTTGAAGATGAAACAGCACAGGTCCCAATAGGTTCAGGCTTGCCGATGTGCCAATTTTTGGGGTTTATGGAAGCACAACAGGGCCTGGTGATGTGTGCGAACCATTAGTTCATGTCAGGCACCCTGTAACAGGTCCTCCAATGAGTTAGGGCCCATGCAACGGCTGCCAACCCCTTGTCATGAATAGCCCAAGACTGCTCTGTAGAAGTGAACTTTTGGGAAAAGTAGGCAACTGGGTGTTCCAAGCCATCGTGCTCTTGGAGCAACACTGCTCCAACAACTACTGATGACGCGTCGCATGCAATGATATATGGCTTGGTGGGATTGGCGTGTTTCAAAATGGGAGGGGATACAAACACCTCTTTAATTAATTTGAACGCCTGTTGGCATTTGTCCGTCCAGCAAAAAGATACGTTTTTACCTGTAAGGGGGTGGAGTGGGATGGCGATCTGTGAAAGTGCGGGGGAGAACTTTTTTAAAAAATGATGGTTCCCAAGAAACTCCGTAGTTGTTTCTGGGTAGTTGGGGTTGGCCACTCCTGGATAGCATCCAAATTATTGGGAGGGATTGCAAAACCATCTTCAAGGATGAGGTTCCCATGTAACATAACCTCCTCCTTATAGAACTCACACTTGGAAGGCTTGATGAACAAAGCCTGCCTTATGTAAGGCGGCCACAACTGCTTCAGGTCAGTAAAATGTTATTTGGGAGTCAGGGAGTGAACCAGAATGTTGTCAATATATGCTACTATGCAGGTAAACCAGAGGTCACCCAGTACATTATTGATCATGGATTGAAACGTAGCGGGAGCATTCTTCAGCTCAAAGGGTATCACACAGAATTGGAAAATGCCCCGCTTCATCCAGATTGCTGTTGACCATTCTTGCCCTTTCATCGCCCAAATCTGGTTAAAGGCATTGATGAGATCCAGCTTAGAAAACACCCGAGATTTTGCAATCGCTTGGCTTATCATTGGTTCTAAAGGCAGGGGGTAGGGATTGGAAACTGTGATTTTATTAAGGTGTATATAGTCCACACAGGGGCGGAGAGAACCATCAGCTTTTTTAGCGAAGATGATGGGGAGACACAACGGGTGAGGTCTCCTTGAACACCCACCCTTTTCTCAACATATCATCCAATCAGGTGTTAAGGGCGACCTCCTCCTCTGCTGTGTGGGATACAACGGGAAGTTGATATTCACCAACTCCACCGTTGTGCGAAAACCACAGTCAAATCTAGTGTGGGGAGGCAAGCGATCTGCCTTTTCCAAATAGAAAATGCGTTGATAGCGCATTAAACTTTTTGGAAAATTGGATGGTATGCCCATAGGGGAGAAGAGGGGCGTTATAGAACTGCAACCTTGAGCTTTTTTAAGAGTGTCAACTAGAGGGAATTTACCCTCCAGTTGATCATTAGCAAACGACAGCATGTTAGACTCCAGGTGGATTTCGACATGTTGTCAGCGCCACCATCCCACTCCTAAGATTACTGGAAACAATAAGTTTGGCATGGCCAAAAATCGATTGCAGAAGCTGAATTGGTGTATTGAAAATGTGACTGGGCGACGTACCAGGTATATGGTTTGGGAGGCTGACAATGCAACCATCACCAAAGGACCTGCATCCATGGCAAGTTTCAATTGCTGGGCTAGTTCTAAACTCATAAAATTTCCCGCGGCTCCAGTGTCCACCAGGGCCTCAAAGGAGACGTGATGGGACCCAACACTAATCTTCATGGGTACTAAGAAGTAAGCGGAGTTCCCTTTATTGGTAGTTGTGGATGAATCCAGTGATACCAAAGAGATGGTATTGGGTCAGGGGAAACCACTAGGTTTTGGTGAGGAGCAAACTCATTGCAAGTTGAGATGTCAGACCCTACTGACATGGGCGAAATAGCCGCGGTATCTATGGGGTATGGGTTTGGAGTTTTGAGTGGGACCAGACTAATGTGGGCAGAGATAATCTTCTTTACAACCTGATTCAGTTGGAAAGAAGGGACCATTGCTGCACCAATGTACGCGAGAAAGGCGGAAATGGCTAATAATAATGGTTGGTCAATTATGTCAGGCGAACAGCAAGTAAGAATTAGACTGGCCTGACATCCAGGGTGCCAGAGCACCCAAACGGCAAACCAGAATGCCCAAGGCACTGCTGCTGATATGACGAATATGGAACTGGAAAGGAGTTCCACCAACATCTGCTGGTGAGCCAGAATTTTGTATAGGCACAAGATAAAGTACCAGATGCACATGGCCGTTAACCCTGAGGGGTACAAGAGCATTGGCAGATAAGGCGGCTTAATTTTAAACATATAAAAAGTTAAATTTTGGGGAAGGTTTTTTAATGAAAATTTAAGGAAGAAAAATCGACCAACAATTAACTCAGTGCGATGTGATTGTTTAAATAGTCGTCAATTTGGAGGGAAAATAAGCCAGGATCAGGTACTGCAAGTTTGACCTAACTGGCGAATTATTTGGGAATGGGTGGGTTAGTTCCCTGGGACTGACACCAAAAAATTTGGTGGTAGGTCGAGTTGCTGTTGGTTTGACCTTGAACATCCAAACCAAGGCTCAGCTACATTTCTGACAGTTGGCGCGATGGCGTTTGGCCTGATGAATGGCAGGAATCCCCCAAGGCCACCCCACATAGGGGTGAGCCCATTTGGTTGGGAATGGGTTCAGGATGCCCAACCCACCCATGCTCAGTCACTGGGCTGTTTGTTCAGTCAGTGGCATTGCGTCAGGCGTGATGCCCAATTTGCCAGCAGGAAGCTTTGAAACCTCATCAATGGTGTCCGGTACTATTACCTGCCCATTGGGGGTGATGCCTGACAGATTTGGGGGGGGGAGATTTTTCCAATTGTCATGTTAACTGAATTGCAACCACTGGGCATTCCAGACAATAGATAGGTCTTCATACCATTTTGACCCTTTGAAAACTGAGCATCGGGCTGATTGCTACTAAAATTAGTTGCAATTAATTTCATTTTGGCGATCTTGGAGCAGATTTCACTGATTCCTCATAGCAGTTCTGCTGAGGAGAGTGTGGGTACCGGAAGCAGGATCTAAAGTAGAAGGGCTGTTACCCAGTGCTCATCTACCATGTGAGCGAGATCACTTTGAGTAACAAGGGGTATGGTCATCCTCTTTGGTACCTTCTTGCTCAGGAACAGGAAAATGGCCCGATTGATGCCAAGAGGACGTTCCCCAGGACTTACAGTGACTCATGAGAATCATTATGGACAAAGTGGTTTGAATCAGTGGAAGTAGAGCGTCCCATCTCTACTCCACTTAACCTTCTCTTTGGTCATTCAGAGCAACTTTTACTTCATTGAAATTCAATTGTCATGGACAGCTAGCTGTGTAATGTCCTCGTCAGCTGCATGAGAAACAACTATTTGTAAAAAGCACTCTTCTCTGCAACCCACCCATAGCTCCAGGCTTAAAATTAATTGAGATGTTGTGACTCATTCAATGACAAGCAGATGGTAATAATGGGGGAGGAAAGGACTTGCCAAAGTGTTAAGGGGCTGAGTATTCCCCAATGGATTATACCAAAGTCGTTGTTGCTTCAATACTGGCGGGAATTTGGTAGTGGTAGCAGGGGTTTTACGTTCTACATTAGGAGCACTAAAAGTGGCAGATAAATGGCGTAAATGGCTAATGATTTTTAGTAGCTCCACATCCTCATCAAGAAAGTATAACATAGCATTATACAGCTCTCATTATGCCTTGACAGCTGTGTCATTACTATGCCCACCTCCTCATTAGTTAAGATGCGCGCTCCTAACAACACATGAGTTTCAGTCATGAATAGCTCTGCAAACAGTATTAAAGAATCATTCTTTTGGGAAGTTATTGTCAAAAACTCTCCTTAAGCTGAGCCATTTTCACCTTGCCCCCAAACAGACGGATCATGGTCTCTTTCACCTCTTGATATGCTTCTGTACTATTCTTAAGGTAACATATGTCCTGATCAGTGCTTGCACCATCCAAAGCGGATAACGAAAGTTTAGCTTTCCGCCAATTGAAAGCCCCTCCATGGCAAATTCAAACTGCTTGAAAAACTTGTGTATGTTTCTATTATGATGAAATGGGGCATCTTGTCGCTGCAGACCTCTTTCCCTAACAACCTCATTTAGTTTATGCCCTGCACAGTAAACCCACTCTGTAGTGTTAATCAAGTTGTCGGCAAGTTGGTTAATTTGGGCCCCCACCATGTGCAGTTGGTGAAAAAGCCTTAATAAGCTGATCAGTTATGTTTTAATTCTCGCAGAAAAGCATTTTTTGAGCCTGAAGCAGTGTATCCAAGGCAAGCTTCAGTTCCGCATATTGGGACAACTCAATAAACTAAGGTAATACCCCATCAAAGGGAACCAGTTGCACCATTGAGTGGCAAGTATGAAGTTATTAAAAAGTTGATTAATGGGCCCCCTGTAGTGAGCATCACTGTTAACTTTTGGTGAAATAGAGTGATTCCGCCAAGCAAGTTGCACAGGGTGAAAACCCACTGAGCAACGGACAAGCAATATGAGGATTGCAGGCCCTTGATAATAATTATAATAAAGTGTTTGAAAAGGAGCTATTGCCCCAATGATACCCATTTCTTAGTAAATTAACTTAATGGCTACCTTGTTACTCTTCTTACATTCTTTTTTTTAAAAACCTCCCCTTCTCACTCTCATGCTCAACTACTAATCCTTGGTATTCTTTGCCAGATTCAACATGATCTGCTTAGTAAATCCTTATTTGCTCCGATCTATTAGTTCATTTGAACAATGAGACTTTGGCGGAACTCCAAAATTCACCAAACCATTATTTCTTTGATCAAACTCACTATTCATTGACATATTGATTGCTCAATCTTGAGGCTTTCCTCAAATCTAATTTTCAATCTTATGGAACTATAGCTTATTATCCAGTAATATTGGAATCTTGACAAATGGCATCCTTTCCAGAGAATATATAACTTTAATTATCAACCTGCAGAATTTGGCATGCTTATGGTTAGAACATCCATCAACCCCATCCATTTATTATGGCAATTGAGCCTGCAGGTTTGGTAAACTAAAGTTATTGGCAACTTGGCACAAAAACTTTTCTGAAAGTCTATTAATCTAATTTATCTTTATTGATCCCTTGATCAATTGACTTAGGAGAAAACTCAGAGCTTCTCATAGAGAAGCCCAGAATTTATCAAAATAGCTATAACAACTGAAGTTAAGTTGGAGATTTTCTGTTGGAAGCCTATAAATTATCAAAGCTAGTTATTAAGATTGGCATTCATGCCAGATTAATTTAAAGAACTAGTTTTGGAACATGTAGGAAAGGCATAAACTGGTTATAATTCCATCACATCATTAGCTTAACCAGATTATCCACTTCCATGTCTATTGATGCAAGTCATCTTCAGACAACAAGTCAAGAGTCACAGTACCAAATTAATATAGCTCATCGCTAACCTGACAGGTAGATCCTTGGCCCACCCTCTGCATCCAAAAGGCGGTGGGAAATGGCATCCTATGTTGGTAGAATTTAAAAAAAGCCAGAAAGGGACCGAGTGACATTTATTGCTAAAGGAGTTAATGACATTAAGACAACACAAAGATTAGCAGACAGTTGATTAGTACAAAAAAATAGGAAATAATAAGGCTGATGGGGTTTCCCAGTTTTGATAGTTATTACATACTATTAAAAACTTAGCATGCACCCTATTTGCAATAGGTCCACTAGTAAGGTCCTTAATAGTATAGGCATCCAATGTTGACTTATTAATTACCTTGAAGGGTCCACCCCAGAGCTTGTCTAGCTTATTCTTTGTCCAAAGCCGTGGGTGTTAAAATAAATAAACTTTATGAAAATCCAAAAGGCAGAAGAGGTGAAAGCTTTAAATCTCCATATTTTTTAGCTTTAATCTGCATGAGAGTATGGCGCAGGTGGAGAGCTGAAATCCTATTAAAACTTTCATGGAACTCTCCAAAAATTGTAAGGGCATCATTTACAGGCTCATTTTCAAGAGTGGAATATAAAATTAGGGCAAACAGGCCTGACAAACATGCAGTAATTTAAAAGGAGAAGTACTTTATTTAATTTGAAATAAATTCGTGAAATCCTAAAAATTTAATTTTGGGACTAAACTGTCCTAATAAGGATTTCTAGCTATTCCATTTATCTTAGTCATTTAGGAAAATTGAACTCAAATTGTATGAGGGTAAGTCAAAAAGTAAAGGCAAATTTTATTTTCCCTGCTGCAATGGATGGCAGCACTGACTGAACAATGACATATCATAACCTCAAAGTTTTTTTGTTCTTTAGCTGTGTTGTTTCAGTGCTCAACTCCATTCATAGTGATTTCAGGGCATTTTATTATGAGTGCCCCATTGTCCGTGTGAAAAAAAGGAAGAAATGAGGGGAGTGGTACATTTTTTGCACTCTGAAGGGACTAAACCTGTGGAGATTATTCGCAGAATGCAGCAGCAGTATGGTGAGAGCTGTCTTAGTGAACGCAAAATTTATGAGTAGATAAATTGCTTTAAAAATGGCATGTATCTATCTGCAATGAAGAGCGTTCAGGTAGGCCATCCACTTTGAAGACGGACAAGAACATTGAGACAGTTGAGGTAATGATTCATGATAATCGTTGTGTCAAAATTAATAATATTGCACATGCGTTGAACATTAGCCACAGTTCAGCAGTTACAATCATCCACAAATCACTAAATTTTTGCAAAGCGTGTGCTCGTTGGGTACCACATTGACTGACAGACCAGTACAAACAGAAACGTTCGGAAATTTTAAAATCACATTTAAAGTATTTAGAAGAGGAAGGAGAAGAGTTTCTCAGTCACATAGTAACTGCTGATGAGACGTGGGTCCATCACTTCAAACCACAGAGTAAGTGGCAGAGTATGGTGTGGAAACATCCATCCTCGCCTACAGCAAAAAGTTCAAAAGACAAGTTTCTGCAGGAAAGTTGATGATGACAGTGTTTTGGGATATGAAAGGTCCACTTCTAATTCATTACACTCCTAAAGGTCAAACAGTGAATAGTGACAGCTACTGTGAGCTACTGCGAGTTCTGAAACCCAAAATCAAAACAAAGAGGCGAGGAAAACTTTCAAAAAGGTGTGCTTTTGCTTTAGGACAATGCCCATCCTCATACTGCTGGGAAAACGATCCAGTGCATTCAAGATCTTGGTTTTGAGCTGCTGGAGCATCCGCCGTACAGTCCTGACCTAGCTCCAAGTGATTTTCACCTTTTTGGTCTGATGAAGGAGCACCTGCATGAATCCAAATTTTTGTCAGATGATGAGGTTGTGGAGGCAGTGCATGAGTGGCTGTGCACAATGCCACAAATCTTCTTCCAGGACGGAATTATGAAGCTTGTCAAGAGACGGACCAAGTGAATAGAAATTGAGGGAGATTATGTAGAGAAAATATGTTACTTGTCATCTTGTTTTCACAATAAAAAGTTCCTTTTTATAATTTGCCTTTACTTTTTGACTTACCATTGTAAAAGCTAAATGGTAATGGCAAGATCCTTTAATACTTAAACTTTTTGATGTTGTTTGGTTTTACAGGTACAACGTCAAAATAAATTTCTTAGGACCTCACAACTAGGATCTTTCTTATCAGTTTGTGTCAATCTCTGATCCAAAGATTTTACCTTTTGCTGTTTCCATAATCAATGCTTACCATTGAATTTCTATAATAAGATGTAGGGTCAGATGAGAGCGCAGTTTCTCAAGATATTTCATCATTATAAGTTTGATACTTTATCTCTGAGGTTAATTTTAGTTGATTGACATCTAAAATGATTTTAGCTTAGATAGTTTAAGCCTTTCTTATCACAACTCCAATAATTGCCACCTCAAGATCCTGTTGCAAAAGGATGAAAGGTTATAGTAACCTACTATGCACTCAATTAAAAACTGTTACATGGGTAATTCCACAATTAAATACTAATATCTGACTAAAAGATAATTCTCTAGGGACCAGACCAAAAGACTCTAAGTATTTTAGGCCAACCTTCAGTTTAATAATGGTAGAAATCAAAGTCTCTTACCTGATAGATATGTTGAGCTGGACATTTTGAATTAATTTACTGGTTTCCTGAGAAGATATAGAAATAATTTACTCAGTAGAAATTTCTTTCAGATGAATAATTTTATCAGCCACAAATCCATCATGGGGTCAGAAATTTCAGGAACAGAGCCTTCTAATAAGGGTTGTATGCTGCTAAATAATCTTAATTCACATTTATACAATGCTTTATATGGAGACATCTTAATTATGCAATTATAAATGATCTGATAGGGTAGTATATCAGCAAGTAGGTAGAGACTCCATCTCATTGGATAAGTTGCTGCCAAATTATTCATAATAGATACTAATGTACCATTAGCTCTTTCCTCAGCTCCATTAGTGAAGGGATTGTATGGTGTGGCAAAAGTTTTCTTGGTATTAAAAAGTGACGTTAGTTCTTGAATTACCAGAGTTGTGAGGTCTAAGCTGTTGTCAGAAAGAAGGATTTAAAGGCAACTGTTTGGATTTTTGCCCATATTCCCAGCCTGCTAGATTACCTGGTATCGCTAGGGGAAAATTCCCTAAGGTGAATTGAATCAGAAATTGATTGGCCAAAATTTTGGAGTAACTATGTGTGGGGGATTTTGGGATATTTGCCTGATCATATCTGTTGGGGGATTGATTCGGACAAATACTTAAGATCTCATTGGGCAGAGTTGCTGATGAAATAGGGGCATCTGATAGTGATTAACTATCATGTGTACCGATTGGGATCAGTTAGGTTTCATCACCAATTGATTGGGAATGAATAGCAAGTTGCGAGGCAAGTGATGCCACCTGTAACTAGAAAATTGATTGGTTGGTGAGTGACATGCCATAATGGGTAATAAGTCCCATTACCTAAGCAAGTCGCTATCCAGATATGGTTGGTTTGCTTGGATTGAGAAGAAAACGTTAGGGACGCGTTTTCTGACTCTTTCTGTTTTAGGTCTCAAGGAAGTCCAACGATGGAATCCTAACCAGGATGGGGAAGACCATTGCTGCTGAGACAAGGATGGGTGATTCAATGGCAACGGCTGCTATTTCATCAAATAGGTGTCAACTAAGGGTTAGACAGCCAATTTCCCACTATATATATTCCCTCAGGATTTAATATAATAAAAAAGGAGTATTTATGAAAACAGCATTTAGTAAAACAACTAAGTTATCCATTCAGTATATAGTTAAACTATCATCAGCTTCCATTGTGTTGTTCTGTCTCACGGATATTATTGCAGAGGGCAATAATTGGAAGAATCTTAAAGAAAAGTGTAAAGATCTAAGCGGGGATCTAGAGAAGAAGGAGTCACAATCAGGGATAGCTGTTGACTGTGTGTTGGACCAAAAAGACTGTCACTGGGGTATTTCAGCAAAGATTGGGAGGACAAGAGCATAGGGAATGAATCCCTACAAGTATGACATCACGAGTATTTAATTTGGAATACTGGCCAAGCGTTGGGCCAAAATATAATTCATACTCAACTATGGATAATAGTCTCCATACCATTATCAATTAATAATTCATTACATATAATGCAACAAAGTGCATGAGGAAACTGAATCTGTGCATTAAAAAGGTTACTAGGTTGCTTGCCAAAAAAACCACCAAAGTAAATTTTTACAAGTTAGTGCTCACTACAGGGGTAGTTGAGTTGAAGAATATAGAAAATGATGTTCTATGAATATGTTTCCAAATTTGAAAATAAGTTACTGAAGGAAGTAACGAAGATAGAACGTGAAGAGGATCACGTTCAGTGTTGTTCACTCAGCTCAGCAGTGGAGCTCCAAATGAAGCAAAATGAAAATACTCAAGTTCAGGGAAAAGGGCTTGCAGCCTAGATACGGAACTATATAGTGCTGCAAGGAAACCAGTTCCACCGGAAATCTACTTGAGATGAAGAGTATCATCAAGGCCAACTTGGGTTGGAATTGGGCCCACTGGAAATAGTCCCAAAATACAGCAGGATTATCTCAAGTTGAAACTGGGTCCACTTTAAATAGTCCTGAGGAGTGAGTGTTCAGATGAGGCATTGGATGGATTAGAAAGCAATTAATCCGGAGAATTGGGTTGCTATACCAATGAAGATATGAAGACAAATCAGGAAATGATTGATCCAAGATAGAGGAGAAAACCATTTTAGCTCAATAACACTCAACTAATGATCAGAAGTTACTGGAGACAAGTTCATTAATTCAGGAGAAATTGAATGAAGCTAATGAGGCAAGAACGACCTGTGTATTTAAAGATGGCCATATAGGTTGAAAATTCGTTTTCAGGGAAAAAAGATTCAAACAATTGGATGGAACTGTTAGCTAATGAGATACAAAGAATCAAAGCATCAGTTGCCAAAATAAGAGATGAAATTAGGACCTGTTGGATGAATACCAGTCGGGATTTAAGGCCTAATATTCAAGAGTATTGCCAAAAGTTGGCAAGTATAGCCTATACGAGAAGAAACAGTGCTGCTGGTCATATAGTGAAGAAGGTCAATACTATTTGGTAGTATTGAGCCTAAGAGAAAATAGTTGTAATGTTCCCAGCGGACCTCTAAACCATTAAATGGTTATGTCCTGAGATTTTGGTCAAGTCCTAGAAGAGGACCACTGAACCAAATAGTTGGTTAAATCTTTAGAAGATAAGATTTTGAACCATGATAACTGGTAGGTTTAAGTACCTAGGGCCAGTTTGGATGATTGGAAAAAGAAGGACTCTGAACCTTTTTGTAGGTTGCAAGTCCCATTGCAAAAGAAAAATACAAAAAATATATAATATAGAAAAATATTGATTTGATGGTCTAAGAGTTTCAGACCTAAGAAATGATGAGAAATCCTGATGGCCAAACGGAGGAAATTCCGCTCTTGATGAGATGAAATTTTTTAGCTGGGGTAACTGAGAGCATCAACCTATTGGTTGATCAAGAGCAACTTGCTGATCTGTCAGAAGGCCAGCAAAAAGAGGTGCTCAAATTGTTAGGAAGGATCAGAGACTATTCTCCTAAAAACGACCATGATTTGGGATGCACAAGAGATGTGATTCACAAGGTCAATACTGGGTAAAATCTTCCAATCAGGACAAAAAGAGATTGCTGGCATGAGTTGCCAAGAGAATCAATCTATTAGAAGATTTCTCTTGGGAGTTCGCCTGAATAGCTGAGCCATTATTTCATTTATTAAAGGATCCAAAAAAGGATTTTTATGGAATGAAGAGGCCCAGGACTCATTTGAAGAGTTACGCCGGTATTTAATAGATTCGCCAATTTTGAAATATAAAATTTTGACTGGGAGTTTATTATCTAAACTAATGTTTCGTTGATGGAAATTGGCACCATACTGAGCAAAGTAGACGAACTTGGGGATGAGCATCCAGTGGCATATGTGAGCTGGACACTCTCAGCTGCTGAGAGGAACTACACCATGACTGAGCGTGAATGGCTTGCAGTCATTTACACATGCAAGCAGTTTCAGGTTACATCCATGGAACACACTTTAAGGTGGTAATGGACCACTCTTTGCTGCATTGGCTGCAAAATTTAAGAGAGCCAGAAGGATGACTGGCCCAATGGGCACTTAAGCTCCAGGCTTATGATTATGAGATTGTCCACCAAGCAGGGGCTTCTCACCAGAACGCAGATGGATTATCGCGGTTGCCAATGGTCAAGATGGTATACCCACAGGCAGATGAGCTATTCCAAATAATGGTCGAAGAAAAATTGGGATGAGTCCTAAGAAATCCAAGATGAGCTTCAGAAAGTGATAGAAAACACCGAGACCATGAATGGACAAGGATTCAAGATTATCAACAGGAAGCAGTTATTATTCCCAAAGCTGTCGTAAAGAGCAGCTATAGTGCAAGCATCTCACAAGGTTGTTGGGCATGGAGGCCTGAGGAAAACAACAGACCAAATTCGCCAGTACTATTACTGGGAATCCATCAGCTACAATGTTGCAGATTATCTAGCTTGTTGCATGGAGTGCCAGCTGCACAAACCACATAAGAATACAACTGGATATTGACTGGTCTGCCCTGGATTTGTCTGGCACACGGTGTCCATCAACATGATGGGACCATTGATAATGAGCACAGGGGGAGTCAAGTACAATATAGTTGCCATCGACCATCTGACAAGATGGGATGAGATGAAGGCCCTAACGAGTTTAGACACTGTCAGTACTGCGAGGTTCATCCTGGATCAAGTAGTATACTGGCATGGATGTCCGCAGATTCTGCTTAGCAACAATGGGACCAACTTCACATCTCATGTGATCCCAAGATTAAATGAGATAATAGGGATCAGAGGAGCTGTTTCAGTACCTTACTGACTGGAGACAAATGAACTGGTAGAATGGGTCAATGGAACGCTGGCCGTGATGCTGAGGAAGCTAGTCGCAGGGAGAACTTCTGCGTGGGGAACATTCCTGAGTTTGGTGACATTCGCCTACATTATTAGTCATCATATGGTGATGGGGAAGACGCCGTTTGAATTGTTAGATGAGAGAAAGGCCGCCTTGCCGCCAATTTTATATTTTGGTGGTGGAAACTAAGTTGGGGATGAGTACTGAGCAATACCTGAACCAACTGATGAGTATCCTGATTGGTATGAAATTGCAAGAATTCAATACAAACTTGAAGAAAAGGATACGAGTGAAATTGATGGAAAATAAGAACTGACCTGCCTTGGAAGAATATTGAATAGGGGAAAGAGTTGCCTATTGTGATATGCATGGCTTCAGACAAAGAAACAAGTTAGATGCATTGTGGTCAGATCCGTTAAAAGTGATCGCCAAGATGGCAACTGATGCTTACTCCATCAAGAATCTCTTGGATGGAATAGTTGTGAATTGAGTCCACGCTAAGTATATGAAGCGATGGATCTATGAAAAAATAAAAGGGTTCCCAAAGGACCAATGAACCATTGAGTTGGTCATGTCCTGATGATTAGGTCAAGTCTGAAAAAAGGACCTTTGAACCAATCTAGATGGTTAAGTCTGAAAAAAGACCTCTGAACCATAGAAAACTGGCAGGTTTAAGTACCCAGGACCCAGTTTGGGAGAAATTAACAAAAAGATGGACCGCTGAACAAAAACAAGGCCAAGTACCATAGGAAAAAGAAGAATAAAGATAAAAAATTGATAAAAGATATTGGGAAAAAAGTTTGTAAACTGCACAGAGAAAAAGCCAATATAATTTTATAATCCTTTATTTTTTATTAATTGTCCTCAGTACAGGGATGATTCCGCCTATGTCGCCTCTTTGGGGAGAGAGGATGGATCACAGTAGGAATGAACAGCCCATCAAATTCAATATAAAATTGGATGCTAGTGAGGGCGAGACCTACACAAAACCACGTTCTTTGAGTGGATGCCGAGCCCTGAGAAAAGGTGACTAGGGAAGGGAAATTGGGATGTCAGATGAAGCCAATCGCGAAACCCTGGAGCGGGGAGGAAAGCAGCAGTATAAGAAGAGGAAATTGGAAAATAACCCTGAGTAATCCTGATATGGTACCAGAGCTGGAAGATTAGTCCTGAGCGCCTGGTGATGGGCTTCATCAAGGACACTGGACATGTGGGCCTGCAACAAACAAGGGATGCTTGATGGGGGTTGCCAAATCATGCCCCCTATCAACGCCATCAGCAGAAGACACTGATGGGAAGCACCGGAGAAGAAATAGTTGTGCAGGGAATGGATTGCATCCTGCAAGTGATGACTACGGGCTTATTGGAAGCTAAAGCTGAATGAACGGTGGAACCCATGCAAGGCTGGAAGCTTCATGGATCAAATTTGAAGAACTTGGCCAGCAAAGCGAAGAGCATAAGTGGCGGTATCCTGATCCAGGATGTTATCAAGATCAGAGGGATTCAGTGCTAGAGTCAAAGCCTCAGTGGCTTGAGACCAGAGTTCAGCGTAGGGGAGCTCAAAGTGAATGCTGTTACCAATGGTGAGCTCAGAGACCAGAACAGCGGGGTTGCAATATTGACCTAGTCAGAAGAGGAACTCAGGAAGCAGGTCTGACCCAGCAAGAAATGAGTGATCAAGAGCAACTGGCATAATCTCTGGAGCATCTACGATGATGGTTGGAGCATCAGCAAAAGGAGCCAATTCCAGGAGATTTTTGAAATCCAACTCTGGAATTGACAGCAGAGGAAGAATCAGCCAAGAGTTGTTCAAAAATGATAGCCAGCCTGGTTTTGGAAGTTTAGTTACCGTTTCTGGTAATTTGATGGGAGGACTAGCTGCTGGCGTCAGACTAGGTGTATGAGTCCTAAAAGAACCATAAAAGAGGTTCCGCTGAGCATCCTGACTCATCTGCTGGAAGAGACGAAGGTCTTGATCAGACAAACTATTCAGAAGCTGCTGGTATTGCAACTCAGAATTTGACATATGAGCTGGATGAGAGGGGGATGTCAGACTTATATGAAAGTTGACATTATGCACTCTGCAATTCATTAGGCTCAATTTTGGAGAAATTAATCTCAAAAATTAATGAGATAAGCTCTATAAGGGAAGAATTAGGAATGACTTGAGCCAAGAGGTTATGAAAGAAATAACAAGGGAGAATAGAAAAAAGTATTCTTAAATGAGCCATGAAACAAACATTGACAGCAAGTCTCCTGTCTAGGATGAGGAAAAAATCAGGAAATCAAGGACGCCAGACCAAGAATCATGAATATGACAGTGGGTCATATACCCTGACGGGGGAAAACCAGATCCTGGGACTAATATCGTCACAAGTAAATCAATCAGCCTGGCATGACAGTAGATCATGGGGACCGCGCTCTGAGAAGGTGGTAGCAATGAAGAGGAAGAACGCCATATGCTGAAGGTCGTCCCAAGCAGCGTTGAGTATTGATGAGTGTACTCCGCTTGAACCAATGAAGTATTTGACCAAGTGTCCAAAACAGTGTTTTCATGCCCGGGCCCTTTTCTCACCAGAAATCTAGGCAAGAGGGGGATGTGTTGGGATTTTTGCCCATATTCCCAGCCTGCTAGATTACCTGGTATCGCTAGGGGAAAATTCCCTAAGGCGAAGTGAATTGGAAATTGGTTGGCCTGAGCTTTATAGCAACTACGTTCAGGGGATTTTGGGATATTCACCTGGTCATATCCGTTGAAGATTAATCAGGATGAATACTTAAGATCTCATTGGGCAGAGTTGCTGATGAAATAGGGGCATCTAATAGTGATTAACTATCAGGTGTACCTATTGATCGGTCAGGTTTCATCACCAATTGATTGGGAATGAATAGCAAGTTGCGAGGCAAGTGATGCCACCTGCAACTAGAAAATTGATTGGTTAATGAGTGACATGCCATAATGGGTAATAAGTCCCATTACCTAAGCAGGTCGCTATCCAGATTTGGTTGGTTTGCTTGAATTGAGAAGAAAACGTTAGGGACACGTTTTCTGACTCTTTCTGTTTTAGGTCTCAAGGAAGTCCAACGATGGAATCCTAACCAGGATGGGGAAGACCATTGCTGCTGAGACAAGGATGGGTGATTCAATGGCAATGGCTGCTATTTCATCAAAGAGGTGTCAACTAAGGGTTAGACAGCCAATTTCCCACTATATATATTATTCAGGATTTACTATAAGAATAAAAAGGAGTGTTTATGAGAACAGCATTTAGTAAAACAACTAAGTTATCCATTCAGTATATAGTTAAACTATCATCAGCTTCCATTGTGTTGTTCTGTCTCACGGATATTATTGCAGAGGGCAATAATTGGAAGAATCTTAAAGAAAAGTGTAAAGATCTAAGCGGGGATCTAGAGAAGAAGGAGTCACAATCAGGGATAGCTGCTGACTGTGTGTTGGACCAAAAAGACTGTCACTGGGGTATTTCAGCAAAGATTGGGAGGACAAGAGCATAGGGAATGAATCCCTACAAGTATGACATCACGAGTATTTAATTTGGAATACTGGCCAAGCGTTGGGCCAAAATATAATTCATACTCAACTATGGATAATAGTCTTTATACCATTATTAATTAAAAATTTATTTTATACAACATGACGAAGAGCACAAGGAAATTGAACTTGTGCAGTAAAAAGTTCACTAGGTTGCTTGCCAATAATAACCACCAAAGTAATCTTTTCAGAAACTGCATTTAAAAAATACTGAGCACAATAAAAATAATGCTTTCAATTTGGTTTCACTGATGATACGAATATAGCTTACGCTCATATTGTAAATGGTCAATAGCTATTAATATAATGACGTCCATGTAAACCTGTAACTAATGGACTCACTACATCTACAATTATAACACTAAATGGTCCTGATGGTGCTGTCACTTGATGTTGATATCTAAGACTTGCTTGATTATTATTCTAATATTCATGCAGGCATCTACTACCTCTTGTATGGTTTCTAGCAATTTATCTTAGTAATAACGTTTTTGCAACCATTTGAATGTCTTCTTAACAGCCCCATGACTAACAGTGATATGTACTTATAGTATAACTTCTGTCTAAGAAGAATGTCAGATTTAAGGTAACCATTTTCTATTAATATGCTTATATAACATTCCTTCATGTATTTGTGTATTTGTGGTCATTTCTCTTAACTCAACATTAATCTGAGAACTTTTAAATCCCATAACTCTGGTCGTCCAATCAAGTCATAGATCTGATCCTCCTTAGAAATTACAACATCTAGAACTGGAATTTGGGATAACCTGTCTGCATTTTAATGGATAGTGCCAGGCCAATGTTGAATGGGCAAGTTAAAATTTGAAGCCATAGAACCCACCAAGACAGCTAGCCATCATGATCCTTAAGTTGTTGTAATCCCTAAAAGGAAGCATGATCTGTTACAACTGTTAATTGTGATCCATAGAACCAAAGTACAGAAGTATTTACTTCAAAAAGTACCGCTAGACATTCACTTTCCAGTAGCGTTGTAATTCCTCTCATCCTTGGACAAGTTTTTACTAAAGTAAGCTATAGGATGGTCCATAATTTTATCATCTTGTTGAATAAGAAAGCACCTATTGTATAATCACTAGCATCAGTAAATAATATTTTTTTTACTAAACTGGGGGTTGGATAAAGATTGTCTGAGACTAAAGAAATTCATAACAAATTATAGGACTTTTCTTGCTCTGGTCCCCACTCAATGCAACTCCTTTTTTGTAGTAAATAATATAAAGGTTCAGCTGTATTTGTGAATCTGAGTATAAATTAGCGGTAATTTAACCATCCCAAGGAAAACTTGTACGTCACAAAGGTTTGTTGGTGGTGACATTTTTCAATGTCACTTATTTATTCAAAATAGTTTAGATATCTTCTTTTAAACCTTTATGTCATAGGAATTCCACCTCAAATTGAAAAAAATAACAAATGAATGGTTTAACTTTAGTGAAGCTTGCTAAAGTCAATTAATTACTCTTCTTGTGTGCTCTGATGGTCAGAGAAGGTTTGAAAATATAGTTATGTCATCACTATATACTATAACACATGACATCATAAGATCTCTCAAAAAGACCATATATAGTCATATGGAAGGCTTCTGAAGCATTGCAGAACCCCTGGGGAAGCCTCATAAGCTTAAACAACCCTCATTAGCTATTAGAGCACAAATGTCTTTATCCTCTGGGGCTAAATATTATTTTCCAGTATCCATTTGTTAGTCCATTGCAGAAAAAATCGAGCTTCAGCCTTCAGTCTCAGGGAAACATCAATTATTATAAAGTGATATCTATCCTTTCTAGTAACTAAATTCAAATGCCAATAACCCATCAATACAAAGTATCCTTGTCAGGACCAAGGGGTTTAGACCACTTTTTCCCTTTTTAAATTATAAGGACAAGAAACTCAAAGTTCTTGGGTGCTGGATTATATTTAGTTTGCTTTTCTTGACTCTAAAGTCTTTCCTCAGGTTAATGTCCCTGGAATTGTAAATCATAACTATTATTACTTACTAAAATAAAGAAGTGGAAGGCCAATTTAACTGAAAAGTTGCTAAAAGAGAGAGTAATCTTTATTTGATTAGAATCAAAATTATAAAGGAAATCAGGGAGGTTACCTGGTCCATCACCAAGTGGTCCAAGCTAAGATCTATAATTGTTAAAAATCAGGGATTCTGCAGCAGGCTAGCCATCTTGGTCAAAAAGGATTTGCTCGCCTCATATAACAAGTTTGAACCCCAAGATTAGGAGTTTTGGGCGATTAAATATTTGACCAAATTAGGCGGGGATTGTCCCCAATATTGATAAAGCTCAAAATTAGTTAGGGATTGTTTCAATATTGAGAGGGCTTGAAATTTGTTTTGGGATTATCCTCAATAATGGTTTAAGCTATTTTAATGGCTCAGGTTCAATTCTCATCATCTACCTTATCTGAATCTTTGATTCAGGCAGGAATCCCAACAACGCCCCCCTCTAGATCTTGGTGCAGGAGGGGAAACAGATGGATAAAGCGACTATGTATGAAATTGACTACAGTACCCTTAACAACCTCTACAATTGAGTGTTCAATTACCCTGATTATAGCTGACTTTGTAGGGCTCTGACCAGTTGGTGCCCAATTTGTTATTACAATCTCTTGGCTAATGGTGATAGAAAAAGACTAGGTCACCTGGTTGGAAGGTATGCAGAGAATGATGTTTGTCATTAAAATGATTAGTTTCTCTATTGGTTGTAGCAGATAAGTTCTTGAAAGCAAGGGCCTGAAGTCAGATAATTTCATAAACAACTTTGCATAGTGACTTCAAAGCTTCAGGGGAGGCTTGATCAAGCATAATCTGCACTTTAAAAGGCAGCTGGGGATTTCTTCTGTACAGCGCTTGGAAGGGCGACGTCTTAAAATCTGATGACAGCTGATTCTATAGGCCAGAATTGCACTAGGCAAATATCGGAGCTAATGGAGTGGGTCAGCCATAGCCATTTTCCAGAGGGTTGCAGTTAGAGTACCATTTTCCCGCTCTAACATTCCATTTGTTGCAGGATGGTAGGGAGTAAAAATACCTGAGTGGATCCCATCAGTTTGGCTAAATCTTCCACCAGCAAGTATCGGAAGTTTTGCCCATTATCAGAAAGAATTATATTAGGGCACCCATTCTAGGTGATATTCCAATTATATAAAAACGTGGTGGTAGCTTTTGCCAAGGCAGAGGGTAGTGATACAGATTTGATCCACTTATTTAATTGATCCACTGCTAGGAGGAGGAACTAATGACCATTGGAGGCTTGAGGGAGAGGGCATAAAACATCAATGCTAATGGTATGGAAGGGTTCACAGGGTGGAACCACTGGATGTTGAAGTTGGGATTAGGTCAGGCTTGACTTTTACATACCAGGAAGGACCATAATACATCTTGAATGGAGACAAGCATTCCTTCCCAGTAGCATTGAGTCTTAGCCACTGATAAGTTTTCCAAATTCCCCTGTGGGCGACCTGCCAATGTCTCTTTAATATGATGTCAGTCTGAGCTGAGGATCATATATAGGGCAACCATTTTTGATATACAATTTTATACAGTTTACTGTTTTTAACTTGGAGGTTCGCCAATTTTTTAGTTAACTCCTTTTAAAAGAGTAAAGATTCATTTCAAATAAGTGCGATTGGGTTAAGAGTTCATAAAGTCAATCCACCTCAGGGTCAGTTTGAGTTAATATGGGGAGCCTGAATAAGCAATTTACATTTTGGTGGATGGGAACTGTTGATGAATAATGAAAAAATCTTAAGTGTCGTTGTTTTAACGCCCATCGGGCTAAACTCCCATCAAAATACTTATTTGGCTGTAGCAGTTGCAAAGAAGCATAATCAATAATTAAAGTAAAATGATTCCCATATAAGTAGGGTTGAAAATGCTTAATAGCCAGTAGGACCGCCAAGCATTTGCAATCCATAACACTATAGTTGCGTTCATATCTGGTTAGGGTTTTGCTCTAGTAGGCAATAGGATGCTTTACTAAGTTTTAATTATGCTGTGATAGTATGGCTTTAATGGCTATATCATTAGAATCTAAAAAAAAGAGAAAGGGTTTATCAATGTCTGGATGTATAAGTACTGGCGAATGGGAGAGAACTAAGAGTAATGGGTTAATAGTCTGCTGTTGCTCTTCTTTCCATTGAAAGGGTCTTCCTTTCTTCAGTAAATATACTAGAGGCTTAGAGGTGTTGGAAAGTGGGGGAACTACTGATGATAATATTCCACCATCCCCAAAAATTTGTGATTCTTGTAGGGATTTAGGGGAGACATTTTGGAAATGGCCAGGAACTTGATATCCATTGGTGATATTTCGTCTTTCCCTACATTATGACCTATAAAATCCATTTCATTCTGAAAGAAGGAGAATTTTGTTGGCTTAAGATATAACAAAGCTTACCGTAACCGCTGGAAAACTTACCCAAGATGAACTATGTGTTCATTAAAGGTTCTTGAAAAAATGTTAGTTTTGTCAAGATAAACTAACACACTAGACCGTTTTAAGTCACCTAAAAGTCCGTAAATAGTGGGTTGGAAGGTAGCAGGGGCGTTACTTTACCCTGCAGTATTTTTTTGGGCTTGAGTTATCCTTCACAGAGATGAAAGCGCATTTCTCCCAATACTCTGTCAATAAATCAATTTGCATGTACTTACTGGAAGGATCCATAGCCAAAAAAATAGAGGGAACCTGACGTCAATCATAAGGAATAATCTATAAGCGGCAATGGATAGCTATCTTTTATTTTAATTTAATTAAGCTGGCAATAATCTATAAAACATGGTGGCCACCATCCTTCTTCTGTATTAATAGGAGCGAGGGAAGTTATAGCTTTTAAAAATCACAAGTAACCGGCTCTAACAGTTGCTGTAACTTTAAGGCCACTTGAGCTTCCTCAACTTTAGATTTCCTGTATGGCTGAGTTTTTTAATGGAGTGTGATCTTTAGTCTCAATTTGATGGATACCCCTGACATTTTTCCATAGTCACTTGTCTTGTGGAAAAAATATTATCATCATCTTCAAGGAGGTCTTCAACGTTCTGGCGTTCATTAGGGGGAGATTGTCCCCATTTTGGCTGTCAAATAAAGCTATGGTGGATAGATGATTGAACCCCAAATCTTGTAAAGAGCCAAAACAACTCACGTCGGTGATTTCCTCAATGGGACATAATTTTACATAAGCAATAGGACATGCTGAGGGACTTAAAGGGTTTGATTTATTAAATTACCAATAAAATAGAGATAGATTTCCTGTAGGCAGGATCCAAAATCTCTGAGCAGGTCAACGCTTCTTTTATTGAAGGGTTTGGGTGTCCACTTATCTCCAAAACTTGATTAAGAGGGATGTGAATCATGATCCCCATATCCACAATCACTTGTGATCCAGAGAGTATTGTAATAGGATGGGGGGCATACAGAGGGATCCCATCTTCAGCATCTACAGTCTCAGGGGGTAACTTAGTTTTGCCTCCTAAGACATAAAATTTTGACTTTACAATTGGAGGACGGATATTTGAGAAGGCATGTTCATTTCTTTGGGGCTCTTTCACTTTTGCTAGGCAATTAAAACATTAATGGGATCCAGTACCCTTGTAGGGACAGGTATTTTCTTTGTAATTGATGATGCAGTTAAACTCCTGCATCAGTTGGACCCCAATAAGCAACTCATAGGTATCATTTTCTAACGCAATGGCAGGGCAGTAATTAAAAGTTACCAAATTGGAGTGGTAAGGCAGGTTAGGCTCCTATTTCCTTGAATGACTGATTAATGGCCGTCCCATAAACAGTTCCATGAATCAAGCCAATAGCCATTTTTATCTTCTGGATAAGCAGGAGGAAATGATGTTAACCAGGGAACTGTTGTCAATTATCACCAGGACTTTAACCTTATGTATGACTACCTCTACTTGAATCACCAAAGATCTAAAATGAGAATTAACAGTGTTGGGATTTCACTGAATTCTCATATCTCCAAAAAATCTACTACATTAATTCCCCTGACATCATTGGAAGGAGTGAGCAATATATCGCAATCTATCAAAGTTAACAATCAATCTGACCCCAATTAATTGATTGAATATTCATCACGCAGAGATTAATTCACTCTGATAAATTACAAGCAGTTAAGAAGCCTATAAATATTCCCTCTTTTTGATAATAAATTAGGTTGAATTATACCCTGTATTTTTAATTAAATTTAACGCCTTTTTGGAGAATCCGCATAGTGTAACTTCAAGATTAAACCTGCCCCATTGGAAGTGTAATTCAAAACTTCCAGACTGGTCTCACTACAGGGGCACTCTGAGTTATGCACAGTTACAACTTCTATCACTACTATGGATTCTCATTGTTCGCCTGATGAAGCTCAAGACCAAGAGCAGGGCAGCATTTTACAATGGGTCCGTTCAACTGGAGCCCAAATCCCCAAGATTACCCTCCACGTTGGAATTTTGGGCCAACTTGGAATATTATGGTCCTAACTTAAGTTTTACCTCAGACTTTCAAATACCGCCTGAGGCTTAGCAAAATATTATTATTCAATTGCTTGAAGGGGCCCTAATCCCTTGGAATCCATTCTACTCGATCTTAATCTAATGTTGTACCTTCTATATTGTGGGAAGTGCTGCAAACCTATCAAATGCCAAATATTGGCCCCAAGCAATATTTGCACCAACTGTTACATCCTACCTTATTCCATTTAATACCTGTAGTTGGAATGCACCACCAAGGGATGCTCAATTTACTAGAAGGACTCCAGTCCTTGAATAATTATATTTCTAAATTTTTCAAGTTGGCCTCTGAGTTTATCTGAGATAATCATGATGCTATCATTAGTAATTGGGCCTTCCTCAACGAAGTACATCAGCAGCTACTTCAGCTCAATTACGGGATGTCCAATTTTGTTGATGTACAGTTCCCCAAGCAAGTTCAAGAGATTCAGAGAGAATGGAGAGAGGGTATTTCCCAACTATCTGAGCGTAGTCAATCAATGGAGGAGGAAATTAGAACCCATCTCTTCCAATTGGAACAAGTGTACTCAGGAATTCAGTTCTGGGTTAATGAAGTAGAGAAAAGCTCTGGAAATATGGGTTCTCCTGGGGTTGAAGGACCTCGTGGACCACCTGGGGGTGTAGGACCATGTGGATCTCCCAGAGCTGATGGGCCCCGTGGACCCCAGGGAGTGTAGGGCCTCATGGACCCCCAGGCGCCAATGGGCACTCAGGATCTTACCAGCAAGTTGACTCTCTCTTAAACATGATGAACCACTTGCGTGAACAGCTCTTTAAATTGGCCAAAGAGTGTAACCTAACCCCTGATGGGGTACCAATCAATCCCCTCTTGTCGCTTCAATCATTATTTAGATGAATTGATCAATCTGGGAAAGTGGGCCAAGGACACTGATATCTTACTACATGCTTGTAAATCAAAAGGGGAACTGCTCCAAGCAAAAATTGAGAAATTAGAACTCAAATGCAATGCTCAGCAGGAACAATTTTTGGGCTATCCCACCGATTAAATGAGAAAGCAGGGCATGCTGATCTAAACTATTAGATTAGCAGAGTTTATATTAAAGCTTTTGGTCCTTAACCTCAATTTTCTTCTCAAGTTTCTGATTCCACCTCTTATATTTCCACTCAATCAGAACAACCTGGAGTGCATGTTTTGACCACCAATGCTCCCATGAGTTTCAAGCCAGTATTCAAGGATAAATACTCCCCAGGGAAAGGAAGCATTATCTCCTTTCTCTACCTTTATGAAAAGGCATTAAGTGAGGCCACGGATCACCAAAAGATGAATTACTTGCCTAATTGCCTTACTTAATTGGCTCAGGATATTATGGTTCCCCACTTAATGACTTGCTCTACTTGGTCTCAGGTCAAAGAATCATTGATCAAAGAATTTGGGAGTGAGCAAACCTTATCCTCTCAGAAGCAGACTTTTATGGGTATACAGCCCCACCAAAATGAATCTATCAAAGATTTTGCTCATTGGTTCTACTAGGAAGCTCAAACTCTAGTAGCTTGTGGTCAATTAAATTTGGACGATGCAATTACCGCAGTTCTGTCAGCTTTTACTTCCAGGACTCAAATGCAAGTTTATCTAATCAGTGTCAAAAAGAATTTCTGAAGTATTTTGGACATTTAGGAGGCCTTATTGGAATTGCCTCCTCAATTCTCCGAAAACCCCTGAGTTTATGAGTCTCCTAGACCTAGTCCCCCAGGGTCTACGCCATGCCTGAGAACACTAGGGCGATCCAGTGTAATTACTGTCATCGCTACTTCCATACTGAGGATCGTTGTTTAAAAAAGGAAGCAGATGAGAAGAATAAAAGGGATAAGACCAATAAGATTCTCTATCTTGACAATGATATGAGTGCGCAGCAAGAGCATCAAAGTTTGATTGAGTGTAATAAGATGAACATTCTTCTTATTCCTTGCCCTCCTTATTAGGATTTTCCTCTCAGTTCAGAAGCACCATTACCCATATTGACTTCCGAGTGAATTAAGTCAATGCCAAAGCTATCATAGATACTGGATCCCCAGTGAATGTTGTCTCGTCAAAATTGGTCAAACAGATCAAATTAACACCCTTTATTTCTCATTATGAAGAATATGGCATGGCTGGGCCTCAGAGCACTTGGTCTATTGGAGCTTTTTTGTCTTTTCCTCTGAAAATTGGGAAATTAACCTTTACCATTCCAGCTATTATACTCGATAATTTGAGTTATGACCTACTTTTGGGGACTCAATCTTTATGAAAATTTGATGGAATTATCAATTACCCTGACTCGTCGTTGTCTCTCTTGGGGTATAGAGTTCCCTTACTTTTATCAGATCATGCTTCTACCCAATGTCAATTATGTTTTCTAGAAGGAACCAAAAGGTCTTATTCACTTCAATATCATGTTGGGGATTCTCACATAAAATTACCTCCTGCATCGACGGATATTGAAGAGGGGATACCTATTTTCTTCCCCTGAGAAATTAGTTCTTCCGCCAAAATCACAAGTAATTATTAACACTTCTTTGCAGTTTTCGATTCCCAAGAGACATTTGTTACAAGTCCAAGGCACTGTCAATCCTTCTGCTAAAGAGCTCTTGCCTTGTCCTGGAGTATTGGATTAAACTTATTCAGGTTCATTGTCTGACTTATTGGCGAACCTTACCAATGAGCCAAAACTGGTAGATTGAGAGCATTAATTGCTTATGTCAAATTACTGCCCTTATCTCATATCTATGATGTTGAACTTTTTGGGAGTCTACAATACTTTGGCTTGGAAAGTGATCAGAAATCCTTACTGTGGGTCCTGCTATTGGGAAACACCTCTCTAGTGAACAGGAGAAACAAGTACTTCAATTGTTAGATGAATATTCCAACATCTTTGCTAAGCATACTTACGTGTTTTGAAAAGGTGAGAGGAGTAGTGCACACTGTTGAAACTGGTGATCACCTTCCTATTCGTGCGAAGCCCTATCATAAATCTAAAGTAGAAGAAGCCCAGGTTACCAAAGAATTGCACCAATTGTTGGAGGCTGGATTATTGAAACACTCCAATAGTCCTTAGGCATCCCCATTATTATTGGTTAAGAAGAAAGATGATTCTCATCAAGTCATAATAGATTATCATCAACTGAATGCCATCATTAAATGGGACTGTTATCCCTTACCTTAGATTGATGATTCTCTTAGGTTGTTGGCTGGATCCACCTATTTTTCAGCCATGAACTTAGCCAGTGGATACTGGAAAATCGAGTTATCACCAGAAGATTGTGCCAAGTGTGCCCTGATATCAAGTGAAGGGTTTTTTGAGCCAACTCGTATGCCTCAAGGACTAAGCAGTGCTCCAGCAACCTTCCAAAGGGCCATGGACAGTATGCTACGGGATCTAAAGCTTACTTGTGTTCTGATATATCGACATTATTACCATGTTCTCCAAAACTTTTACTGAGCACCTAAACCATTTAAAAGAGGTTTTCAGCAAAATTTGGGGCTCTTCTTTAAAACTCAAACCTTCCAAATGTTCATTTTTTCAAAACGAAATGTACTTTTTAGGACATCAGGTTTCAGCTAAAGGGATTTGACCCCTCTCAGACAAAGTTCAAGCCATTCAACGGATGCCTCCTCCCTCTTTTTTATGGGATATTCAAGTCTTTCTTGGCATGGTTGGGTATTACTGGCAATTTATTCCCAACTTTGCTGATATGGCTAAACCCTTATTTCACCTGTTGCAAAAAGGAGTGTCTTTTGAGTGGGCGTCAGCTCAAGAACAGTCATTCAATTCTCTGCGTACCGCCTTGATTAAGGCACCTGTTTTAATTTATCCCCAATTTGATAAGCTTTTCTTTTTACATAATGATGCAAGCAATATCACTATTGGAACTATCTTATCTCAGTGTGATGAAGAGAAGAATGATCATCCTGTAGCTTACTATAGCAAAACTTTGTCGAAGGCCAAAAAAATTATAGTGTTACTGAGCGGGAAGGTTTGACAGTAATTCTAGCAATCAAGAACTTCCGCCCTTTCTTATATAGTAACCATTTCATTGTTATTATCAAACATTCCTCCTTACAATGGTTGCAGATTACGAAGGATCCTGATGGGAGATTGGCCCGTTGGGCTTTAAGGTTGCAAAATTATGACTTCTCTACTGTTCATCGCTCAAGGGCTCAGCACCAAAATGGTGATGGGCTGTCCTGACTGCCTATTATGATCTTGGAACTAGAAAAAGAAGAACGCTTATACAATCTTATTGGATGACCTGAGTTATGGGATCAAGAGACTGAAGAGAATTGAGCCTTTTTTAAAATCAATTACCAAAGATACTATGATTCTTTTGGAGCTTTGTATAAGAAAGTCAAATCCAAATGGTTGCCCTTCCTACATCCCAGCTCTAGATTTCACGCTGTAATGTAAGGTCATGAACAAGTTGGTCATAGCGGCCTAAAGAAGACTCAAGAATAGTTGAAGACTCGATAATATTGGAACAACATGATTGAGTTCATTTGAGAGACCTTCAACTCATGTCTTATCTGCAAAAGCCATGGAACTACCAACCCTACATATCAACGTCAAGTTATTACCCCAACTAAGGCGTTTGAGGTGGTCAGCATTGATGTTGTAGGTCCTTTTCCTCGAGGATTGCATGGTCATCAGTATATCATTATGGATGTCAACCATTTAACCAAATGGGTTGAGGCCATTTCCATTGTTACCCCTTCAGCTAAGACTACAGCGTTATTCCTATATCAACATATAGTTTCCCTACATGGATGTCCCAAGGTCCTTATGTCAGATAATGGGACTAATTTCACCTCACAACTTATACAGGAGCTATCCAAATTCATTTAACACTACTCAGCAATTTGTTGTCCCATAGAATCCATCCACAAATGGGGCCATTGAACGAGTTAATGGGACCCTGGTCTCAATTCTAAGAAAGATGGCATCCACTGACCCAACTTGGTGGAATTTTTATTTGCCTAGTGCCTTGTTTGCTTATTGGATAAGCTATCACCGCGTTATCAAGATGTTCCCATTTAAGTGTATATATGGGCGGGATCACTCAGTCCCTTCTAATGTTCAGACCATCATTGAGGAAAGTATCCCAAAATTCCGATTTAATTATGAGGAATTTGGCTGACGAGATTATCCGTCTTCAGGCTCAAGCAATGAATTTGATTGAAACAACCACATGAAAAGAGACTCAAAGGAGCAACCAACACAAACCTGTATTACCTGAATACCAGATTGGGGATTACGTTATGTACTATCAATCTCAGCCTGGTGAAAGGACTGAAAATTTGGGAACTAATTGTTCTGGTCCTTATAAAGTTATATTTTAAAAAAGGATTAGAGTATTTGATTGTTCATATTGATACTGGTATAGTTTAAATTGTATCCATCCTAGGCTTTTAAGAAGTCATCCTCTGCCACGATCAAATCTTGAGGGGGAAGTGTCAGGATTTCACCAAATTTTCATATCTCTGAAAAATCTACTACATCAATTCCCCCAACATCATCAGAAGGAGTGAGCAATATATTGCAATCTATCAAGGTTAACAATCAATCTGATCTCAATCAATTGATTGAAGATTTGATCACACAGAGATTAATTCACTCTGATAGATTACAAGCAGTTAAGAAGCCTATAAATATTCCCTCTTTTTGATAATAAAAATTAGGTTGAATTATAACCTGTATTTTCAATCGAATTTAACGCCTTTTTGGAGAATCCGCCCAGTGTAACTTCAAGATTGAACCTGCCCCATTGGAAGTGTAATTTAAAACTTTCAGAAACAGCTAGTAAACTGTCATTAGGAATTTGTAGCAAAGTAAGCAAAGGATTCTGCCATGGCCAAGCTTTGGGCTGTTCAATGCATTTATAAATTTTATCTACTAATGTTTGTCTCTCCATAGAGGTGCTGACCAACAAACATTGTTTGGGTAACTGAAAAAAATAAAAATAAGAAAGCTGGAGATCTTTATTCCATTGGATAGGAAAGAGTACATCAACTTCTGAAGGTGCCGCTAATACAGAGCATACTGAGGTGCTGGGCATAGGATTATAGCTATTACAAGGGTCCTGAGGCACTCCATCTCCACTCCGCGTAACTTCATAAGCAAATTACATGAATTAATAAGAAAGGAAATTTCAATCGCCTGCTGTAAATTCACTCCAATGTGCTCGGATTCTCCACTGACTGCTCCAGTGTGGGGCAGAAGCAAAACTCCCCCACCATTTTCCGTCTAGCAGGAAAACGCGCTCATACTGACTCACCCAGTCATTTCAAACCCATGAGACAATTTGTTTCTCCCAAGGATCTCAACGCCCAGCTTGCTCATACCCAAGAAGTACCTCGCTGCCCCCTGGTGCTCCCCCAGAGCAACATGTGCTACAGACTAAGGGTTGACTATGGGAAACTCTTTCCATACCATGACCAAGCCATTACCAAAATAAACAGGTGGTGTTGACACCCACCAGATTTATAGATTTTTGCCCCTATAAGGGGTATTTCGACCTCAGCTTCACCTGTGAAGCTGACGCTGCCACAACAGCAAATGTGCCCCTGGTATTACAGGGCACCCCTCTCCCCACAACTTGGACCCAGCTCCAAGCGGACACCACTTTGGTGGTCCAGTTTGCTGGTTTGCCCACCCACCTCCCCCTGCAGTGCTCCACCAGGAGCTGATGGACAGGTTTGGCAGCCTATGGCTCCAACCCCATCTTACAATTTGTGGTCCCAAATGGGGCCACACGACTTGCTGGGTCTTGGGCATATGCCACGATCAGCCCTGGATTTAGTAAAATCGCCGTGTTGATTTCCCCTTGCGCCATTATTCCTTCAGCACCTGACCATCCATTTTGGGCCCGTGTTGAGGATGGGCGGACAATCTTTCCATCATGTTTCAAGTTGGACCACTTAAAATGCAAGTGCCCCTCTTTAGCCACTTCCAACAGATCAGACTACTCATCCGCTGACCTCCAATCCGCCGACTTCCAATCCGCCTCCCACCCCATACAAGTTCCATCATGGGGTATGATCCTACCTCCTCCCTCCTCCAAAACCTGAAGCTGCAGCTGCACCTGCAGCCAACAATCAGCATCCTCCTCACCCCAATGCCTCACATGATTCCTCCAATCAAGCATCAGATTGGACTCCAGTTTGGTCCCATGCTTTCTCCAACGAATCAACCAAACCTCAACCATACGCCAATTCTCCAATTCAAACTAACCAGAACCAATGGGAATTATATGCTGAAATTGACAAATCGGGTAAGCTCATTGAAGAACCATCTCTGTAAATTGAGCAGTTTATTAATGCAGAATGGGACGGCAAATACCCCCTCTACTATATACCCCACAGCCAAATTTTAAATCATTTTGCAGTGTTCACCAGCTTTCAGTTGAAGCAGCTGCAACACTAGATTGTTGTCTCCTTCATAAAGCTGTCACCAAATCAGTGGCGATGCTCACAGGAGGAGTTACCTCCTGTTATCCCCAGAAGTCTTACTCAAAAGTTTAAAATCACAGTGAAGCAGTTACACAAAAATGCTAATAACGCTATTCAGAACGTGGTAACTTTAACACAGAATCCAAAAGCTAAGATTACCCAAACCAATATTGTTACATTTGTTAAACTTCCAGACACCCGCATTAAAGCTGAAAAAGCTTTAGCCAAATATATCAGTGCCATTTTTCTAGCTGACAATTTACATGAAATACCAATTATTAGAAATATTGCACCACATGCCGCTGATGCCCCGACGCCCTTAATGTCCACCTTGACATGTAACCTACGCTGGGAGGAAGAAGATGCTGCCAAAGATTAGCCCCCCAATCCCCTTCTCCCCTTCCGCCATGGAGGGATAAGCAGTTTCCACTGCCCACCTGGTCGGTTGTTTTGTTCAAAGTGCTATACTCAATTCGCTCATTTAGGCGTTTTGTCTGAACCAATTAGTTACGTTAGTTTTTAGTTTTAGTTTTAGTTTCAGTAATGTCCATCTCCTGATCAGCTTACCTCGAGTAAATCACAAATAAATCAACAAGGGTCCTGAGGCGCTTGATTGTCATCAGCATAGGGAGCCTCTCGCCATTTACTGACTAATCTTTTGCTGACCTACGTAGAAGATGCAACAAGTGTCTACAGTATGGCTGTTTCTCTTGAAAAGCGTGCAGGATAATTCAGGGGTAGGCTACTTGAGGGTGTAACCGCTAGCACTTTGAGTATGAGGCTTATAATTGTCAAAGAGAGGGGGCCTAGTAGTTTGATTATAATGGCTGGAATCTCCAAAATGGCTTATTTGATATGTGGGATAGACGTCCAGCTAGACTTCATAGCTTTAAGATAAAGTAGAATGTTAGACATAATTTTAAACACCAAAAACTAAGCAGTGATAACGTCATCTAAAGTAAGACATTTTTTCAGCAACCAACGTTTGAGCCTCAGGGTAAAAATGGTAAGCAAATCCAGTGACAGTTTCTCCCCATTTAAGGTTTATGCCATAAGAGATTGCTTTTAGTTGGATAAAGTCAAGCCGCTTCCAAATTACTGAAGCAAAGCAGTCTTGGCGTCATCCCAAGTATGGCAATGCATTAGATGAGGTACCATAATGTCTTGAGCTACACGACTAAGACAGTTGGTTAGATGTTTGCACTGTTAGGTGTCGGTAGCTTCCTCCATAGCACTTTCACAACAAACTATGAAAGAGAAGATACTTCCCTCACCTGGGATGTGCCTCGCTTTGAACTTCGGCTTGAATGTGCCACTGGGGTGGGGTTAATGGTCAAAATACATAAATTGACGCTGGAGGTGCGTTTTTAACTGAAGAGGAAATGCCATTGCTGAGAGATACATGAGGGTGGATAGCGTCTATATGACTCTGTATGATGTTGATATCTTTAAATATTGAATCAACCCAATATTGGGTGGCATGAAGGGCCTGTTTAGTGGCATTGATTGGGGTTAACTGCCAAATTTCGCTTTTTAGCTCAGTAAATTACATCATGAAGTTAAAGTTGGCGTTGCTCAATGGTGAAATTTTTTTATTCAATTACACGTATCACAGCGGGTAATTTGGCCACATAATTAAGGCGTTCCTGATCCAGAGAGGGATCTAACGCAGAATTTCTATTGTTCATTGTAATAATAGTTGCACCGTGAACTCAGGATAAACCTGACAGGGAGCATCAGTTTTGTCAGGACCTAGGGGTTTAAACCACTTGTCCCTTCTTAAAATTATAAGGCCAGGAAAACCAAAGTTCCTGGGTGCTGGATTATATTTAGTTTGCTTTTCTGACTGGAAAGATTTTCCTCAGGTTAATGTCCATGGAATTGTACAAGCTAACTAGCTTAATTCCTAAATAAAATATAGGAAGCTAATTTAACTTAAAATTGGCGAAAAGAGAGAGTAATCTTTATTTTCTTAGAGTTAAAATCATAAGGGAGATCAGGGAGGTTACCCAGTCCATCACAAGATGTCCAAGATGAGATATATAACTGTTAAATATTGTGAATTCTGTGGAAGGCTAATCATCTCGGTCAAATAGGATTTTCTCGTCACATGGATCATGGTTGAACCTCAAAATTAGAGGGCTTTGGGCGATTAATATCTGACCAAATTAGGCGGGGATTGTCCCTAATATTGATAGGCCTCAAATTTAATTAGGGATTGTTTTAATATCGAGAGGGCTTGAAATTCGTCGGGAAATATCCCTAATACTGGTTTCAGCTATTTTGACAGCTAAAGTTTAATTCTCATCTATCTCAATCAGCTCTTTGATTCAGGAAGGAAGCCTAACAATCCTCAATCTTTCTTTTGCGCTAACAGGAAGTGGGAAGTCCAAGGACTTTAAGAGTGTACTAGTAATACTGCCTCAAGTAGTTGTTTATGTTCAGTGGTTACTTGATACTCTTCAAATTTTACCCTTGTGAGAAGGTATGAGACTGTGAGGGTATAACATCTCTTGTTTCAACATGATGTAATAAATCCTTAAATTTTTAAAATCATATGTAGCAGTAGAGAATAAGTTAGCATACTCATTAAGTAACTCTTCTACTTGAGTTTTAAGCCTCTGGGGTAAATCCTTTCTAATAAAACAACAGCAATATTAGTTGATGGAGGATCTTCAAACCTAAACAGATGATGGCTACCAAAATTTCTTACTTTAAATCAATCTTGTCTATAAATAAAATTTGTTTATTTGCAATAGGCATATTAGGCCCTAAGGTTTGAGCATTATTTGTCACATTTACTAATAGTAAACAGACTGAACTTTGATAAGCTGTATCCAAGATTCCAGGACAAGGTAAGATTTCTCTTACTAATGGTGTTAAAACCACTTTTATAGAAAAAAAGTATCATTGGGAATCTGAATATGTACCTTGGTATTAACAATGAAGTGAGATTTTGGGGGTACCATAACGGACTTTGGTGAATATAATGTCATCCCTTCATTTTCATCTAATATAGCTGGTGGGAGTTCACTCTTGACCCTTTAATATGATAAATATATTATCCAATCTTATCATTTGTTTCAAAAGACAAATCCAAACATTGATTTTGTTATTTTATCCTGACTGGACTCAAATTCTAAAGTTCTCAGTGTTCAGGGAGGGGAAGAAACCCTCTAGAGTAATATACTATTGCAGAATATTACCTAAAATTGTATCACTAACAAAAGGACATAGCTAGTGCATCCAAAGCTAATGCTGGGGTAAAATAGTTCTCCAAGTATCACAGGAAGTGCTGAGTATTCTCCTATTGATTGGATACATGTTGTACCAGCAGTACCATACTCCATATATTGAGGAAGTTTGGAACAATTTGGATTCACTTTATTAATTTATACTATATAATATTGACAGGAGAACCACTGTCAATTATAGCCAGAACAAGTATTTTATATATCTTAATTGGAACTCAAGTAACCATAATTCCAAATTGTGGTTACAAATTCAAAAATGGGTACTTCGTCTGAAGAAGAAAAAGTAGAGGAAGAGTCCTTACTGGTTTCTACTAATTCTTAATGAATATCTTCCATAGACTGAGTAACATCATCAGTTAAGGGTTCATGTTGAGGCACAAAATTCTGGTCAGCATAAAGAGCCTAGTCTTTCATACTGACTACTTTTTGCCTCCTCATCAGCTCATCTTTTATAGCATTGTTTTGCATTATGACGTAACTCTTTGCAATAGCTACATTGAGGTCAATCAACTTTTCTTGTTTCAATGGCATGAGCTCAAGATCAATTTTATGAAGTTGGAGCAGGTAAAGATTTAGCCATAAAAGTAGTAGGAATTACATTTAAAGCTATTGTGATTTCACGAAAATTATAAAGATTCAATTTAAGGCTGATCATATGTAATTAAATATTATAATGAGCTTTTAACGCTGAAAATTGTGCAGTGATAGTTTTTCAAGAGTGATAAAATTGGCAGTAACCAAAGGTTGGGCTTAACATAAAAGTGACTAGTGAACTCAACCATATTTTACCCTTTTCATAACCAAATTTATATGAAATCTTTTTTTTGATAAAAAGCGCTTTATTAATTTTTTTATTTTTGGATTAAGGCAGTAAACGCCTGATCCCAAGTTTAACATTATATAAGATGACGAGTCATTTAGTTCCTCTAGCAGCATTATTAAAACAAAGATGTATATGCTTAACCTTATGCCAATTTGTTGCTTATTTCATAAACTTATATAGCATAAAAAGAAATAAGTTCTTTTCCAAGTATGAACTTCTCTTTAAAGCTAGGCCTAAAGTTATTTAAGAGGAAACCTAGAGAAGACTAACATCAATATAAGGTGTAACATCAGAAATTTAAGTCTCAGTATACCCTTGTTGAACAATATAAACCAATTGCTGTCTCAGATGATCTGTATTATCAGCACTGTATATAGAAGGACAAAAAAAACAGGCTGCAAATCTGCTTGGAGTCAGATGTGGTTATCCCTAATAGAAATACAGCAAGGGGCCAGAATCACCTGGATGACCAAAGCTTGCTGAATAATCTCAATTAAAATTCTAAAATGGGAAGCTTATTTACATTAATATAAGCAAAAAATGAAAAATATATTTAAAGATTGAAATATTTATAGTGTGTGGGTTTTGTCGCACATGAGATGTTCCCTTTTGGACCAACAATCAAGATCTCCTTGAGCTTCAGGAAGAGGCGCATGTTGAGGAAACTTCCTTTGTGTCACGGCAGCCTTCCAAGATTGTAAGAGTGGCCTCTTTGTCACCTTAGTTTTATATGCATCTGGATCTTATCACCTTTTGTTGGATATTCCAGGGTTCAATGACTTTGTTATATTGGGGCTAAGAATCAGACCATTAATAGACGAGGGAGGTTTAATTTTTCCTTATTTAATTTGTCTTTATCTGTGGTTTAAGTTCTGACAATACCCCCTTGAGATCTTTTCAGAGGAGCACAAAAATTCTGAGAAATCTCCCATGTACCAAGTGATGACTGTTCCCTTGTCAACGCTGAAAATGGATTTTTATGATACACATTTATGAGGATCTTATATGGACCAGACCAGGAGGTAGCAAGCATACCGGTCCATCCTAAAAGTGAAGGTGATAGAACATTACTAAGTCCCCTGTTTGGTACATTATCAAAAAAAGATATCGGAAATTGCTTTTTCCAATCTCCTTAGTTGTAGTATACATCAAAGAATCCATGGTCAGAGACTTTAGTCAATTAACATCATTAGTTAAGGCTCGCAGAGCAATAGTATAAGTTCTGGGAGTTGTTGATGTTAGCATGGGTTGTTAACTAGTTGATAAGAGGGTTTACTGCTATAAAGCACCTTAAATGGGACATCTTTATCACTTTGTGGTAGCTGACCAATAAGCCAGTATTGCAATTGATAGGAAATGATTCCATTGTAGCAGGTTAGAAGAAGCCATATTTCTCTGAATGGAAATAAAAGTGACATAAGCTCTTTCTAAAGCCCCATTTGTGGAGTGTTGTAGCGTGATGCAAAACCTGGCAAGTGTTAAATAAGGCAGTTTTTTATTAGATTACTTCTGAGGTGAGTTTTAGGCCATTTTTGAATAGAAGCACCCTCAGACTACCATTCTGTGTGAAGAGTTGTTAGTACAGGAATAAGGAGGTTGCTTGAGCAGTGGCCATAGGGATGAATACAGCTTTAATCCATTTGGTAAGATGGTCCATGGTCAAAATATATACCATTGAACATGGACTCCTGTAGGCAGATAACCTATGATGTTGATGCTTACCTTGAGGAAATGGGCTGAATGAGCAACTACTTGATGTTGGAACCTTGGGCTGGGCCTATTGTGCTGGTGACAAGTGATACAGGCTTCTAAAAAAATCTTGGATTGAGTTAAACATTCCATCCCAGAAATATCAAGATTTCAATCGTTGGTGAGTTTTTTGCACCACACCATGCTCAGTAAAAGTATGACCTTCCTTAATGACCTTGGTCTAATCAGAGGGGCAGACATAAGGGAGCCACTTTTTCTTTACTAATTTATATAGCATGCCATTGATTACTTGAGTGTTGATTGCTCACCTTATGAGCTCCTTTTTTTCTAGGAGTTTCTAGTGACCACAAATATGAACAACAGAAGATGTAAAAGCAGTCCTCCTCAGCGGACAAAACTGTCAGGACAGGCAATTTTGAGAGACCTTCAGCGTTTTGAAGTATGGCGCATGGTCAATGAGCAATTAAGAAATCATAGTTTTGTAATTGTAAAGACCACCAGACTAGACGGCTGTCAGGATCACGCATCTGCTGTAATCAGCAAAGGGAGGCGTAATTGATTTTTAAAGTAAAGTGCATCCCATAAAGGAAGTTACAGAAATGCTTAAAGGCTAAAATTACCACTAACATTTGCGCTTGGTGATTCTATAATATGTTCAGATATATATATAGTCTTGCTAAAGTATGCTATTGGATGGCCTACCTGGTTGTTATTGTGTTGCGCCAAAATGGCATAAAAAGTAATGTAACTGGCATTGTTAAAAAGCAGGAAAGGCTTATCAAATTTGGGATGTATTAGAAAAGGAAATTTAGTCAGTTCCAGTCATAAGGCAGAAAAGGACTGTTGTTGTGATAACTTCCAGTGAAAAGCACAACTTCTGTATTTAATAGACCTTGGGCTTGCAAGCTCAGCAAAATGGAAATAAAATTGGCAGTAATACCCCGCCATCCTCAGGTAAAACCTGAATGTTCCTTAGGCTCATTGATGTGGACATCTTGTGTGTGACCATAACTTTATCTGGCAGTGGTTGGATACCTTAATTTGTTACCTTATGCCCTGAAAAACACCAATTCTCTCTGAAAAAAGGCACACTTTAAGGGTCTAAATTTTATAGATGCTGATCATAATTAATAGAATACTTGACATAATTGATTGAGATGGGAGCAAAAAGTTTGGAAGAAGACGTTGATATTATCTAAATACACCAGGACACAGGTATTTTTCAGGTCCCCTAGGATGTCATCTTTTTTTAGTACTAGTGGTGCCCAACCCAAAAGGGGGAGCCGCCACGCATCTTTATTTACAAATGGGCCAAACAAAGGGATTATCATAAATTAAAAATTCCTAATATAGCCCCTAGATTATCAGCCTAGAAAGCCATATTAGATGGCGAGGAGGCTTTGGGGGGAATTTTTGTCTGGCGCCCGCTTTAGCTGGTGGACCATGGCAGACAGCATTGGGGTGGGAGCATCAGCGACATGAGGCATAAGGAGTTATAATTGGTGGTTTTCTTCATTAATAAGGCTGGCGGTGTCCATCGCCTCAACGTATTGACCAAGTTGATGTCCAGCAAAATTGATGAGAGCTGGCACACAAGTAAATGACTTGATGCGCCGTTGGGTTTGGGGATAATTATGGTCAAAAAGAGAAGTTTTTGCTGCATCAATGCAAGCGCATCTCACACCAAAAGCAAGCTCCTCAATTTTGTACTTCGCTCTTCCTCAAAATCATTAAGAAAATTGGGGATAGGAATACTCTCAACAAGGGGCTCCATTGTCCCATGGAGTTGCTGGTGGAGGAGGGTATTGGCTGGGGCATCTGCAGCTGCAACTGCCATATAGTTGATATTTTTATAAATGGGAAACCCGTTTTTTGAATGAAAACAGTGGGAACGTAATTTGGGAGGGTCAACAAAAGACTTCTCCAAAGCAAAATCAAGTTTCACGTGGCACGGCTGTCCATCCTCTTCAATCCATTTAAGAGCATCAAATGGATTGTATTTTGCCAGCGCTGGGCCAGCCTCAGGAATTGGGGCTGTGGCCAGAGCTGATTGGCCATGTGCTGTCAACCATGGCAGCTCAGCTGAAACTGGTTCAGCCATTGACTCAGGATTCCATAATCTGGTCAAATTTTAAAATTTTTTAAATTTTTTAGATTTTTTAATTTTGATTGGCTGCCACTTTGGAAGCAGCGCCAGAATTCACCAGACATTGGGGGTGGGAGAATCGAGCCCCATTCAAAAATTGGGGCAAGGCAGCCACTGGGGTGGCGCCTGAGCCTTGAGCAGTGGACGCAGAAGAAGTGGCAACTGTGGGCACTTGCGCTTTGAGTGGTCAAGCTTGAAGCACAGGGGGCAAATGGTGCAGCCATTTTTGACATGCGCCCAGAATGGGTGATCAGGGGCGGATCTGATCACAGTGCGGGGGGGAATCATGAGGTGAGAGTCACAATGAAATGGGCAGAATGTTGCAAAGGCGCAAGGCCCTGCCAACCGATCCACCCCATTGGGAACCATAAAATGCAACATGGGGTCTGCGCCATAAATGGCCAAACCCTCCATGAGCTTTTGGAAGAGGTGTTCGGGGGAAAGGAAAGAGAGCAACCCAGCGAAATGGACCACCAAAGTGGCCTCATCTGGGAGCTAGGTGCAAACGGTGGGGAGCAGAATTTTTTTGTAAATTAATTGCAGCTTGGCTGCTGCCACTGCATTGGCTTCTGAGCGAAAGCTGAGGTCAAGGTACCCCTTAAAGGGGCAGAAGTCAATAAAGCCAGCGGGTTGAAACCTGCCATGGTCATCTTGATGATGGCCGCACTTGCATATGGGAAAAGATTCCCATATTTGACCCAGAGGCCAAAACGCAAATTGCTCCATGGGAGCACCAAAGGCCTTGGTTGCATCGCCTGAGAGCTTGCAAGGTGTTGGGCCAAGTCGTGAGGGGGGACATAACGCCTGGTAGTGTTGGGAGGGCTAGCAGAGCCAGCCTAGGAACGCTTCTGAGGTGGCCAAAAGACGCCAGATGGTGGCGCACCACCACCCCAGCTGGGGCAGCAGGCATCAATTGCATTAACATCAGAAAGTTTTGGCTCAATTGAGAGGTTGTTTTTTGTTTTTTTTTTAAAAAATCCGAATTTTGCTTCAATTTGGGTATCAAAGTGATAGAAAGATCCTGATGAGTTAGGATGCCATCTTTTGAAGTTTTGAATTACACTTCAAAAATGGCAGGTATTCTCTCAAAGTTACTTGGTCGGATTCTTCAAAAAATTACAAAATAATAGTAAAAACAGGGTTGTAAATCAACTTAATCTTTATTAGAAGAATTGGATATTTATAGGTTTTGAAGTAGTTTGGGATTCATCCTATCTAATTAATCACTGAGAGATCAAATATTCTATCTCTTGATTGGGATAAGCCTAATTGTTCTTATTAACCTTGATAAAATTAGACAAATTAAGCTCCCCTTTCAATATTACCAGGGGAATATTTGGGGAAAAATTTTCAGAAACAAAAGAATTTGGTGAAATCCTGACACTTCCCCCTCAAGATTTGATCATGGAGGAAGGTGAACTCTCAAAAATCTAGGATGAATACGGGCTAAGACTATACCTGTATCAAGACCATCTAGTACTAAAAAACTATATCTGTATCAATATGGACAATTGAATATTCTAATTCCTTTCAAAAAAACTTGATAAGACCAGACCAGTTAGATCCTATTTTTTCAATTTTCCCAATAGATCAGGATTGATAATACGTAACATAATCACCAATTTGATACTCAGGTAAGGCAGGTTTATGTTGGTTACTTCTTTGGGTCTCCTTTTTGGTGGTTACTTCAATAAATTTTATGGCTTGAGCTTGGAGACAAATAATCTCATCACCCAGCTTTCTCATAACTAAATCAAAATTTTCTTGTACACTTTCTAAAATTATTTCCTGAACTCTTGAAAGAACTAAGGGATTTCGCCCATAAACACATTTGAAGGGTGACATCTTGATATTTTGATGATAACTTATTTGATAAGCAAACAAAGCACTAAGTAAATAGATGTTACCAAGTTAGGCCTGTTGAGGCCATCTTTCTTTAAATAGAGACTAAGGTTACATTGACTCTCTCAATGGCCCCATTTGTTGATGGATTGTAAGGAAAGACACACTGTTGAGCAGTATTGAATAATTTGAATAGTTCCTGTAGGTGTTGCGAGGTAGAATTAGTCTATTATCTGACATAAGGACCCTGGGACATACATGCTGAGTGATGATGTGTTGGTAAAGGAATAACACAGTTGTCTTAGCAGAGGGGGTGGCAATGGATATGGCCTCGACCCATTTAGTTAAATGGTCAACAGCCATGATAATGTATTGGTGTCCATGCAACCCCCAAGGAAAAGGTCCTACAACATCAATACTTATCATTTCAAACGCCTTAGTTTTTAGAATCACTTGATGCTGATAAGTCAGGTTTGTGCCATGACTTTTACAGATGAGACGAGTTAAGTGTCTCTCAAATGGTTTCAGTCATATAATACCAATAATATCAGAAATTAACCACTATCGGGTTTTTCTTTAACAACTATGACCTACTTGCCCATGTCCTTCCATGATAGCTTAGTGTATCAAATTGGGGTGCAAAAAGGGTAACCACTTGAGGTCTTGACATTCTTATAAATGCTCCCTTCTCAAATCAGGGTATCTTTAGTAATAGTTTTAGGAAGACTCGATCTTCTTCAGATTCTTGATCCTACAACTCAGGTCGTCCGATGAGATTATATATTTGTTCCTCTTTTCCTGAATCCAAGGTAAGTATGGGTAACCAGGACATGCCATCAGCATTTTGATGTTGAGTACCTGAGCGTTGAACAATTGTAGATCATGATTTTGTTATCTTAGGGCCCAACGGGCTAGTCTCCCATCAGGATCCTTCATATTCTGTAACCATCTTAAAGAAGAATGGTCTGTAATAACAGTAAATGGTTACCATATAGAAAAGGACAGAAGTGTTTAATTGCTGAAATTACAGATAAACACTCCAATTAAGTTACATTGTAATTACGCTCAGCTTTGGATAATGTTTGCTGAAGAATGCGATGAGATGATTGATCTGCTCTTCATCACACTGGGATAGGATAGCCCCAATAGCGACATTACTTGCATCAGTATGTAGGAAAAAATGCTTGTCAAATCGAGGATGAATTAAAACAGGATCTTTAGTTAAGGCAGTGTGCAGAGAATTAAAAAACTGTTCCTGAGCTGAGTTCCACTTATAGGTACACCTTTTTGTAATAAATGTAATAAGGGTTCTGCCATAACAGCAAACTTGGATAAAAATTGATGGTAATACTCAACCATAGCAAGGAAGACATGTATGCCCTGCAAGGAAGTTGTAGGTGTTATTTGTAGAATGACTTGAATTTTATCCAAAAGTGGTTAAATACCTCTAGCTGATACCTGGTGACCTAAGAACTCCATTTCATTCTGGAAAAAGGTTTCTTTGGAGGGTTTGAGCTTTAGTGAAGAATTTTGATTTCATCTAAAAACTTCTTTTAAAGGGTCCAAATGCTCATTAAATGATTTTGAAAACATGGTAATATCATCCAAATATACCAAAACACAGGTCATCTTTAAATCCCATAACATAAAAACTTTTCTTTCTCGTTGCAAACACTTTTGCAACCCATTTAATTCAAGACTAAATCTAGTTTGATAATCTCACAGAGGAGATTAGTCTGCGCCCATGTCAGGGAGCAGTTGGGCAAGCAAGGCAAGAGGAGCAGGTGGAAGGCCCGCGGCCTCAAACGTTTGAAAACGCCCCGGAGAATCTGGCAGAATAGACAAAAATCTCAAAAAACTGGTGGTCACAATTTCCCCAGAGATACTCGCGTGGCAAGCACGATGCAACCAGTACATCAACACGCCACACTCCCAGCCACTTTCATCGGTGGAATTCGGAGTCTGTGTGTATCTGGACATCCAAAAAACGGCCTTATGAGAAAAATTTTGTGAAGATGTACACAAAATTTTCCTGACCATGGTGTACGTTGCACCTCACTCCAGATTGCGCAGTTGGCTGGACCTAGGTTTCAAAAGCAAAATAGCAGCAGACGAGGCTGCAGCCGTGTGCATAGTGGTTGACCTCCCTGAAGGGCAATGGGTTGTCAAAACCAAACGCACCAGATGGACAAAATAAAACCAAATTTTCCTCACGTTTGACTTTTTGCCTACTACAGTAAAATGTGACATTTTGGAGCAACACCTGAAAGATGGTCTCGCCATATATGGCGAAATACAATCTTTTGAAATGCAACGTTTCATGCTGATGCCACACCTGTGCACCAGCAAAGCCATCGCAGTTCTGACCCCAACTGAGGAGATCGTGAAGGACCTAACCCAGATCCCGCACTCCACCTTTATTGACATCGCAGGGCATACCACCCACCCATCTCGGGTAACCGTGGACAGCGCGCCCCCCATTTGCACACACTGTGACGCGTTTGGCCATAAGGCGCACGCATGCCACATCAAGGAGGGCGACACAATCCAAGAGCACCCCTCAGCAGCCATAGCCAGCGGAGAGGCGCACTATGAACCAACCGCAAGCACCAAGGAGGCTTTCCCATGGGGAGCACAAGGCTGCTACCTATTGGTAAAGCCCATCTCCCTGCAGGAGCGGAAAAAAGCCAAGCAGGCCCATAGGGCCGCGGCCAAGGAAGCGGCCAAGGCCACCACCACCATCCCACACTCACAACGCCAGGAGGACATGGAGACCTTCGCAGCGGAAGTGACTCAGGAATCCATCACCCAATCAGATTGGGAGGCCCATGCCGAGCGGGCCACTCAATCTGAGGATCCAATGGGAGATTTGATCTCACCCAATCGCTGCACCCAAGCTCCAGTTGAAACTGATTTGGGACCTATCCCAACTGAAAATTTTTTTTTGCCCCGCTCAACAGTGCACCAAACTTATCCGCACCACAAAAAATTCGTCTGACGTCAGGAAAACAAAAAGTGAAGGCCAAAGCCAATGCGACTCTTTCTGCAAAAATTAACAAAAACCCGATAGTGTTGCTGCTAACACCCACGCTGCTGTGAAAGCCCATGGGGACCTGGAAGAGGCTGGGGGCCCGGGGGCCCACCCCTCGCACCTTAGGTGCGAGGGGGAAACCTTCACTCTAGGGACGCTGAATATCGCCGGACTCAAGGCCTCCCCATCCTGGGCTAGGAAACTGAGTTTTTACAACACAATTTACCCGTGGATATCCTGGCCATCCAGGAGTCCCACTGTCCACGAGGTTCCAAGGAAGCTTGGAAAACAATGCTCCTCCCATCCCTATCCTTTTGGTCAAAGCACTGTGGGGTGCTAATTCAGAAAAATAATTTTTTCAAATTCACATCCTCAGAAACATTCCTAAATGGCTGAGTGCTCATCATCACCTTCTCGTGGGCTGACGTTGTGCATGCAATAATCAACATCTACGCCCTAAACGGTGCACATGAGCGTTGGGAATTTTTCTCATCAGTCAAATCCCTCCCGCTACCCCCTGATTCTTTCCTAGTTGGTGACATGAACTGTTGGCTAACCTCACCACCGGACTGGTGGCCGCCCTCACCCCACGCCCCACAGGGTCACATAGAACTACGCGTTCTAAAAGCCACCCTTGGGTTAATGGATGCGCTGCCGCAACATGCACCACTGCTCAAAAACATGATGCATCCCCACATCCACAACGGCCAATTAGGGTCCATGACCCGCATCAACCTTATTCTAACGCCGGCGAAATTCCAACCCCATATCTCCCACTTCAAGACAACGAAAATGGAATTCTCTGACCACCAACTGGTCTCGATAACATACCACTTACCCATCACAGTTGCAAAGGCCCCACATTGGTGCAAAATCCACCCCCCCAAGCTTGTGTCACCAGGATTTTCCACGTGGGTGGAAGAGGCAACTTTGGCGAAATTGTTTGTTGCACCATTTTGCGCGGACCCCATTTCCACATGGGCAACTTTTTAAAGAGGACACCATCCGCCACTATCGCCATCTCTCCTCCAGATGCTCACGAGCCACATCGGCGGTTATCTTGCGCGCTCTGGCAGAATTGGCCCACTTGGAGTCCAACATTCCAGCTACAGGATACAGCCCTGCATGGGGCCGGAAGTGGGTGGAGGCAGCCACCCACCTCAATGCACTCGAAAGGCAACACAAACATTGGGTTTGTGTCCAATACAGGGCCACACACATCACTAAAGGTGACAAGTGCACCGCATACTTCTTTAAAAAAATTTTCACACCACGCCAGAGCGTGGCCTGCACACAGGTGTGAAGATCGGATAATTCCATTGTGGACACACTGGCCGAAGTGGCAATCAAAACACAAAAATATTACTCCAAGTTATACTGAGCTGAACCAATTCAGCCAACTGAAATGGCGGAATTTCAACTGAGCTCATATCCGCACCATTTTCTGATACCCAGAAATAATGAATTTACTTACTCTGAATGAATTATAGACAGCCATTTGTGGTGCGCCAAACTGAAAATGCCCAGGCCCAGATGGCATTCCATATGAGTTCTACAAAAAATATTTCATATATATATCCCCATTGCTGCTAGCCTCACTTAACCAAAGCCTGTTGGAAACGCGCCTCCTACCAGGAGGACATGAGGCCTTTACTGTCACACTCTTCAAGAAAGGGGATAAGCTTGACTTAACCAACTGGCGCCACATTTCTCTAACAAACACAGACACCAAAATTTTAACCAAAATCATGGCTAACCGTTTAGGGACTGTAGCATCTGCCACCATCTCCCCAGAACAGTTCAGTTTCATCCCCAGAAGGTCGATTTGGGATAACGTGCACTCTGTGGCTAATGTATGTCAGTCCACAGCCTCTGGGGCACTTGTATTCTTGGACCAACAAAAGGCCTATGATAGAGTAGACTGGGAATACCTCAGGGCCTGCCTCCATCAATTCCGCCTACCCCCCGCTTCATAAACTGGGTGATGCTGCTCACGGAATCTGCGACAATGGCAGTGCGTGGCCCAGGCTTCCTAACAGAAGTAGTCCGCCCTCAAAGGGGCTTGCGACAAGGGGACCCCCTCAGCCCACTCTTATACAACTTCAGCCTTGACCCACTACTGCGAAATGTGAATGCCCAACTCACTGGGGTCCATGTTCCAGGCCAAGCCCCAGTCAAGATGATGGCATTTGCAGATGATTGCGTGGTGGGGGTGTCTAATAACAAGGATGCACGCGCGCTTGAAGCCCTCATCCAGGAATATTCCCGGGTAAGCAACGCGGCACTGAACGCCTCCAAAACCGAAATCATCCTCCTTGGTCGGTTTCAGAACTGCTGGGCCCCAGCAATTAGTTCCCAACCCGGCCCATATGCTCGCCCACGTCCACGCCTTACTAACTCAACACACACCGCTCCACTGGTGCTCCCCTTCATGCCACGTCCTACCATAAAACTGGTGTGCCATCTGGGCGTGTGCATGGAGGCAGGCGGATATGCGTCAACAGTAATGGAGTGCCATATACTGGACAACGTGATGAAGCGAATCACCTCTCTCAGAGCCCACCCTACTACCCTCACTGGCAGGGTTGTTCTTGCCAACTCTATGCTCCTATACAAAGTCTGGTTTGGAGCCCACGCCATCCCCTTCTCCCCAAGCTTCTTCAAATCCCTGTATGCTTTGCTACAAGGATGGCTTTGGTCAGGCCGCCCTCCACCAGTATGGCTAGAGGTCATGTTTGGCCCTCATCATCAAGGTGACATGGGCCTGCTTGACTTCAAAGCCCATGCTGCCAAGATCCTGGACACCTGGATCGCGGCCGTCACCGCTCCTACACTCCCATCCCAACACTGGTCCCGCGCAGCCCGCTCCAACTTCTCCTGAGCCTTGGGCCTCAACAATCCATCAAACCCCCACTCCCTGATGAAATACCTCGCATCACACACATCGGCCACAGGTCCTCACAGGACTAAAACCCACTACAAACGAATCCTACTCTCCATGCGAAGCACAGAGTGGAGAATTTGTATCAGTGGACATACAACCCAAAGAGGCCGCCCCTCTCCTCAGTTCACACAAGAGGTACAGGGGCTACCCATCCATGATGGCGTGATCCCCATTCGACCTTAAGTCCTATCCAGGGTGGACTACCTGGACATGATGGACATCCCTTATTCCACTGAGACCCAAAAGACTATCTGGAAATACGCACACCATCCTCTGTTGCAGCCTCAAGTCCGCTCCCATGTGTGGCGCTGCCTGAGGCGGGTGTATCGTACAGCTGAGCGCTCTAACGCTTTACACTCATCCTGTGTCGTGTGTGGCCAGTATGGAACGCTGTTCCACCACCTGGAGAAGTGCCCCACCTCTAAAGTGATATGGCGCGAAGTCCAACGTCTGCTGGGCCAGGATCAAACACATCCCTTCAGTCTGTCAAGAGATATGTTTGCTTCATCAATGGCCTCCCCCTTCCACCCTCCCTCCGTGCTCTAGTGGTTGCAATCGCCATGTGGACTATCCACACGATTGTCTTGGATGCCATCGCTGGCTCCATCCCCACCCTCCCAGAAGCAGTCCACAGATTCCAGTCTCATTTGGTGGACCACTTTCAAGTGTGGATGTTTGGATATCTCCCACCGCGTCGCCAACAGCTGGTCTCCTCCTGGTTCCCAGTCTGGTTCATCAAATCAGACCCCTTCCTCCACACGTGCTCAATAGTGGTTACGGACCCTTCACACGTTCCCTCCCCTCCCCATAAGTGGCGTTCCCACTGGCAACAAGAGATAGCATCGCTTCTCTGGGGTGCCTCCCTGGTACTAAGTTTATCTTTCCTGAGTCATATTTGGAAGTGTCCATCCCATGGTCGGCCTTCCCCGCAATAAACTTAAATTTAAATATAAATCCCGTAACAATCCATCTATGGCCCTTTGAAAGGTTGCTGGGGAGTTACTCAACCCTTGCAGCATATGGATTGGTTCAAATAAGCCCTCACTAGATATTAGGGCGCATTTAGCTCGGTCTTCCAGGGCTAATTCAGTTTGCCAGTATCCACTGGCTAAGTCCATTGCCAAAAAAAAGTTTGAGCCAGCTAAAAATGGAGGGAGTCATCAATCCTTAACAAAGGGTAACTATCTTGACGAGTAACGGCGTTTAACCTATGATAATCCATAACTACCCAATGTGAACCATCCTTTTTCTTAACCAGTAGAAATGGGGAGGCCAAGGACTGTTGGAGGGTTTCAATAATCCATCTCCAATAGTTGATGCAACTATTTGGTGACCTATGCTTCCTCACCTTTTGACTTACGATAGGGTTTAGCATAAATAGGAAGGTGATCTCCAGTTTCAACAGTATGCATTACTTCCTTCATTTTATCAAAATTGTAAGTATGCTTAGCAAAATGTCGGAGTATTCTTCAACTAATTGAAGTACTTTTTTCACCTGGTCTTTATAAAGGTTTTTCCCTATTGCAGGTCCCACAGTAAGAATATCTTGATTGGCTTCCAGCCCAAAGTCTTACAAGATTCCAAAAGTTTTAGCATTGTAAATTCAAGATAGGAAAAGTAATTCGATGTAGACAATTAAATTATTTAATTTACCATTTTTGGATCATTGGTAAGGTTTGCCAATAAAACAGGTTTATCCAGAATAAGCACAATCTAAAAACCCAGGACAAGGCAAAATCCCGTTACCAGAGGGTTGGAAATGCCTTGTACTTGTAATAGATGGCCCTTGAGAATAGAAAAATGTAAAAAGGTATTGACAATAATCTGCGATTTTGGCAGAATAATCACAACTTCAGGTGAATAAAATAGGCATCCATTCTTCTATGTCAGCCATCTTAGGGGGTAATTTTAATTGTGGACCTTCAACATGGTACTGAATGGAATAAGATCTTTTCAATACCTCTAGCAGGCATAACTGACGTCTAGTATAAGCATGTTCAGATAAAAGCAATGGAACTCTATACCCCAAAAGGGGTAGAGAAGAATCATGGTAATTAAAAATTCCATCAAATTCTCGTAAAAATTGAGTCCCCAAAAGAAGGTCATAACTCAGTTATCAAGGATGATTGCAGGTAATGTAAAAGTTAACTTCCCAATTTTCAATGGGAGTGATGAAAAAGCTCCTTTTAATCAAGTACTCTGAGGTCCTTCAGTGCCATATTCTTTTATTTAACCGAGGCAAGCTGACCAGGGGACAGGCATTACCAAAAGAAAGAAATGAAAGAAAGAAATGATATGAAATCTGAACAGGGTCAACTCCATCAAAGAAAGTTTTTTCCACTTCTGGATCAGGACTCAAATTTTTCTGGTTACGTCATGGGTAAGGTTTTCATGTTATTAGACCTACTAACCGCCAATATCTTCCTTTGGCTGGCACCCCAATTGATGTGCGAAGGGTGGGAATCAAACCCACAACCTTCAGGTTGGTAGCCATATGCCCTACTGACTCACCTTACACCCCCTCCTTCAGTGCCATATTCTTCATTTTGTGAGATACTGAGCGTTAACTTAATCTGCTTGATAAATTTTGACAAGACTATATTCACCAGAGATCCTGTGTCAATAATAGCTTTGGCGTTAACTTGACTCACTCAAAAATTAATGTGGGTGATAGTGCTTCCAAACTGAGAGGGTAAAGCCAACAAGGAGGGCAAGGAATAGGAAGAATGTTCATTTTTATTATACTCCACAGAGTTTTGAAGCTCCTGTAGCATACTCATATCATTATCAAGATGGAAAATCTTAATCAGTTTTGTCTTTTTTTCTTTTTTTCATCCACTTCCTTTTATAGATACGGTCTTCAGTATGGAAATATCAGTGAATATAATTACACTAAATGGCTCTAGCATTCTCAGGTACAGCGTAAACTTTAGGACGACTGGGTCTTGGTGAGTCATAAACTCAGGGGTTTTCAAAAAATTGAGAAGGCAATTCCAACAAGGCCTTCTTTATGTCTAAAATACATTTGAAGTCCTTTTTTATGTTGATAAGGTAGACTTGCATCTGAGTTCTAGAAGTAAAAGCAGACATCACGGCAGTAATAGCGTCGTCCAAATTTAACTGACCACACGCTACCAAAGTCTGAGATTCCTGATAATATTGATGAGCAAAGTCTTTGATAGATTCATTTTGGTGAAGCTGAATGCCCATAAAAGCCCGTTTCCGAGAGATTAAGGCTTGCTCAATCCCAAATTCTTTGATCAATGCTTCCTTAACCTGGGACCAAGTAGAACAAGTAATCAAGTGGGGTACCATGATATACTGGGCCAATTGAGTAAGAAAATTAGGTAAATAATTCATCTTTTGATGATCCATAGCCTTTCTCAGAGCCTTCTCATATATATAGAGGAAGTATATAATACTGCCTTCCTCAGGAGAGTACTTATCTTTAAATACAGGTTTAGAAACATTGGAAAATTAGCTGTCAAAAAATGCACTCCAGGCTGTTCCAATTGAGTGGAGATGAAAGAGTTATAGTCTGAAGCTTGGAAGAATATTGAAGATAGGTCCAACTGCCTTGGTACGTTTTACTAATTTGACAATTTAGATCAGCATGCCCCACTTTTCGTCCAATCTGTGAGATAACTAATAGATTTGCTCTTGCCGTGCATTATACTTAAGTTCCAAAGTTTCAATCTTCGCTTAAAGCATCTCCCCTTTAGACTGCAAGCTTGTAACAGGATGTCAGTATCCTTGGCCCATTTACCCAGGTTATTCAATTCGTCAGATAAGGACTGAAGTGACAAGAGGGGGTCAATAGGTACCCCATCAGGAGTTAAATTACACTCCTTGGCCACTTTATGAAATTGCTCATGCAAGTGGTCAAACATGCTCAATAGAGAGTCAACTTGGTGAAGGGATCCTGAATGCCCATCAGCACCCGGTGGACCACAAGGTCCATACACACCTGGTGGTATGTGGGGCCCTTCAACACCTGGGGGTCCACAAGGTCCATCAGTGCCAGGAGGTCCACATGGCCCTTCACCCCCAGGTGGCACACAAGGTCCTTCACCACAGGAGGACCTTGTTCCCCACAAGGACCCATAGTTCCTAAGGTTTTCTACTTTGTTGACTTAAAATGGATTCCTAAGTACAATTTCTCCAATTGGATGATGCGATATTTAATTTCCACTTCCATTGATTGGCTGTGCTCAGAGAGTCAGGAAATAACATCCCTCCATTCCTCCTGAATTTCCTGGACTTGCTTCAGAAACTGTGAATCAACAAAACTGGATATTCCATGTTCAAACTAAACAAGCTGTAGGTGTACCTCATTGATAAGAGTCTAATTACTAATAATGGCATCACGATTATCTCTGCTGAACTCAGAGGCAGACTTGCAAAATTCAGAAACATAATTAACTAAGGACTGGAGTCCTTCTAATAAATTAAGCATCCTTTGATGATGCATTCCTATTACTGGTAATAAGTGATACAAAGTAGGGTGTACAAGTTGGTGCAAATATTGCTCAGTACCAATCCCTGGCATTTGAAATGCTTGAAATAAATCCCTCAACATAGAGGGTACAGAATTAGTCCTAGATCGAGTAGAACAGAATACCAGAAATAGAACCCCTCAATCATCTGATTGATGATGTTTCTTAAAACCTCAGGTTGTATTTGAAAATTTGTGGTAAAGCATAAGTAGGACCATCAAACTCCAAGTTGCACGGAATTCTAACATAGATGGTACCCTTGGGATTTTGGTTCTAGTGGAATGGAACCATTGTAAAATACTTCCTTGCTCATGGTCTTGAGCCTCTTCAAACGAAAAATTAGAATCCATTGTAATGATTGACGTTTTCACTAGTGCATAACTCAGAGTACCCCTGTAGTGATCACCACTTTTGAAGTTTTGAATTACACTTCAAAATTGCAGGTATTCTCTTGAAGTTACTTGGTTGGATTCTTCAAAAAAGCTACAAAATAATATTAGAAATTAGGGTGTTAAATCGACCCAATATTTATCATAAAAAGGATTAAATATCTATAGGTTTTGAAGTAGTTCAGGAATATATGATTTAATTAATTGCTAAGTGATCGAATATTCTATCCCTTGATTGGGATAAGCCTGATCATTCTTATTAACCTTGATACGATTAGATAGATAAGCTCCCCTCTTATATTACTGAGGGAATATTTGTGAGAAAATTTTCAGAAACAAAAGAATTTGGTGAAATCTGACACCATCCATAGCTCGTTGGAATGTAATAGGGCATATCATATCTCATGCAGCAACTAGGTGGATTCAAACAGACCCTTGTTATTAATAAGAGCACTTCTCTTGGTCTTCTTGGGCAAGGTCTATGTGCCAGCACCCTCTGGTTAGAGTCATAGCAAAAAAGAACTGCAAGTAAGCCAGAATCTAAAGAAAATTGTCAATTTTAGGTAAGGGATAGATGATTTTAAGTGATTATATTACTTTGTGGTAATCCTCACTATTCAATGAGAGACATCTTTCTTTTTCACTGACAACAGAGGCGAAGCCCAAGGGCTTTGCAAAGGTTTAAATAGGTGGCTTCCAAAAGGTTGTTTTTATTTAATGGTTACCTAGGCTTCTTCCACATTAAATTTTTGACAAGGCTTGGTCCATATTGGCAAGGCGTCTTCAGTATCAGCCCAATGAGTTACACCAGTCTTTTTCCGAAATTGTAAGGCCTGGAAGAAATGATATTGGAATATTTGGCTAAGAGTCGCTTAGCTGCCTTTCATTAGGCTTGGTGAGGTCTGAGCCAATATTATGTTTGAGGATGAATATAGTAGGAGGACCCTCGAGCCTGAAACCCCAAAGAGTACCAAATTTATGTATGCTATGTAATTTGCCAACAACAACGGTTAAACATAGGTTATATGATCCTTTTTACCTATGGCATGAGAGGTTGAAGCCACAATACCTAAAAGAACTGAGATAGTCCATGAATAGGCCAGTTACAGGATGCCTGGGCAGGTAAATACCTCCATGATGGACAGATTATCCACCCCGTGAACTTCTATTATATGACTGAGGAAATGTGTAATTAGATGCGGTATATACTATATCTTGTTCCTGAGCTGGTACTATAACTTGAGGTGGAGCATATAAAGGCATGACTTTCCAAGCTAGAGAAGACTGAGGAGGCATTTTTACATGAGGTCTGACTACATGATACTCAATTGGTAAGGGTTTTGGTCGTCTTCCATAAGGTAGATTCTTTTATTGAGATTATCCTTATTGGTTATGGGCGTTTGGAAGATAAGCGGTACCTGATGCCTGAGTATAAATAAATGGGATTCAGATGGTGTCAAGAGAGGGTCTGTAACCCTCTCGTTCCCAGCAAGGTGATGTGGGATGCATACCCACACTGCTAGGGAACTAACCATAAGTAGACTGGGAAAGAAGGCACCTTGAACGGTGCCTGTGCCAAAGGGACCCAAGGCAAGGGTGTAGAGCGCAACATATAGTACCAGGTAAGCGAGAAACAGCACAGCTTGAGTGGACCCCAGAGGGGAGTCCATAATCAAGTGCAACTCTGTGCCAGTAGGCTTGGGTGCCTCGATCTGGAGGGGACCTGTTCGGCCCAAGGGAGCACCTGGGTTTTTGGTAAATTGTGCTAGGATGTAGTGGCCCACATAGATGGAGACCTCCCCAAAGAGGTCCACCACCAAGCTCGCCCAAGGAACCATAAGTAAAACATAAAATAATGGATAAATTTATTTAAGAAAGTCGACTAATGAGGAATGTTGGTTGCAGAAAACTCATTTAAAGTGGGTCAGGAAAATTAGGGTTCTGAGGCAGTGTGCCCAAGCCTTGACGCTCCAATAAACAAATGCTTCCATCCATATCTGTAAAATACACTGAAAGTGCCTTCACTCAAGTGATCAATTGAAGCTGTATTTTAACCAAGCTCATGATTTCATAACCCAAACAGGATTCGACCCTTGTTCTCCAATTAATTGAATTGACCGTCTTTGTTCTTTACATTGATTGTTTGTTTCAGTGCTTGGGCCAAGAGAATGAGATGGGCTTTTTCACCCCATTAGTACCAACCTGGGCATGTTTTTCTTGCACCCAGCGTTGGTCTAAGGTGTGTTTTAGGTCAGGAAGAGCCTGAAGTTTCACCTTCTGGGCCTCCTGTCGCCCAGCCTTATCTTTGGCATTAGTTCCCACTATTAAGTCATCCAACCATGACATTACCCTCTCCTCCTTCTTGGGCTCTAGCCCCCTCCAGGGGCGTTCGCTTAGGAGAAGTTCTTATGTGCTGGTGGCGACTTTATAGCAGCAACGGCTGGCTTAAGCTTAGATCCTGCAGCCTCATGGAAACAACTATGGAATGATTCAATCAGGTCTTGGGCATGTACACAATCCCATGCTGGCACCCAACTGTTCTCAGCCGCGTCAAACCCCTTCCAGAATACCAGGTACTCGAGATGTCACTTAAAATGGCGGGAGGCTACTATTTCCTCCACTTCCCATTCTGGCGCCCCATACACAAGATAAGCCTGGGAGTCACAGGTGGGGGGCCCTCAAACAATGTCAATTTGCTCTCATGAAAGATGGAGAAGATTGGAACGCGGAGGGAAGATCCAACTGGTATGAGGCATGTCCCACCTTTATAAATACTCAGTAAGGACCAATCCTCTTGGGACACAGCTTTTTGCATGGCTGCTTGATAGGGATGCTGTGAGAATCAAGCATCATGAGATCCCCTTCCTTGTATTCTGGACCCACTCAGCGCTTTCCATTGGTGCTCTTCTTATAAACTAGCATAGCCGCCTCCAAACTCGTGGACACCCCCTGATGGACCTTCTTGACGGTCTTAGTAAAGTCCACCACCACTTACACTTTGGAACCACAGCTGGGCTCCATGTTAAAAGCAGGGCTAAAGCCATGGTTGGCAAAAAAGGGTGAACAACTGATTGACAAATGCAAAGTGTTGTTGTAGCTAAATTGGGCCATAGGAAGGTGAGAAACCCAATCTGAATGGTCTGCGATGGTGTAACAACGCAGAAATTGTTCCAAGCACTGGTTCACTCGCTCGGTCTGCCCATCTGATTGGGGGTGATAGGCAGTCAAAAGGCAGGGGAGAATTTGAAGAGTTTTACACATCTCTTCCCAAAAGATGGAGGTGAACTGGAGTCCCCGGTCACTAATGATTTCTTGAGGAACCCCTGGAGCGCAAATACATGGGTGACGAAGAGCCTGGCCATTTCAGCAGCAGTTATGGTCGTTATGCAAGGAATAAAGTGGCGAACTTTGTAAAGCAGTCCACCACCACCATGATGGCATCATACCCATCCAAAACGGGTAACTCCACAATGAAATCAATTGATAGGGAAGTCCAGGGCCCTTCAGCCTTTTGGACTGATACCCGCAACCATGCCAAAGGTTGCCGATTAGGTTTCATCTGATTGCAAATCAGGCACTCTTTACAGTACCGCCCCAACTGATCAGGTAAGCCCTTCCAATTTTAGGTGCATTATATCAACTCCAGGGTCTTTGCTTTCCCAGGATGACCAACGGTGATTCTATCATGATGGTTCTGGATGATTTCCAGGTGTAATGGTCCAGAAAGAACCCATAGGCGCCCCTGAAACCATACCATCTCATCCTTCATGTGATAACCCCTGGATAATTCCTCCTGATACAGAGAGCTTTTAGCGAGAACAACAGCATATTCGGCTGATAATGGCTGAGAAAGAACTACCTTCCTAAACATGCTATATTCTGCTGCATTTTCCAGAGGTGCAAGTGCTGGCGTATGGACCATGGAATCAGGAAGGTGAGGCAGAATCATACTTGGTGGAATCATCAACCAGGTGACGTAAATTTCAACCTCCTTTGGATTGGGAGCCAAAGCAGGGTTTCAGCTTAAAGCATCCGCCAATTCATTCTCCTTGCCATTGGTGAACTCATAGGAAATGCAAATTGGGAAAGTGTCTCATGCCAAAGGGTCTGACGTGGAGTTAGGACATGAGGAGTGCGGTAGTACAACAAGGCCCTGTGGTCTGTGCATACCCAGAATGGTTGGGAAGAGCCATGTAAATGATGACGCCAATAAATCAGCGCCTCCACCACTGCTAATAACTCCTTGTCATATACGTCGTAGTTTAACTCATGCAGAGACATTTTCCTAGAAAAATATCCCATGGGATGCTCAGACCCATCTTCACCCCCTGTAACAGGGCAGCCGCAATGGCGAAGTTGGAAGCATCTGAGAACACAATGAACTCCTTCGCAGGGTCAACATGGCGAAGGATGGATGTGGATAACAAGGTGCACTTCACAGCCTGGAAAGCATCCTCCAAAACAGTGGACCACTGAAGCACCTTGGTACCGCTGGCCTTATATAAGGGTGCTGCCACCTCAGAGAGATTGGGCGTGAACTTCTTGAGGAACGTACACATTCCCAAAAAGCTCCTCAATTTCTTGACTGAGGTGGGGGTGGGCCACTTATGAATAGCCTTCTCCTTGTCTGGAGTTATCATGTGGCCTTGGTCAAACACGAAGTTGCCCAGAAAAGTGACCTGGGACTTAAAAAATTCACATTTACTAATCTTGAGCATAAGGCGAGTGGCCCTCAATCTCTTCACCACTTGTCAAAGGTGTACTGCATGGGACTGTAAGTCCCGGTGAACATCCTCTGGGCATCTATCGGGCCATCTTTCCATTCCCAAGCAAGAAGGTACCGAATAGAATGGCCATACCCCTCATTGATCAGGGCGATCTCGCTCATGGGGTAGACAAGTGCTGGGTAATAGCCCTTCCACTTTGATTCCCACTTCGGTACCCACACTCTCCTCAGAAGAACTGTTATGAAGTTTCAGTGAAATCTGCACCGAGATCGATGAAATGGAATCAATCACAACTAATATGAGCGGCAATCAGCCCAATACTCAGTTTCAAATGGTCAAAAAGGTTTAAAGACTGAGCTATTGGACGGAATGCCTGACGGTTGTGATTTGGTTTACATGATTATTGAAAAAATCCCCCTCCCAAATCTGTCAGGTATCACCCCCAATGGGCAGCTTCCTGCTGGCAAATTGGGCGTTATGCCTGATGCAATGCAACCAACCGCAACTCAGCCCGCCACCAAATTTTGTGATGTCAGTCCCTAGGGAACTAACTCGCCCAATCCTGAATAGTTCAACACTTAGGTCAAACTGACCGCAACTCAGCCTGCTGCCAACTTTTGTGATGTCAGTCCCCACAGAACTAACCCGCCCATTCCCAAATAGTTCACCGCTTAGGTCAAACTGACCGCAACTCAGCCCGCCACCAAATTTTGCGATGTCAGTCCCCAGGGAACTAACCCGCCCATTTCCTGAATAATTTGCCATTTAGGTTGAACTTTCGGAACCCAATCCCGGCTTGTTTTCCCTCAAAATTAATGACTATTTAAGCAGGCGCATTGCACTGAGAAAATTGTTGGTCGATTCTCCTTCCTTAAATTTTCTAACAAAAACAACTTCCCCCAAAATCCCGTTTTTATCTGTTGAAAATTCAGCTCCCTTCCAGTTCCATCTTTGTCATACCAGCAGCAGTGCCTCTGGCATTCTGGTTTGCCATTTGGGTGCTCTGACATCTGGGCTGGCAGGCCAATCTATTCTTACTTGCTGTTCACCTGACAGGGACTCCTGATCAGGGGAAAATACCAGGATAATATCCATGTAGGCAACAGCGCATACCCCTAACAATTCCCCCAATGCAGCATCAATACAGCGTTGAAAGATGGCAGGGGCATTCTTAAGCCCAAAGGGCATAACCCAGAACTGGAAAATTCCTTTTCTGGTGCAGAATGTAATTAACCACTCCTGGCCCTTCTTTATCTGGATTTGATTAAATGCATTGAGGAAGTCCATCTTGGAGAAGACCTTCGCCTTCTCCACATAGCGCGCAATCTGAGAATCTAAAGGGATGCGATGGAGGTTGGGTACAGTCACATTGTTTAAGTTTCCATAATTGAAACATGGGCATAAAGTTCCATCAGCCTTCTCCACAAAGAGAAGTTGGGAGAAAACAGGGGAGGTACGCTGAAAGATGGCTCCTTTGGCCAACTGCTCCTTCACCCATACATCTAGCGCCTCTTTCTCCCGGACAGTCAATGGGTATATGGGGGAAAAATACGCATCAGATCCACAGTAAGTTTAAATTCACAATTAAACTCGGAATGTTCTGGTAGCGTATTAGCTGAAGCTGCATCAAAAGAAGATGCCAACTCCTCCAAACAGGAAGGTAAGGAAAGTCCCCCAGTGGGCTTCAGCAAAGGGGCAAGATATGAACTGATAACATTGGGCTAATGGAGTAATTTGTATGGGGCGTTATCCTCAGACAGAGGAACAATCAGCTGGTGACCATTTGTTTATAAACAAGGATATCATGTTTTCTTTCAAATTAGTTTTGACGTCAAACTTCCGCCACCACTCCACACCCAAAATGATGGGAAACAAGAGGTTTCTGATAGCTTGAAAGTGATCTGACAATAGATAAGAACCTACCTGAAAATTGACTGACTCTCTGAGTTCAGTGTGGGGGATACCTTGAGAGGCCCCACCTCTAACCATACCACCGGGTGAGTAACTCAACTCAAGGTAGTCAGCGAGGTTTTGGTCAATAAAATTATTTGAGGCACCAGTATCCACCAAAATAGTTGTTCTGAACTTCTCATAAGAGGAAGTAAGAGTAGCAGTCAACAAGAAGTATCCCTAATGGGATTTATCTAATGCAGAAAACGCCATCATTTCACCTGAAATTTCTTCCTCCAGTCTCAAAAAGCCATCAGGTTTGTTTTGGAATCATAGAAGGGGAAAGGGGTAGTGGGCCACTCTTACTACTGAGGCCACATATCCCACCACACCTTCTGCAGGTGCATATACATCTTTATATTTATGACGAAGTCCTTTTTCCACTTCCTGAGAACCCCTAATCATGGTAGGGGTCAGATGAGGGTTCTCAGGAGTAATCTGGTAGACTGAAATGGAGTCCTCATCCAGACCATATGAGCAAATAAAAGGTTCGTTTTTGGATAGTTTTGCTCACGTTATAAAACGCGTTTTTTAGTTTGAACGACCCCACACTCATTTCAAAGGTTTGGTATGCATCGTTATCCAGGGCCATCACCCCCAAGCCCTGATCAATGCCTCAGCATGCACCTCAGAAACGTGTTGGGGAGAAAAAACAACAACGGAATTATTCTTGTTAAATTTGTGTTCAGACCCTTTGATGTTCCCGATTTCTGCTGAGATGGGGAGGAAATCAGTGGGAAGCATCTCACGTTTCAAGGAAAAATCACTAGTTTTAGAAGCACTATTTATAGGGATAACTATGGGTGACATCATCGCGGCGGTATCATCTGAAACCTTTACTTCCTTCTTGTGGGCTAGACCCCTGTACAGTTCCAAATTTAGAAGGAGTCAAAGGATTAGAAGGATAAGATTCCTTCCTTTAAAGAAGCATGTGCAACTTTTTGGTTCCCATATTTATATGGTTCAATCCAATGATGGCCCAATTATCTAGCCCCTTCTGGGTTGAGGCGGGGAAAATACCAAAAAGGGTTTTGAGAAGATGATTGCAAAAGGTCCGAGACCACCAGGTGTGAGCAAAAAGGGTGGACACTTTCCAATTGGTATTTGCAAAATTAATGCTGAGACGTATTAATACAAAACCTAACAAGAAAATTGTGGTGAGCACCATCGTGGCAGTGACAAATGGCCAGCACACCCAATTTACTAATATTGAAAGTCCCACACGGATAAGTCATATGCTTTTATAATAGAAGGGTTGGTCAACTAATGTCAAGAGAGTGTCTGTAACTCTCTCGTTCCCAGAAAGGTGATGTGGGATGTAAACCCACATAGCTAGGGAACTAGCCGTTAAAATAATGGGAAGGAAGGCACCTTGAACGGTGCCTGTGCCAAGGGACCCAAGGCAAGGGTGTAGAGAGCAACATATAGTACCAGGTAAGCGAGAAACAGCACAGCTTGAGTGGACCCCAGAGGGGAGTCCATAATCAAATGTAACTTGGCGTCAGGGGTCTTGGGTGCTTCAATCTGGAGGGGACCTGGGTGGCCCAAGGGAGCACCTGGGATTTTGGTAAATTGTGATAGAAGGTAGTGGCCCACATGGTTGGAGACCTCCCCAAAGAGGTCCGCCACCAAGTTAGCCCAAGGAACCATAGATAAAATGTAAAAAAATGGGTATTTTTATTTGGGAAGTTGACCAACAAGGAATGTTGGTCGCAAAACCATATTTAAAGTGTGCAGGGGAAATTTGGGTTCTGCGAAAATGCGCCCAAGCCTTGACGCTCCAATAAACAGACGCTTCCATCCATTTTAGTAAAATACACCGAAAGTGCCTTCACTTGAGTAATTGATTGAAGCCTTATTTTACCAGAACTTAAATTTCATAGCTGGAGTGGGACTCGAACCCTGCTCTCCAACCAAGCAAATTGAACCATCTCTGTTTAAAATGTAAATCGTTCGTTTTAGTGCCTGAGCCGAGATCAGAAGATGGGCGTTTTGCACCCCCTTAGCATCATCCTGGGCATGCTTGGCTTGCACCCAGCGTTGATCTAAGGTGTGCTTCATGTCAGGGAGAGCCTGAAGTTTCACCTTCTGGGCTTCCTGTCGCCCAGCCTTATATCTAGCATCAGTTCCTACTATGATGTCATCCAACCATGACAAGTTCACCGCTTAAGTCAAACTGACCGCAACTTGGTCTGCCACCAAATTTTGTGATGTCAGTCCCCAGGGAAATAACCTGCCCATTCCTGAATAGTTCACCGCTTAGGTCAAACTGACCACAACTCATCCTGTCACCAAATTTTGTGATGTCAGTCCCCAGGGAACTAACCTGCCCATTTCCTGAATACTTCACTGTTTAGGTCAAACTTGTGGAACCCAATCTCAGCTTGTTTTCCATCAAAATTGACAACATTTAAATCAGGCGCATTACACTGAGAAAATTGTTGGTCAATTCTCCTTCCTTAAATTTTCTAATAAAAACAACTTCCCCTAAAATCCAGTTTTTATCTGTTGAAAATTCAGCTCCATTCCATTTCCATATTCATTGTACCAGCAGCAGTGCCTCTGGCATTCTGGTTTGCCATTTGGGTGCTCTGGCATCTGGGCTGGCAGGCCAGTCTATTCTTACTTGCTGTTCGCCTGACAGGGACTCCTGATCAGGGGAAAACACCAGGATAATATCCATGTAGGCAACAGCGCATACCCCTAACAATTATCCCAATGCAGCATCAATACAGCGTTGAAAGATGACAGGGGCATTCTTAAGCCTAAAGGGCATGACCCAGAACTAGAAAATTCCTTTTCTGGTGCGGAATGCGGTTAGCCACTCCTGGCCTTTCTTTATCTGGATTTGGTTGAACGCATTGAGTCAAATACAACTTGGAAAAACTTTTTCTTTTTCATCATAACGCGCAATCTGGTAATCTAAAGGGTTGGGATGAAGGTTAGGTACAATCACATTGTTTAAATTTCCATAATTGACACAAGGGCGTAATGTTCCATCAGCCTTCTCCACAAAGAGAAGTTGGGAGCAGACAGGGGAGGTACGCTGAAAGATGGCACCTTTGGCCAACTGCTCTTTCACCCACACATCTAAAGCCTCTTCCTCTCTGACAGTCAATGGGGAAGATATACGCACCAGATCCACAGTGAGTTTAAACTCACAATCGAACTCAGAATGATCTGGTAGTGTACTTGCTGAAGCAGCATCAAAAGAAGATGCCAACTCCTCCAAGCAGGAAGGTAAGGAGAGTTCCACGGAGGGCTCCAGCAAAGGGGCCAGAGAATGGGTATGAATATTTGGCTAATGGGGCAGGGTGCCCTGAAATTGGGCATCAGCCAAAGGAACAATCAACTGGTGACCATTCATCAAAAGACAAGGATAGAGTGTTTTTTTCAATTTAGTCCTGACGTCAAACTTTCTCCACCATTCTACACCCAAAATAATGGGGTACAATAGGTTCTTGATAGCTTGAAAAGTGCTCAGACAGAAGATAGGAGCCCACTTGGTAGTCCACTAACCCCCTTATTTTCAGCGTGGGGATACCCTGAGAAGCCCCACCTCTAACCATACCACCTGACGTGTAGCTCAACTCAAGGTAGTCAGCAAGGTTTTGGTCCATAAATTTCTCAGTGGCACCGGTATCCACTAAATTTAGTTGTACTGAATTTCCCCAAAGGGGATGTAAGGGTAGCAGTCAATAAAAAGTATCCAGAATGGGATTTATTTAAAGAAGAAAACGCCAACACCTCACCTAAAAATTCTTCTGGCTTGAGCAAGCCATAAGGGTATGTTTTGGAATCATAGAAGGGGGAAGGATAGTGGGCCACTCTTACTACTGAGACCACATTTCCCTCACCATTCTCTGTGGGTGCATAAACTATATCATATTTAAACTGAAGCCTTTTCCCCCCTTCTGAGAGCCCCGGATCATGTTAGGGTTAGGGTGTGGATTCTCAGGGGTAATCTGATATACAGGAATAGGGTCCTCATCCAAGCTGTAAGAGCTAATAAACGGCTCGTTTTGGGATATGCCATTTGCATGATAAATCGCGTTTACTGGCTCCAATGACCTCATACCTGCTATGAGGGTTGGGAGTGCACCATTATCCTGGGCCATCACCCCCAAGCCCAATGCCAATGCTCAACTTGCCCCAAGGGAATGCAGCGCAAAGGAAACCCAATAACCTTGTTTCATTTTTGGATAAATTCGGATCTAGACTCACCCAGATCCTCAGCTCCTGTTAAAACAGAGATGGAGGTGGAGGGAAGCACTTCGCAATTTAAGGAAATATTATTATTTGCAGATGCGGTATTTATAGGGGTGGTCGTGGGTGACATCATCTTGAACAAATTGTCTGAAACCAGTGATTTAATCTCATTGCTAGAACCTTGTTCAGCAATAAATGCTGAATAACTTGAAGGTTTAGAAGGATAAGATTCCTCAATTTTGAGAGCCGCATGTAACTTTTCAGCTTCCATACTTATAGGGTTTGATCCAGGTGAACTCATGATGGCCAAATTACCTTGCCCCTTCTGGGTTGGGGGGGAAACTACCCCAAAGGGTTTTGACAAGATGATCAAAGTTGGAAGGGGGCGACTGCCAAATTGGGGAGTTTCGCATTGATATGTCCAAGGTTGAACAGAGAAATGACATTTTAACCTCATTGGGAAATGGCAAAGCCTGAGCTTTTTTTCAGAATTCATTTAAATATGCTAACATCAGCCAACCCACTTGACGCAGTGAAAAGAACTCATAGAAGGAATGGAGGGATAAACCGTCAGGATGACTGCTCAAAGACCCGCTCTAAGCCCTCCACTGATTGCCACAAAAGCGGCTGAGTGCAGAATACCACAAACACCCAGTTGGCTGCTTCTGGAGTCAACTGGGACAACAAATCCACTCCTCGCAGAAACAGACGTGAACTCAACAAATTATTATTACCTAAAGAATGTTTTGGCTCAAGGGAAGCCAAGGCCTGTTGAATTTCTGAGTAAATCTCAGGAGAAAGGCGGGGAATCGTGACAACAGGAACGCAAAAAGTCTGAGACCACCAGGCATGAGCAGGAAGGGTGGGCACTTCCCAATTAGTAGTGGCCAGAATAACGCTGAGATGCACCAAAACCAAACCAAGCGAGAAAACTGTGGTGAGCACCATCATGGCAGTGACAAACGGCCAGCGCACCCAGTTTAGTAATAATGAAAGTCCCACACGGATAATTCTCATGCAGTATAATAAAAAGGTTAGTCGACTAATGTCCAGAGAGTGTCTGTAACTCTTTCGTTCCCAGCAAAGTGATGTGGGATGCATACCCACACTGCTAGGGAACTAGCCATAAGTAGAATGGGAAGGAAGGCACCTTGAACGGTGCCTGTGCCAAAGGGACCCAAGGCAAGGGTGTAGAGCGCAACATATAGTACCAGGTAAGCGAGAAACAGCACAGATTGAGTGGACCCCAGAGGGGAGTCCATAATCAAGTGCAACTCTGTGCCAGTAGGCTTGGGTGCCTCGATCTGGAGGGGACCTGTTTGGCCCAAGGGAGCACCTGGGTTTTTGGTAAATTGTGCTAGGATGTAGTGGCCCACATAGTTGGAGACCTCCTTGAAGAGGTCCACCACCAAGTTCGCCCAAGGAACCATAAGTAAAACATAAAATAATAGATAAATTTATTTAAGAAAGTCGACTAATGAGGAATGTTGGTTGCAGAAAACTTATATAAAGTGGGTCAGGAAAATTAGGGTTCTGAGGCAGTGTGCCCAAGCCTTGACGCTCCAATAAACAAATGCTTCCATCCATATCTGTAAAATACACTGAAAGTGCCTTCACTCAAGTGATCAATTGAAGCTGTATTTTAACCAAGCTCATGATTTCACAACCCAAACAGGATTCGACCCTTGTTCTCCAATTAATTGAATTGAACCATCTTCATTCATTACGTAGATCATTCGTTTCAGTTCCTAGGCCGAGATAATGAGCTGGGCGTTTTGCACCCCATTAGTACCAACCTGGGCATGTTTTGCTTGCACCCAGCGTTGATCTAAGGTTTGTTTTAGGTCAGGAAGAGCCTGAAGTTTCACCTTCTGGGTCTCCTGTCGCCCAGCCTTATCTTTGGCATTAGTTCCCACTATTAAGTCATCCAATCATGACAGATGGGTTGACAATCCCTGATTGCACATGTTGAAATTGCATCCCTTATAATAAGTCGTAGCTTTGATTTTTAAGAACCACAGCAGGGGCCTTTATATGGAGCTTTTAAAACATATGGGTGAGGCTTAATAAGCACTGAGCGACCTAGTGCAAGTGGGCTTACAGTTCCATGCTCAACATTATGTTGGAGGTCAGGCGCAATATTAATTCAATTGACCATTTTGGAAGATATAACAATTACTTGAAATATGGTGTCAATAAAGGCTTGAACTTCTAATTTGTACACTTGAACTTCCACCTTGGTGACTGAGTCCCCAAACTGCAGCTGTAGGGTAAAGAAAGAGGTCAGAGGGACACAGAGGTAACAATAGTAATCCAAATCACTGTCTTTTTTGGTAGACATATCAAAGGTATTGATATTAGAAGAGGCAGCAGGAATAATAGCCCAAGCAGTAGATGGTTGAGGCGTAGGGTGGTTAAAAACATAAAAGCCTTTCCTTTATGTCAATGGGCTTTTCACCTCTCATCAGCGATTCTCTTGTATCATTCCTCAGCTGTATGCCAACGTCGTCCAAAGTAATTGCATTGTATATTCTTACTAGCCCCTTCTTTTTAAAAGCGTAGAACTGGGGTCTTCAGTTAGGAGAGAAGCTGTGTTTAGAGGACTTATGGAGTAGGCAGGCGGAGATCTTGACAAAGGCCTCTTTGATGTCCAAGATGCTTGTGAAGTTTCTCTTAATGGCGCTTATATGTAGTTGGAGATTTGGGGTAAGACGTCAAGGCAGAGATGGCAGCAGAAATAATGAAATCTAAAGAAATATTGCCACATGCTAACAAGTTCTGTGCCTCATAGTAAAATAGATTTGCAAACTCAGTGGGTATTTCCCTATGTTTGATTTAAATAACCATAAAAGCCTGATTTTTCGAGGACAGAGTCTGACCCCTTCCATATTTCTTTACTAAAGCAGTCTTAAACTGGCTCCAGGTTTGACTGTACTTCAGGTGAGGGACCATGATTTCATGGGTGATTTGACTCATAAAGGTGGGAAGGTGCTTAAATTACTATTAATTAGTGGCATCTTCCATGGCGCTTTCATAGATGTATAGGAATGAAGTGATACTTCCTTTATTGGGGATGTACTTTTCTTTTAATGAAGGCTTAAAGTTAGTAAAAACAGGTGTAGATAAAACGTTAATCCTAGTTGGTGCAAGAGGAACTGAAAACAAGGACTCAGTAATGTTGTGTTCGTGGTCACATCTGATCAAACTGAGACCTCAAATCGTTCAAATCATTCTGTAGATCCATATAATGAGTAATTACTATGTTAGCGGTGGCCTTTTGTGCAAGTTGCTCCATGAGCTCTTGCAATTCTAGATTCTGGGCTTCCGTGAAAGTCTTAATGGAGATTTTTTCCTACTTAATGGCCTGACTTGGTTGGTATGATGGGTGAGCTGGTCATCTATGTGGTCTAATTAAACACCATACAGTTGGGAGAAACTAATGACATTAATGAGCCCTTGGCTAAGGCTTCAAAGGTATAATAGGGGTTGAGAGGTTGGCCTTTGTGATCTACACCACATCCATGAGCGACAGCCACAACCTGGGATTTTATGTTGAGAGACATGATTCTGGATATTACTTAATCAATAATGGGAAGCATAATCTTTGGGTTCAGTTACTGTAGCTCCAGGAGGACCAAGAGGCCTAGCTTCTCCTTAACAGCTGGGATGTCCTTCCATTCCAGGAGCCTCAGTGGTCCAGGGGGACCAATATCCCCCTAGAGACTCAGGGCCCAGTTAATATCAGAGGTCCTATAGGTCTAATATCCCCTTGAGGCTCATGAATCTAGCAAGCTTCCTTAGTATGAGATGACCTTAATAGCCAAGGGGTCCTTTGGGACCAGCAAGGCCTTATGCTCTGGGATAAGCTTGTTGTAAGGCTTCCTCAAACTGCACAAAACATTGTACCCACTGTTCTTCAAGGGTGGAGGTTTGATCCAAGTGTGACGTGATAGTCTGTCTGACCTAAATGTAAACTTCATATATGGCCGACGTCACTTATTTATGGTTTGATTCTATAAATACATAAAGGCTCCCAGATACAATAAGGTCATCAGACATTGTACTTTTTTAAATAAGTGTCAATTTTTGAGAATAGCATTTTGATTCTCTTGGATGAAGGAAAAGGCAGATTAGTATAATTCATGGGTAGATGAATAAAGGAGGTACAGGTCCAATTGTCAAAGTACTTCTTGGTGATGTAATACTAACAATTTGCATAATGTGATAAATGATCAGGTAGAAAAAGTTGTAAGGATATTGATCTGTGTTGAATCCCACTACAGTATCAGGTAAATTAGGAGCTAAATATAGTTCTCTCATGGTGGAGGATAAAGCTGATGCTCTTACCTGACTATAACGTCCTTAAGGCATAAAAATATCTTTGATCTTTTGTTGTATAATCAGGCCGTGGTTGGCAAATCTTAATTGACATTCACTTTGGTCTACAAGGGGCACTTCACTTCTGTATTCATCCATGTTAAAAAAGGTGTCTGTGACAGGGACGCCTACTAAAAAGCGAGCATTGCTGTTCTACCAAGTAATGCTTCTAGCCCCATTATCTTAGAAGGTTTCTAGTTCTAGATTATTTTCCATCTTTTCTTATGTCCTCACTCTTTAACAGCAACTTAAAATATGGCAGAAAAAACATGTTTTCTATCAACTTTGTAGATAATAATGATGGGTAAAGGAACAGGCTTCAAAGCTTCTCAGAATTGGATGTGGATATCTTTAATAAAAATACAGCAAAGTTCCAGAACCACTGGGATGACAAGGCTTGTAAAATAACCTCACTAAAATCCAAAAAATAAGAAGCTATTTCAAATTATATACGCGAAAAACACTGATTCAATTATTTAAAACTTTGATATTTATTGGGTGCTGAGGTTTGTTGCATACAAAATGTTCCCTTTTGGACCAACAATTAAGATCTTCTTGAGCTTCAGGAAGAGACTCATTATGATATTATTTCCTTTGTGTCATGGTTGTTGAGTTTTGGGCTTTAGTCTTAAGGCTGGTTCTTCTTTAACCGTAGGGAAAAGTTTTGGGCGTCTATTGTATGGGTACAATAGACAGGATGGTGATTAAAATTTAAGTTATGACTTCTTGGTAGTACTTAATTTGTATACCCTGTCATTTTACTTGGACAATGGCACGCCGCCCTGATCCTACTGATCCCAAGTAAAATTGACCAATACAAAAGAAAGTACTAAACAAGAAAATTTATAAGTTAAATTATACACAATTCCAGTAGTTGAATGTTTTTATTAGTATCAACTTGAGGGTTAATTATAAGGTTCAATGTTAACCACATCTTACCCATGACATCTCATTTTCAATGGCACTTGCTACATAAAATGTTTGTAAGAACGTCTACAAATACTTTGACTCAGGGCATCCTGCTCAGCTCAGGGTTGGAGTAAACACCATCATCATTCTCAAGATGGCGTTTTGGACATGTTTTCAAAATAGCTGAACTGATCCACTTTCACATGTAATTGGCAGCACATACCAAGGTGATTCATATCACTAATCAGTAATTAATTTGATCAAAAACTCGACTGACATTAAGAACTAATTTTGATGTAGACCAACAGAGCCCATGTGCCCAAGTCATTAAATCAAAACTTAATTTTAATTCTGACCTAACCAACAAAGCCCTTGAGCCCATGTTATCATAGTTGAATATTATTAAGTGAAATTGCTAGGCTGCAAATCCCAAGTTTGAGTATACTTAAAATACACCTGATCAATAATCGCTGATATCTGATATGATTAAATATCTGACAATTAGGTCCAGTCAATTACTCAACACTTCCCCGCCTTAACTAATATAAGTGGCAGATACCCTTCTTCCTGGGTCACCACATCTAACTTTTCACGTTCCTCAAAGTTTGAATGTTATCTCAATAACCTTTCCTAAGCTGACAGGGCCAGCATGCCTGGTGCCGTTTTCTTGGGTTTTCAGCATCTCTGTCAGGGTCTAGATAGTCAGGACTTTTATGAAGTCCACATCTCTCCAATTCCATTGCAGGCTTCTCTGGTTTAATCGCACTCTCCTCCCCCTACCAAAGAGGGGATAACTAGTTCTAATGCCAGCGAGGCATCAAATCTATGAAACAAACTCTATGATTTTCAATTATTTTTATTTTTCTTTATTTACTTTTTATTTTTTTATTTTTTTTTATTTTTTTTATATTATTATTCTTTATTATATGGATGAAGGAACTTAGCATGTACTCAATTCACAGCCCAGCCACCTTGATCCTTAATGGTATATATGTCTTCAGACGATTTCTCTATTATATTAAATGGACCCTTCCAAAGCGAGGCTAGCTTATGCGCGCGGCCTGTGTTATGAGTGTCACAATATACTACTAAATCTCCATCCTTGAACTTAGTCACCATAGCTCATTTAGCATCATCATAGCTCTTCTCAATAGTTTTTTGACTAATTGCATTTTGTAAGCTTCTTATTGCAACTTGATTAAGGTCTTCGCTAGTTTCTCAACATAGATATTTGGGTTAATTGAATCGGTTGAACTGAGTACTGAATAAGTATTGGAGGCAGAGCAGGATGTCTACCATACAAAATTTAAAATGGAGAGTGGCCAGTGCTGCTGTGGTGTCCGATATTGTATGCAAACACAGTCACACTAATTGAATTTGCCCATTGCAAAGGCGCCAAGGCTGCATTTTTGTGTAAAATGATGACTAAAGTGCCATTTGCTTGCTCTACCATACCATTAGTCTCAGGATGGTACAGTGTTGCCAACACTCCTTTTTTGGACATCAACTCATTTAGCCGCTGTATCATTTGGGCAGTAAAATTTGCGCCACTGTCTGTCAAGATCTTCTGGGGCATCCGTGCTTATAGAGTATATTATCCATCATGAACTTGGCAGTAGTTAGAGCCCCAACGTCTCAATTTGCTTTCACTTCCACCCATTTCATTAGATGGTCAATAGCAACAATTATGTATTTGTTGCCTAGGCTACTCACAGGCAAAGGGCCAATTACATCAATTGACATGGTATGCCAGGTCCAGTTGAGTTTGATCAAATGGTATTTCACATCTGACTTCATAGGCTTTACAATTTGGGATGAATGACATTTCTTGAGAACATCTTGGATATTGAATCGCATGAAATCCCAATAGTAACTAGATAAAATTATTTCTAGCATTTTGGTCAATCCTCCATGACTGATGACCTTGAGGGCTTGTTTAATAATCTCCACTCAGTCTGAAGGTTATGAGAATATTTGACGCTGCCCTTGGGCTTAGTCTTGTATAAAACTCCATTCTAATATTTGGTGTTGATTAATGCTTTCTCAATCGCCTTTTGAACTTCAGGTGGTTTATCTCCATATGTTCAGTTAATCATTTTTCCATGAAGCTCATGGGCCAGACTGCTCAGGACAGCTACAATGGGAAGTCGCAATAGTACATCTGCATTTTGATGGGCTGCTCCAGCTCTATGAATAATTTCATGATTGTATGCATGTAATTTCAGAGCCCAGCGGGCTAACCATCCTTCAGATTCCTTGATATTGTGGAGCCATCAAAATGAGCTGTGATCCATTACTACTTAAAATTTGGTGCCATGAATGTAAACCCAAAATTGTTTACAAGCAAAGATGACAGCCTAGCATTCTCTTTCAGTCACCATATAGTTAAGCTCATGCTTATTCAGCATCCTGCTGCAGTAAGCGACTGGATGCTCCTCACCATCATCCCCAATCTGCGATAGCACACCACCAATTGCAGTTAATGAGGCGTCAGTTTATATGATAAAAGGCTTGCTGAAATTGGGATATCAGAGGATAGGCGCCAATCTCATTTTGTTTTTCAAAGCCTCAAAGGCTTGTTGGCATTCCTCTGCCCAGCAAAAACGAACTCCTACTTGTAGTAAGTGCAATAGAGGCTTGGCAATCTTCGTGAACCCTTCCACAAATCTTCTATAGTATCCTACCATGCCTAAGAACACTTGAACATCTCTCATACTTGTCAGAGGTTGCATATTGTTAATCGCCTCCACCTTTTGAGGCTGAGGCCGCAAGCCTTTGGAATCAATGATGAACCCAAGGTATTCTAATTGTTCTTTAAAGAATTGGCATTTTATAGGTTTTATCTTTAGATTGGCCTTCAACAGTCGTTTGAACACTTGTTCAAGGTGCTCCAGATGTTTGGAAAACATTCACAAAAAGACATTGATGTCATCCAGGTACACCAGAACGCAGGACAATTTAAGGTCCCCCTAGATCGTGTCCATTGCGCGTTTAAAGGTTGCTGGTGTGTTACACAGCCCCTGTGGCATGCGTGTTGGTTGAAAAAGTCCTTGAGCAGCAATCATCGCGCACTTTTCCTGCTCCTCTGGTGGCAGCTCAATTTGCCAATATCCTAAGATGAGGTCCATTATGGTAAAGTACTTCGCCCCTCTCAGATGATCCAAAGCATCATCGATTCTGGGCAGCGGATATGAATCCTTTTTTGTAATGGCATTGAGGCGTCAATAATAAATCACAACTTAATTGCTGCTGTCTTTTTTCTATATGATTAAAATGGGGCTGGCCCACGGGCTTTTGGAAGGCACTATCATTATACGTTTTAGCAATTTGTCTCGCTCTTCTCTGACTATTTCATCATTAGCCCTGGGGCACCGGATTGGCCTCATTTTAATAGGCAATGGTCCCTGGTATTGACAAAATTCTGAACTCCTTTTGAACAACCTAAATCTTGGTCATCTTTGGCAAAAATTTCCGAGTATCATTCAAACAACTCTAGTGCTTCATCCTTCTGTTGTTCTGATAATCTGGTAAACAATACTTGAGATATTACATTATGTGCCCCAAGGTTTTGGTTGGTAAGCCAAACTTGTATAAGTCACCAAATTCAACAGCTGATATTAACTTGTCCCTCAAAAACAGATGCACAAAAGCGACTACTTGATATTTCTTGACCTTAATATTTCATCTGGTCAAACTTGCTAGTAAGACAATAATCTCTCAGTGCCCTGGTATGAGTATTCCAGGCGCCACACTAGGTTCCATATGAGAACAATGCCACGGGGATACAAATTCACAATACAGTTTTCTGGAATATCCAGTGTGGTTCCAGTCCTCATAACCAGTTGATGGCCTGGAGCTATCATTGCATCTTTATTCACACGTAGAGGTATTCCTCAATTTTTGTTTATGGCAGTTGGATTGGGCGGCTTCAATTCCATCACTGAATATACCCTACTGGTATTATCCCATCAGCATAAGATATATTGATAAAATTCCTACAATGGCTTGTGGGCTTCATATCATTGCATGAGTAATAAATTGGAAGTGATTGGCCCAATATCGTCAAGATGTTTTCCATATAAACGCATGAGATCCCATAGGTCCTTAAAAAACTAGTTCCAATTTGTATGTCATAATTGGCGTTTGGAAGCACTATAGTGGGTGCAGCTACTACCAAAGCTCCAAATCGCAGTGGCAAAGCGCTGTAAGCTCCTTCACTTTTAGTGATGTTGAGTCCCATAGTCACATATTCCTGATGGTGGTCAATTTCTAGAGATTTTCTATTTATTTACCAACTTTGTGGAGATAATGTTTACAGGCGCTCCACTATCAACAATAGCTACAACTTTAACCTTGTTGACCAGAATATCCACGTAAGTGCACTCAGAGTAGTAATAATTGATAGAGTTTACTAAATGAATATGGGAAGAGTCCAAGGAGTTAAGAGTGTGCTTCAGAGTATTCCCAATACTGGGACATTCATTGATGAATGTGTCAATTGGCATTGCTATAATGACCCCTTTCAGGCTGGGGGTATCTGCTGCATTGCTCAGCCCATCGTCTGGAATATTCTCAAGTATTTGTTGCACATAGGGTTTAGCGACTACCTCAGAGGCTTCAGGTATGAAAACCTTACTCTGGGACACAGTCATTTCAGTATTCCCATTGGGCCCAGCGATGGTTCTAAAATAGATTGGGGTTGCTCCCCTGTTCAGCGCGGTCACCATCTGCAGTCCCAGCCATGAGCGCCACTTGTTGAGTTTTGGGCTTTAGTCTGATGGCTGGATCTTCTTTAACTTTAGGGAAAAGTTTTGGGCGTCTATTGTATGGGGACATTAGACAGGATGGTGATTAAAATTTAAGTTATGACTTCTTGCAGTACTTTATTTGTATACTCTGTCGTTTTACTTGGATGATGGCACGCTGCCCTAACTTACTGATCCCAAGTAAAATTGACTAATACAAAAGAAAGTACTAAACAAAAAGATTAAAAGTTAAATTATAAACAATTCCAGTAGTTGAATGTTTTTATTAGTATCAACTTGAGGGTTAATTATTTGGTTCAATGTTAACCACATCTTACCCATGACGTCTCATTTTCATGGCACTTGGCCATGTAAAATGTTTGTAAGAACGTCTACAAATACTTTGACTCAGGGCATCCTGCTCAGCTCAGGGTCAGAGTAAACACCATCATCATTCTCAAGATGGCGTTTTGGACATGTTTTCAATATAGCTCAACCAATTCACTTTCACATGTAATTGGCATCACATACCAAGGTGATTTATTTCACTAATTAGAAATTTATTCAATCAAAAACTCGACCAACATTAAAAACCAATTTCAACATAGACCAACAAAGCCCACATGCCCAAGTCATTAAATCAAAACTTAATTTTTAGTCTGACCTAAACAACAAAGCCCTTGAGCTTGTGTTATCATAGTCGAATATTATTAAGTGAACTCGCTAGGCCACAAATACCAAGTTTAAATATACTTATGATACACCTGATTCATAATTGCTGATATCTGATATGTTCGAATATCCAATGATTAGGTCCGGTCAATTACTCAACAATGGTAGTCTTCCAAAATTGATAGGGTGGCCTCATTGTCACCTTGGGTTTTTAAATGCATCACGATCTTTTTTCTTTTTTTGGATAGTTCAGGAGTTAATGCCTTTGTTAAATGGGTCAAGAATCGAACTATCAGTAGATGGAGTAGTTTTGTATTTAACCTTATATAATTCATCTTCATCCACTGTTAGAGTTCTGGCATTATCATTTTGAAATTCTCCACAATATCAATCAAAATTTTTATGAGTTAACATAATGTCAAGCTGAAATTGAAGGGCTTGTAATTCAAGGTATTTAGCATCAAGACAATATTATCAACTGCTGACAAGAGTAAAATAGTTCTGCATACTTATGTGAAAAGTTATTGATATGTTCAATAGTAATTTGAGTAAATGCATGTAAGTTGTCCACTTCTCCATGGTAATGCATCTAGGGTTACTTGTGGATCCACAGGCAACTATCCGATTGTACTTTATTAGCCCTGGCAACGTTTTTCAACTTAGAACATAGAATATACAGAAGGGAAAGAATTTTGACTCATTCAAGGTCATCACCAGAGATGGGTACGAATGTTCCAAGAGGGCCAGGGGGCCCAGATGTCCTTGTCCTCATCGATTATGCTCTTGAACAGATAGGCATAATACTAATCTTTATAATTCATGGAGTTTATATTCTAATAAAATTACCATTGAGCCAACTCATGTTTTATTTTGTTAAATTTGGTTCCAAATTGTTAGTGTGTGGAAGGTAATCAGTAGGGCATATAGTTACCAACATGAAGGTTGCAGGTTTGATTCTCACCTTTTGCACACTGATCAGGGCTCTAGCCAAAGGGAATTATTGGTGGTTAGAAGGATTAATGACACAAATACCTTGCTCATGATATAACCTGATATATTAAGTCCTAATCCAGAGCTGGAAAAACTTTCTTTGACGGAATTGACCCTGCTTAGGTTTTATGTCAATGTTTTCTCTCTCTTTTTCTTTTGGTAAATCCATCACCTAGTCAGATTTCCTTGAATAAACTATAAATTGGTTGTTATTAAATTGACTGAACCTATTCTGAGCCTAGATGGTATGAGATTGTAAATTGTTGATTAATTTAATTATGTAAATAATTTTTAATCCTTCATCCAGCAGGGTAATTTGGCCTCAAATTCATTAATAAGTTGAATTAAATTTTAAATTTTAAATTTATTGTGGGGAAGGCCGACCATGGGACGGACACTTCTGAATATGACTCAGGACAGATAAACTTAGTACCAGGGGAGGCACCCCAGAGAAGCGATGCTATCTCTTGTTGCCAGCGGGGACGCCACTTATGGGGAGGGGAGGGAACGTGTGAAGGGGCCGTAGCCACTATTGAGCACGTGTGGAGGAAGGGGTCTGATTTGATGAACCAGACTGGGAACCAGGAGGAGACCAGCTGTTGGCGACGCGGTGGGAGGTATCCAAACATCCACGCTTGAAAGTGGTCCACCATATGAGACAGGAATCTGTGGACAGTTTCTGGGAGGGTGGGGGTGAAGCCTGCGATGGCATCTAAGACAATCGTGTGGATGGTCCACATGGCGATTGCAATCACCAGAGCATGGAGGGAGGGTGGAAGGGAGGAGGCCATTGATAGAGCAAACATATCTCTTGACAGACTGAAGGGATGCGTTTGATCCTGGCCCAGCAGACGTTAAACTTTGCGCCATATCGCTTTAGAGGTGGGGCACTTCTCCAGGCGGTGGAACAGCGTTCCATACTGGCCACACATGACACAGGATGAGTGTAAAGCGTTAGAGCGCTCAGCTGTACGATACACCTGCCTCAGGCAGCGCCACACATGGGAGCGGACTTGAGGTTGCAACAGAGGATGGTGTGCATATTTCCAGATAGTCTTTTGGGTCTCAGTGGAGTACGGATGACCATCATGTCCAGGTAGTCCACCCTGGATAGGACATGGGGCTGAATGGGGATCACGCCATCATGGATGGGTAGCCCCTGTACCTCTTATGTGAACTGAGGAGAGGGGCGGCCTCTTTGGGTTGTATGTCCGCTAATACGAATTCTCCACTCTGCGCTCCGCATGGAGAGTAGGATTCGTTTGTAGTGGGTTTCTGTTCCGTGAGGACCTGTGGCTGATGTGTGTGATACGAGGTATTTCATTAGGGAGTGGGGGTTTGATGGATTGTTATGGCCCAAGGCTCAGGAGGAGTTGGAGCGGGCTGCGCGGGATCAGTGTTGGTATGGGAGTGTAGGAGCAGTGACGGCCGCGATCCAGGTGCCCAGGATCTTGGCAGCATGGGCTTTGAAGTCAAGCAGGCCCATGCCACCATGATGATGCGGGCCAAACATGACCTCTAGCCGTACTGGTGGAGGGCGGCCTGACCAAAGCCATCCTTGCAGCAAGGCATAAAAGGATTTGAAGAAGCTTGGGGAGAAGGGATGGCGTGGGCTCCAAACCAGACTTTTGATAGGAGCATAGAGTTGGCTAAAACAACTCTGCCAGTAAGGGAAGTAGGGTGGGCTCTGAGAGAGGCGATTAACTTCGTCACGTTGTTCAGAATATGGCACTCCATTACTGCTGACGCGTATCCGCCTGCCTCCATCCACACGCCCAGATGGCGCACTGGTCCTATGGAAGGACGTGGCACGAAGGGGAGCACCAGTGGAGCGGTGTGTGTTGAGTTAGTAAGGCGTGGGCGTGGGCGAGCAGATGGGCCAGGTTGGGAACTAATTGCTGGGGCCCAGCAGTTCTGAAACCGACCAAGGAGGAAAATTTCGGTTTTGGAGGCGTTCAGTGCCGCGTTGCTTACCCGGGAATATTCCTAGATGAGAGCTTCAAGCGCGCATGCATCTTGATTATTAGACACCCCAACCACACAATCATCTGCGAACACCAATATCTTGAATGGGGCTTGGCCTGGCACATGGACCCCAGTGAGTTGGGTATTCACATTTCGCAGTAGTGGGTCAAGGCTGAAGTTGTATAAGAGTGGGCTGAGGGGGTCCCCTTGTCGCAAGCCCCTTTGAGGGCGGACTACTTCTGTTAGGAAGCCAGGGCCACGCACTGCCATTGTTGCAGATTCCATGAGCAGCATCACCCAGTTGATGAAGCGAGGGGGTAGGCGGAATTGATGGAGGCAGGCCCTTAGGTATTCCCAGTTTACTCTATCATAAGCCTTTTTTTGGTCTAAGAATACAAGTGCCCCAGAGGCTGTGGACTGACATACATTAGCCACAGAGTGCACGTTATCACAAATCGACCTTCTGGGGATGAAACCAAATTGTTCTGGGGAGAAGGTGGCAGATGCTACAGTCCCTAAACGGTTAGCCATGATTTTTGTTAAAATTTGGTGTCTGTGTTTGTTAGAGAAATGGGGCGCCAGTTGGCTAAGTCAAGCTTATCCCCTTTCTTGAATAGTATGACAGTAAAGTCCTCTTGTCCTCCTGGTAGGAGGCGCGTTTCCAACAGGCTTTGGTTAAGTGAGGCAAGCAGAAGTGGGGATATATATTTGAAATATTTTTTGTAGAACTCATATGGAATGCCATCTGGGCCTTGGCATTTTCAGTTTGGCGCACCATGAATGGCTGTCCATAATTCGTTCGGAGTAATTGAATTCATTATTTGTGGGTATCAGAAAATGGTGCAGATATGAGCTTGGTCAAGAAGTTCCGCACTTCAGCCAGCTGAATTGGTTTGGCTTGGTACAGCTTGGAGTAATATTTTTACGTTTTGATTGCCACTTCAGCCATTGTGTCCACAATAGAACTATCCAATCTTTGCACCTGTGTGCAGGCCACGCTCTGGCATGGTGCAAAATTTTTTCAAAGAAATATGCGGTGCACTTGTCACCTTTTGTGATGCATGTGGCCCTGTATTGAACACAAACCTGATGTTTGTGTTGCCTTTCGAGTGCGTTGAGGTGGGTGGCTGCCTCCACCCACTTCCAGCCCCATGCAGGGCTGTATCCTGTAGCTGGAATGTTGGACTCCAAGTGTGCCAATTCTGCCAGAGCACGCGATATAACCGCTGATGTGGCTCGTGAGCATCTGGAGGAGAGATGGTGAGAGTGGTGGATGGTGTCTTCTTTGAAAGTTGCCCATGTGGAAATGGGGTCCGCACAAAACGGTGCAACAAACTTTTTTGCCAAAGTTGCCTCTTCCACCCACGTGGAAAATCCTGGTGACGCGAGCTCGGGGGGGCAGATTTTACACCAATGTGGGGCCTTAGCAACTGTGACAGGTAGGTGGTATGCTATCAAGACCAGTTGGTGGTTGTAGAATTCCATTTTCATTGATTTGAAGTGGGAGATGTGGGGTTGGAACTTCACCGGCATTAGAATAAGGTCAATGCAGGTCATGGACCTTAATTGGCTGTTGTGGACGTGGGGATGCATCATGTTTTTGAGCAGCAGGGCATGTCACAGCAGTGCATCCATTAACCCAAGGGTGGCCTTTAGAATGCATAGTTCAACGTGACCCTGTGGGGCGTGGGGTGATGGAGGCCACCAGTCCGTTGGTGAGGTTAGCCAACAGTTCATGTCACCAACTAGGAAAGAATCAGGGGGTAGTGGGAGGGATTTGACCGATGAGGAAAATTCCCAACGCTTGTGTGCACCATTTGGGGCATAGATGTTGATGATTGCGTGTGCTACGTCAGCCTATGAGAAGGTTATGATAAGCACTCGGCCATTTAGGAATGTTTCTGAGGATACAAATTTGAAAGAATTATTTTTCCAAATTAGCACCCCACAGTGCTTTGACCAAAAGGATAGGGATGGGAGGAGCATTGTTTTCCAAGCTTCCTCGGAACCTCATGGACAGTGGGAATCCTGGATGGCCAGGGTATCCACAGGTAAATTGTGTTGTAAAAAACTCAGTTTCCTAGCCCAGGATGGGGAGGCCTTGAGTCCGGCGATATTCAATGTCCCTGAAGTGAAGGTTTCCCCCGTCACACCTTAGGTGCGAGGGGGTGGGCCCCCAGACCACCAGCCTCTTCTAGGTCCCCACAGGCTTTCACAGCAGCGCAGGTGTTAGCAGCAACACTATCAGAGTTTTTGTTGATTTTTGTGGAAAGAGTCACATTGGCTTTGGCCTTCGCTTTTTGTTTTCCTGACGTCAGATGAATTTTTTGTGGTGTGGATGAGTTCGGTGCACCATTGAGTGGGTCAAAAAAAATTTCAGTTGGGATAGGTCCCAAGTTGTTTTTGACCGGAGCTTGGGTGCAATGATTGGGTGAGATTGAGTCTCCCATCGGATCCTCAGATTGAGTGGCCCACTCAGCATGGGCTTCCCAATCTGATTGGTTGATGGATTCCTGAGTTGCTTCCGCCAAGAAGGTTTCCATTTCCTCCTGGCGTTGTGAGTGTGGGATAGCGGTGGTGGCCTTGGCCATTTCCTTGGCAGCAGCCCTATGGTCCTGCTTAGCCTTCTTCCATTCTTGCAGTGAGATAGGCTTTACCAATAGGTAGCAGCCTTGTGCTCCCCACGGGAAAGCCTCCTTGGTGCTTGTGGTTGGTTTGTAGTGCGCCTCTCCGTTGGCCATGGCTGCCAAGGGGTGCTCTTGGAATATGACGCCCTCCTTGATGAGGCATGTGTGTGCCTTGTGGCTGAACGCATCACAATGGGTGCAAATGGGGGGCGCGCTGTCCACGGTCACCCAGAATGGGTGGGTGGTGTGCCCTGCAATATCAATAAAAGTGGAGTGCGGGATCTAAGTTAGGTCCTTCGCGATCTCCTCAGTTGGGGTCAGAACTGTGATGGCTTTGCCGGTGCACAGGTGTGGCATCAGCATAAAGCATTGCATTTTGAAAGATTGTATTTCGCCATATACGGCGAGACCATCTTTCAGGTGTTGTTCCAAAATGTCACATTTTACCATAGTAGGCAAAAAGTCAAATGTGAGAAAAATTTGGTTTGATTTTGTCCATCTGGTGCGTTTGATTTTGACAACCCATTGCCCTTTGGGGAGGTTGACCACTACGCGCACCGCTGCAGCCTCGTCTGCTGCTTTTTTGCTCTCAAAACCTAGGTCCAGCCAACTGTGTGACATGGAGTGAGGTGCAACGTACACCACAGTCGGGAAAATTTTGTGTACATCTTCGCAAAATTTTTCCCATAAGGCCATTTTTTGGATGTCCAGATATACAAGGACTCCGAATTCCACCAATGAAAGTGGTTGGGAGTGTGGCGTGTTGATGTACTGGTTGCATCATGCTTGCCATGCGAGTATCTCTGGGGAAATCTTGACTGCCAGTTTTTTAAGATTTTTGTCTATTCCTCCAGATTCTCTGGGGCATTTTCAAACGTTGGAGGCCGCGGGCCTTCCACCTGCTCCTCTTACCTTGCTTGCCCAACTGCTCCCTGACATGGGCGCAGACTAATCTCCTCTGTGAGATTATCAAACTAGATTCAGTCTTGAATTGAATAGGTTGCAAAAGTGATTGCAACGAGAAAGAGAAGTATTATTCATTAATAAGTAGAAGCTTATCAAGTATTGCTTCTCTGCTACCTTAACAAATCAGAGATCATTCCATAAAAACTACCATACTGGAATGTAACTATGAACTAATTTTTATTCTTTAAAATTTCATGATGACGCATGCTCAAAATTTGAAGCAAATGATTCACAACTGGGTGTAAAAATAAAAAAGACATAAATAAATCCTGTTACTATTTTGTAGTTTTAAATTAGGCTATAGTATACAAATCTCTCATAGTAGAGGGTACCACAGTAGCATGACTTTGAGAAGAGCAACTTCCAGCAGCATAAATACCCTCCAATAATTAGATAATTTACTGCTATTATTAATGTGTAGGCAATATTAATCTTAACAAAACGGTTGGTAAAGCAAATTAAAGTGTAGCTCTAAAACAAGTTCTCAGGTTGCATTGGAGGCATTTCTAATGTTGAAGTACTGATCCAATGAGTTACACTTCCAGATCCATTAGTGTGACATCTTGGCTAGAGTATCTTGATTCTAAAATAGACAATTTTTATTTTAATGACAACTCAAGTGCCTCTAGTAGTGATACTACTTAGTAAAGTTTGCAATATTTTATGAAATCTGATGATAGTTTAAATTTTAAGACTTGAGTTGTTATAAAAAAGGATATATAATTGTTCCCTATATTTTAGTCATATAGGAAGTTAAACTCAAAAATTAAACTAAAAGGGTATTTAAAATCCTTTATTATTTATATTTTTGAAATATATAGGTTATACAGATAAATGACATCAAGATAGGATATTAGTACAATGCAATTAGGTTCTTTCTTATCATTTTATGTCAATCTCTGATTCAATGATTTGAATTTTAGTTGTTGCCATAGCTGACGCCATCCCATTGAATATATATCGTCAGATTTAGTTTTAGATGTGAGTGCAGTTTCTTAAAAAATTTCATAACCAATGGTTTGGTGATTTATCTCTGAAGTTAATTTTCTGGTGACTATTGTCTATAACAGACTTTTTCTTATATTGGTCAGCCATTTGCCATCATAAACTATGACATACCTGTTGCAAATGATACCTTAAATTATGGGCAAAAATTGTCAAACAAAAAGTAAGTTAACCAGCTGGTAGGTTTACCAACTAAAAGCTTCTTCAAGACAGTGGACAGATTAACATTACACTTTCACCATCCCAATTTTTTTGGATGGAAGATGTAATCAGTACTTCTCAATTACCATTGACTCATTTAGTTTTAGAATTACATGCATGATGAAGTTGCTTCTATTACTTGTTAAAATAGCCTGAGGACAATCATGACAATAAATTAACTGCCCCATTATAAAAACCTTTTCAGTACTGGTGACATCTAATTTAGCTAGAGCACGTGTCTCTACCCAATGAGTCAAATGATCACTAGCCACAATAATGTTTCAGCTTTTTTGGTACAAATGATCAAAGGCCCTAACACGTCATTGGAGATCATATGCTAATAAAACCCAGGATTAAACTTGTTGGAAAGTGGTTCTCTTCTTATAGGGCTTGTGGGCCTGACACATAGTGCAACAAGCAAGATTTTCCACAATGTCAAAAATAAAGGATTTCCAGTAGTACTCCCCTCCAAACCTGCTTTAGGTTTTTGTAGGCCTTGTGTCTGGTTTCATTATGAATTGAATTGATAATTTCAATGCGTTCATATAGTTTTGCAAACAGTAAGGATATATTCCTGATAATTTTGAACAATCAGACTCTAATAATCTTAATTTATTCCATTGCCTTGGTCAATAATGGCTAAATTTGTGGTGGTTGGTCGTTGATATTGTCAGTGAGCATCTTCTCATATAAATCGTCTTCTTCATTCTGCAGAACCAGAACGGTTTGCAACTGCAATAACACATCTTTATTTATATGCGTGGTACCTTCTCAGTGCACAGTCTCGTTTTACGCTTGCATTTATAAGGCCAAATTAGCCAACCTACCTTCAGGCTATTTTGAGTTATTCATCCATCTCAGCAATAATGATCTGTCAAGACTGTTAAATGGACTATGAGAATATATACTCTGAGCTGCTTACAAGCATATAATACATCAAGGCATTTCTTTATGTCAAGGTATAGCTTTTCTCCTGCTTACTAAGAATATGACTCTCATACTTTACAGGGTGTCTATAGCCAACTTTGTCTACCTGCTTAACATGGCACCAACCGATACTAATGATTATTCTGTTTAGAAAAGAACAGCCATTTGAAATCTGGTTATTTCAGTATTAGTTCCATCATTAAGTATAGTATAAGTGCATCAAAGGAGTTCTGGGATTCTTCATTTCATGCAAACCTTCTCTAGGATCCTTCAGAAGCTGGAAAAGTGGCTTGGCAATGTTAGCAAAGCTTTTAATGAACTGGCAATAGTAGCTGACCATTTTTAAAAACTTCCACATCTCAAAAAAACCTTTGGTTGGGACATGGCCCATATCGCCTTAACATCAGGTTTTTGAGGGCATAATCCACCAGCGTCTACAATAAACCTAAGCATTCAATCTCCATTTTGATGAAGTGTCATTTTTGAGGCTTTACCTTCAAATTAGATTCTGATAATTTTTATAAACTTTTTCAAGTGTTCAAGTTGATCTGTAAAAGTGCGATAAATCATTGATAACATCTATTTAGATGATTACAAATGACAATATCAGATCTACTATGATGGAATACATTGCTCATTGGAACATCACCAGCATTTTGTAAAAGTCTTGAGGAATCTGAGTCAGTTAAAATTGTCCTTGGCTAGTAATGATTGCATATTTTTCTTTGTTCTCATTAGGTAGGTCAATTTGCCAGTACACATATAAGATCTATTACCAAACATAATTGCTCTTTCTTGACGATCCATAGCATCATCTATCCACAGCAGTGGGTGTGAGCCCTTTTTCAAATTATATTTAGCTGCCAGTAATCTATGACCACTTGATTGAATCCATCTTTCCTTTTTACAATTAAGATTAAACTTTCCAAAAGTCTTGAAGATGAAACTAATAACTCATGGGTAAAAAATTTGGCCACTTTTTTGGCAACTATGGACACACCTTCCCACAAACGTCTAATTGGACACAAAAATTGGCAGTTGGTCCCCAGTCAAAGTTATGAACTATATTTTTGGTGCAACTAAGGCATAACTTTATTGTGAAAACACCCCCAAATGTTGCTCAAATAATTTAAGGATCTGATCCTTCTGTTCCTCAGGAAACCCCAGTCAGTCTTTCCAACCCAATTACAACTTTTATTGCCTTAGATTTCAGGATATAAGGTAATACCATCTTGTTCAGCTGACCACTTTCATGGAAGGATAAAAAATTTCTTTAGCAGGAATCAATTGAGCGTATGCCATTATTTGATTTGTTTTTATCTTTATTGGCCTATCCAATATGTTGGCAACCAGTACCTGAATAACACATGATCAGAGATTAAAATCCCATGTGCAACATGGGATTCAGTTTTACCTTTCTGTCATGGCGCGTGGACTTTAGCATACAAATATTAAAGAAACTTTAAAGTAAGGCTGGTTTCTATGATACGCTGCTCTTTGTAATTACAACCATTGGCTTTGTGCCCTAAATTAATTCTCTGACATTCTTCAATTTGATCAGGAGACTTCCTGTAACATCAACCATTCTGAGGATATTTTTACTGTATGCTCTTACCTTCATATACCAGACTAAGTTAAATGGTTATTTTGCTCTGAGGGGACCCCCTATCCAATTATAAAGCAGCGGCAAAGTTTGCACAAGAAAGGTGGAGTATTTTTAAGGTAACAACAAACTACATACTGTCACATGTAGTCAATGCCATTTAATATCTCATAATTTTGATTGATAAGACTATTGCCATTGCTGTGGTAATGAGTGATATAAACTATAGAGGAAAGGCAATATATACTCCCCTATGAGCATATATTTGCAGGCCTGCTGCTCCATAAACCTCATAATAGTCCATATCAGGTGAAAGTCTTAACTTTTTTACTAACTTTATGGAGACAATAGTAATTGGAACTCCACTGTTAATGATTGCTTAAACCTTCACTTGATTTACCAAAATATTGAAATAAGTACAATTAGAATAAAGAAATGTTGTTTACTTTGGAAATAGCGGCATCATAGACCAAGTCAAGGGATTGGAAAAGCTGTTCAGCTATGCTAGGGAATCTCTCCTTAATTATGGTCATTAAGATTGATATGTTGACATCGTCCCATATATAACTATCAGGCTTTAAGTTCACTTGCTTGTATTAGCATGCTTCAAGTATGGCCACGTCACCTTTTCAATAATTTCAGTCTCAGTTGCCTTTGATTTCAAACGTATAATCACATGAGCATTACTTTTAATCTCATTTGCTCTTTACGGTGGTTCTAATAAGTCAGGTTAAACTTGAGAATAAGCATAAATAGAATGTTCTTGGTCTATCTCGCTTGGAGTTTCCCACATAGGACACTTCATTATCAGTAGGTACATCCACATTTGTATTGTATTTTTTAGTTCTGACCCACTTTGTAACATGGCTTTCCTTGTCACACTTCAAACATATGATCTAATTTCTTACATCAACCAGTTTGGGTTTCTTGACCAAATTGTACTTACTTTATAGTTGGTTATATTCCTATATTGACATTTCTGTAGCTTTTAAGGACATCAAATGTGGTCCCGTAAATCTTTAATAATTCTACCAATTGTATGGTTTTGCATCTGAATTTAAGGCTGAGATCATAACCCAATGCTCATATTGATTTGACTGGAGTGGCAATTTCATGGCAATATGTTTTTATCAAAACTGGTCAAATCTTCCTGCCACAATGAGTATCTGTGCTTCTTGGTATAAATAATTAGCAAAGATATCAATGATATCATCCTTTTTAAGCTGAATGCATATAAAAGCTTGTTTCCAGTTGGCGATGTGTTCAAGGCTGCCAAACTCACCCATATGGCATTCTTTGCCTCCCTATACAGTCATTCATTTGTGGCTTTCATGGTAGGACAAGATTTTGAATTTCTGTCAAGATAGCTGATCAAAGCTTCAGTAATGTCCATCCCCTGGTTAGAGTACCTCAGCTGAAATAACAAAGATATTTGATCAAGGTAACCACCTTCTGATGGTCTCCACATCCTACCATGATCATCTCAAAACCTAAAAAATTCAGGGAAATTGCTCTTTTATAACTCTGGCAACTTTGTAGTTGGCATAAGCCCCACATTTTGTGAGAGGATTTTACAGATACCTCCCGCTGGCTAGAAGCTCTAGATGATGATGTAGGCCGCTTTACTGGATAAGCATCCAGATTTCAGGCCCTTTCAAAGTTTTAATGGATGTATTTATCAGGGCTATCATCACCAGATGAGGAACCATCTCTGAAAATTTTAGATCTACCTTCTAGGTTATCTTGATGATGACCTGTGGTTTCTTTTAACTTTTCTAAAAGGTTTGGTAATGGTCTTCTCCCTTTTCTTATGGTTTATTTTTCATGCCTTCAACTTTCTGATTTTACGCCGCATTTTATCTAACTCTTTAGTAACCTGACAAAGTTATACAACATTTTTTCCTAAGGAGTCCACTAACATTGTAACCTAAATTTTGCATTTCAATCATGTTGGAACCATGTTTCATCATAATAACTTCCTTAGCACCAACCTTATTAGTAAAGATCTCCCCTTACTTAATATATAATGAATTAAAGCTGGGTCTAAATCCTGAATATCACCCAAACTCAATTAACTTCGTCCTGATTCAGAGTCTTCATATCTTTGACCAGCAGTTGACGTTTCATGATACTTTCTCTAGCAACTTTTTTTCTTAATGAGATAATATATTGACTCATAAATTCACAGAAGTCTCCATCCCAACGTACTCCAAGTCCACAATTTTGGGGTTTTGCACTCATCTGCCTAGACTTAACCATTTCCCCCTTCACTAGACGGATTTCAACTTATACTTTTGACTTTGCTACAGAAGACAACGTTGGATCGAACCCCCTGTAATATGCACTACTTGTTAAAAAGCAGCAACTGAACGGGTTTTTGAGATTTTCTAACACTTAATTAACAAGTCTTCTTGTTTGACAACATGTAGAGTGATATGAGCTGATAAAAAGTCGGTAAAGATGTGACACTTGTTTCTTCAAATACCTTAGTCAATCATTGCATACAATAAACAGATATTATATTATCAAACCCTAGTAGGCCAAGAACAACTTATTTAACTAGGGATCTCATTTTTACATATATAGACGATATTTAAAAACTTAATGCCCACCTATCATAAATTATTGACATCAGTTGTCAAAGAATACACTACTTTAATTATCAACCTGCAGCATTTGGCATGCTATTGGTTGGAACTTCCATCAACACTATCTAACTATTGCAGCAATTGAGCCTGCAGATTTAGTTGCAAGGGTATCAGAAACTTGTCATGATAACATATCTGAAAGTCTATTCATCAAATTAGCCATGATTGATCCTTGATTAATTGGCATAAATGCTAAGATGGAGCTTTTTAAAAGATAGCTAAAAATAAAAAATAGCTATGTCTTATTGAAGCTATGTTGGGGCTAACCACTCAAAAACCTAAAAATCATTGAAGCTAGTTAAGAAAACCGGCATTAATGATGGATCAATTAATTCAATAGTTTAGAACATGTTGGAAAAAGCATAGCCTGGTTAAAATTCTTTTAGAGATGCCATTTGGACCGCTGGTAGTTGAGGCCTCTTGTTCCTGCCAGGAGACATCCAGGGGAAACATTAACACTTTCTAGGACCCCTGGACTTCCAGATGGTACTCTTCCCACCTTCCATCACAAAAAACACACATTGAATAATTATTGATAAGAATTGACCAAACTTAGTAAATTTCTTTAGGGCTTTCCCTTAGTGAAGGGGTGATGTAATGAACAGATAGTCTGTTTATTAATTTCATATAATGTCAATATAGTATAGAATGCAGGTATGTTTGATGGTTGCAATTTAATATTTCCATTAGAGAAACTTTAATAATTTATCTTTACTAATAAAAGCAAGAGTTTGTGTGTTTGACTGATGCCTAGCTAAAATTACAGAATACAGAGCTTTAAAATTTCTCAACATAGGTGGACGGAAGGGGGTCCATGTGCTGTCAAAGTCAGATTTCTGTTTTTATAATAAAAAGATAAATTTTATATATAAGAAGCTAAAGTTATATAAGATTTTAGTGGTAATAAGTATAATGCTATGGCTAAGCAGATTAATATTTTGTTAATTTGATAGTTACAATGGTTTGCCAAGTGGTTGGTAGTTTTGAACTTTTATTTGATAGATCTAATTGCTTCCTAAACTTATTCATGGCCATTTACTAATATAAACAATATTATAATTAATCAGTATCATCTGTTAAATTCTAATCTAACAAGTAATATGGGTAAAATCGATGAATCCCCCCTTGGGTTGGGACCATCTAGTACTAAAAAAAGTAAGCTGGGTAAAATGAGCTATTAACAAACATAAGGCTAAAAATGATAGAAGTCACACTTGTTTTATTACCCAATTATATTTGGCCTCTGAGTCCATGCTATAATAGTGTGGATTATAATTAACTTAAAAATGAACACAAGTGACGCTGGGTAAGTTGGATATCTTTTTATAACAACTAGCAGTTATTTTGAGAAACATGAGCAAATCTGCAGCTCCATGCTAGTTGAATATTTATTTTTTTAGAATTTTAGATTTTAATCTCTCAGCTGACTTAAGAAACTGGGTAATTGAATGAACTTCTATAAATGATAATTCAATTTTTGTAAACTTTTTTTATAATTGGAAGGCTTTCCACAAAAGGCAAAAAAATGTGGTGCCTACTACCCTTTCTCTTTGTAAAAAAGGGTAATTTTGACAGAAATGACTCCTAATTCAAGACTACTACTATCCCCACATTGCCTAGAAGTCTGTACGTTGAAAGGATTATGACCTTATGTAGAGTTATCCCTCAACTACAATGCAAAATGGAAAAATTTATTCCTGGTAAGTTCTCCCTACCACTTACTATTTATTCATATTCCCCAATTTACAATTTTCAACTCTCTTTAATTTCAATTTTTAAAGTCAGATCAATACTATTTTGATGTAGTTCTTAATTTTATCAACACTGATTCCTGCTCTCCAATTTCAATATTTTCCCAATATCCTTTTCAAGTTTACAAAAAAAAACTTTGCCAATTGAATGTCATAACTCTGAGGGTGGAGTTATCATAGTCACAGCTGTTTGAAAATTAGACTGAAATTCTAACTAGAGTGCGATAGAACCCAGTGAAAAACTCAGAATGCCAGAGACACAGCTGACATAATGACAATTAGGTGAGGCATTCTAAAAGTTAAGTGAAGGAAATATATGCTCAAGTCAATGCCAAAAGACCCCATAACAAGCCATAAGGCTGTAATGGGGGCAATCACAGGTCTTGCTGGGGCAACCCCAGGTTGGGAATGAGGGGGCAACAACCCCTTCAGGTTCTGCAACTTTTGGTTACTAAAAGGAACGGATCAAAAACAATGGTGTGGAATAAGCTGAGAAGATTGTGTAAGATAGGAAGTGAATTATTGTGGCAAATTATGGGAGCCAGCTGGAGTGGCGTGTGCAATGGATAAGCTGCTATGAATAGAAACACAAATACTCATAAGCTTTATAAAGGAATAGGCCAAAATTAGCTCCATGGATCAGAATGCTCGCGCCAAAAACATCAGAGTTGCTTTGTGGATGACAGTGAGCATCACTAGATTAACTTAGGACAAATGGAAGTATGACAAGTAAGGTGAATTCCAAATAAAAAGGTTGTAAAGAGCTAGTTTTTATAAAGGAAAGAAAAAGAAAGAATAAACTGGAAACATGCCCTATGGAGGGCTGTTGCCTTATAGTGGGGATAAAGAGTCAGAGGGAAGGTCAAAGCACAAGTCTAGGCCTGGGCTCCTGCGCACATTTTAGTTGGGTGGATTAGGAAGAGCAATAAGGGATAGCATAGTTTTGGGCCATGACATGAAAATTTTATAACAAACTGAAAGACACTTTATGTTCATTTATACAATTCTGCATGGATTCTTATAGATCAGTGTATTAGCATATATAGATTTAAGACTTTCTATTCCAACCTGTTAGTTAGTTTAAATTCATCTCAGGAGTTGATTGAGAGAGTTTGGGATCAATATAAAATCCAACATACTTAAATATGACCTGATCTGAGCTACTTTTTACTGGGGGAATGATGGGTGGATTTAGGCAATTACTATACACTGAGGTATCCTAGTTAGGGGAAAAGTCTCAGGGTCCTTACAGAGGCCCATACCTGAACCACATCCCTGCACTACCCTTCTATTATTTTAGCAGAGTAGAAGAGGAAAGGGGTACAGAGAGGGAAGCTCTTTAGGGGGCAAGGCAGTCACCCACCACTCATCTACCATGTGCGCCAGATCACTAAGGCGCATAAGAGAAGCCAATAGAGGCCACGGGCCCTTCTTGTAATAAAAAATTTCTCCCAGTTCAGATGGAGTCGTTAAACATCAAATCATGTAAAATTATTTTCTTTAGGAACTGTCACAAACTGACTTAGCTAATTGTGGATTCTCATTTCAAAAATGCAACTTGAACGTCAAGCACTTACTTCAGAGCCTGGTTTAACTCCATATCAATGTTTAATACAGGATCCCTCAGTCACACTTTGACAAGATAGTCAGATCTAACTTCCTAAGTACAATGGTGCAGCCAAGATATAACTAACATTTGGTGTATTTACCTCCCTCATTTATGCGCTTATTTCTCCAATGTCTACTATAAAAACTATTCTAAATTCTATAAAGATCCCTATCCTAAAATTCTAAGTTGGCTTTTTGCTCAACTCGCATAAGCATTTTACTAATAATAAAACTCTAATTTTAGTCCTAACTCTGATTTTTTATTTCTTCAGCTTTGCTGAAGCCCCCTTCAAGTTTAGGCCGTTGTAATGGATGCCCTTCTGCTGCGTTTGGTCCAATGCAGCGGATGGTTGTCTGTTACATTTTTCAAGATAGTTACTTTGCCGCCACCAATATAAAATTGTCCCAAATCTTACAGCCACTAAGGTGCTCCGCGCTCCCACCTTAATACTGAACTCAGAACGCCACATGTACCCATAATGTCTTTACCCAATTAAGAATCCGCATCACATTAATTTCTGTTGTGCCCCCATGCTTGTCCGCTGCGCCAGTGCCTGTTGCAACTTTGAGTTAGACTTTAAGTACTAACCTGTGTCTCAGGCCACATCTCCTGCTAGCAAGTCGCGCCAGTGTTTGCAGTGCCCACTGCATCCATCATGTATGATGCATCCATTGGGAGGGCATAATTTTGTCCCCGTTGCACCCATGCCTGAAGTGCATGCCATTCCCCTCTCCCCTTGCCTTCGCTGTTGCCCGCTGATGCCTCAATCTTGAAAGGAGATAATGTCACAAACCAATTTAGGTCAATTTTGTCATTCACTTTTCTAAATGTGACTTTAACATTGAGCACTTATCTTTTTGATCTTGGTGTAACTCCATTTCATTGTTTAGATTCTGGATCCCCTTTTTGCACATCAATGAGTTAACCAGATCTGACTTTTTAGATCTGATAGTGCAGCTGAGTTCTGTCACCCTTTGGTGTGCTTCCCTCCCTCGTTTCTGTTCTATTTCTATGACATCTGGTATAAAAAAGCTTCCCTGAATATAAAAAGGCTTTAAATATTAAAAAATCCAAAATAGTTTATTGCTTGCCTCATGCAAGAAATTGCCATAAATAAAACTTTAATCTCAATCCCAAAGCAGATAAATTTATTTCATCAGCTTTGCCAAAGCCCCCATCAAGTTTAGGCCATCATAATGGATGACCTTCCACCACATCATGCCGATGCAGCAGATGGTTGTCCATTATAAAGAGCCTCTTGGCCTTGAGAGTTCTCTGTGATACGTGGACCACAAGGAGACTTTGGACCCTTGGTCTTCCTCTTATAACTGGTCCAAAAGGTCTTCAAGGAGATACTGGGCCTCCTGGCCCTCCAGACTCCCCAATCCTGAGGTATTAAAGCTTAAATATGAAACCTTCTGGTTATGTTTGAACGAAATCCAAGGACCAGTTGCACAACTATAAACCTAATATCATTTTAATAAGCAATGTTGTGAAGGACTAGCTGGCCAACCGCTTAATACTAACTATACCATCAAGGCTTTATAAATAGGTTTAAAAACATCAGTAACTTTTCTCAACTATATGGTATATGAATGAAATAAATTAATTAGCGACTTAAACAACTTACTATTATATTGAAACCATTAAGACTGAACAACTATCTACTAAAGAATTTATAGGAGGCCAAAAGTTGGAACTTCAAGGACTTAAGAAACAGCTTTCCAGAAGGATACTGTCACCGTGGTAATGTGTCAATGGATTAATTTGCAAAATGATGTGATTGACCTAAGAAACAAAATTGATCATAGCAACCTACCAGGTATAACAATACTGAGTCTTCAGTTTCTGCACATAACGTTGCAACAGATATTAATTTTCCATCTATCCTTGTTACTACTCAATTTAAACCTTCTTTTTAAGAAAATTATGCCCTAAAGAAGATATTATTCTTTCTTCTTAAATGTTTATAAGAGCGCCAGGGAAAACTACTGTCTTACAAAAAAGTAAAATATCTTGATCTTATTGAGTCACAAAGCTTCAAGAGATCATGGTTCCTTACTTAAGAAATAGCCAAACTTGGAACCAGGTCAAGGATGCTCTGATAAAATGTTTGTCGTTACCAGACATTTTCTTATAAGAAACAGGCCTTTATGGGGGATCCTCTTCCAAAATGGAAAATCTCTAACCAAGTTTGAAAATTAATTTTACTATTAAGTGCAGACCCTGGCGGCTTTTGACTGCATCTCACTGGAAAATAAAATTACTGCTGCTATATCAGCTTTGGCTTTTTTACTGGATATGCAACTTCATATTTGCGCATCAATAAAAATTCCACAAGAATCCTGGACAACAAAGAGGTTTTTTCTGAGATTTCAGCCATCCTACTCCAGAAAGTGACTAAGACAAGTTACACTACCAACAGATGTCCTAAGGCTTATACTCTTGAGAAGAAATGAGGTATTAAGAAGAATCTATAGTGCACTTATTGTGGAAGACGTTAGCATGTAGCCGAGGAATGCTATAAAAAAACTGCAGATGATGAGGGAAAATCCCATCAACATGAAGGGAGAGGCTCTTCATGTTGATAACCAGACCACACCTCATTTATCTTCTTTCAGGTGGATATCTAATGCCTGGGAAACAAATGATTATGATGAAATAATTTTGAAGATAAAGACTGTAATTTGGATTAATCTTAATATCTCTATATCCCTTTGACTTACCTTTTACACTGCAACAACAATTTAAAGATTCTATTATCAAAGTGGAGGTTTGAGTTCTAAAATTATAAGTCTATGCTGTTGTCATTACTTACTCTCCATTTAAGTTATATCTTATAAGTTGGTTATTCAAGATAAGTCGCCCCAAATTTTCAACATAATTTGAGTATGAGATGGCTGGGCCCTATTGCACTAAGTCTTTTGGTGGCTATTCGGCCCTTCCCATATATTATGGGAAGCTTTATCTATCTGCTTCAGCTATAGTTTTCATGTCTCATGACATTCTTTTTGGTTCAAATCATGGAGACAAGGAGGAAGTAAGAAAGGTCAAATGGGTCAAGTTGGTCACTTTTTCTGATCTCAGATATATCCAGGATCAACGCTGGGTTAAGGCCAAGCAGGACCAAAATTAATACTAAGAAGGTGCATGATGAGGCTCAAGGCGTTTCTTCAACGGTGCTGAAAATCACAAAATATAGTTTAAACAAGGATGGCGCAGTATTTTTAATTTTTAAAAAGGGTTATAATTCATTTTTTCGTTATAAATTTTTACTAAAAGATATTTTATATTGTTATTAAGTCTCAAGTTTATGTATACTTGAGTTATGAGACTAACATCAATGGTAGTCTATAATCATTGCTAAAATTTTCTCAAAACCTTAATTAAATGATATTAACCCATAATCCCAATTTTCTTTATAGCTATGTTGGTTTAATCAATTTCTTTGTTGGCATTTTTCTTTGAATAAACTATAATTATATATTTAAAAAGTGATATCTTTTTATAGCTTCGCCATTTACCTTTTGATGGAGGTATTCCATTATATATTTATAAGATATGAAGAGGTTGACCTCATTCAAAGTGGTTTTTTCATAATTTTTATAGAGGTATTTTCTGTAGAATTATAGACAGTCTTCTCACATTAGATGATAAGACACAATAATATAATTAAAGGAAACTTTTTCACATTTGGGACTCTCTCATAGCAGTTATAGTATGTATTGGCTGTTTTCTGGGGTCACTATGCTCCTCACAACAGCATTATCATTCGTTTTGTCAGTGGTCTGGCTCAACATTTTTTTACTGCCCGTGGTAGGGTTCCTATCCTTACTATATGCCTTGGTGGATTTGGACTTTTCAAGGTCCTGCTGCTCTAGCTTCTATTTCTTCTAAAGCTTCTACCAACTTTTATAACAACCCTTGCTCAGCCTCTCTTGGCGTTTAGTTGCTGCATTTTTTAACCTATTGTCTTTGACTATTATTATAGATTTTTTAATGAGATGGTATAAGTTTTTATTGCAATAAAAGGTATGGAATGCCTTATGGAAGCTTGGAAACCCATGTTCTTCCTTCCAAACATACCATGGAGTTTTTGCGCTCAGTCAAATCAGGAAACCTTCAAGTGTTTAATATATATTAATATGGCGGTCAGTTCAGGACCTACTTTGGCTTGACGTCATTAAAACATCATTTTCTTAAAGAAGTGTAAACAGCCAATCAGTGGACACTTGGCCAAGGAGAGCTCCATTTGATGCCTCTTACCCTGTGATTGATGCTCTTTATTGTAGATTACCGCCCAACTATAGGGAGCCCAGTAATTTGGCTGAAAATTTTTCACCGGTGGAGACCTTCTATAAAACCCACTCTTGGAAACAACCATTCTTTTCTAGAAATGGAGAAAGTATTGAGGTTCCACCCTCATTTCTGGAGCAACTTGGGAGTCAAAAGGCGTCTAGCCACAGTCTATTGATTAATTTTTCAGAAATGTAGTCACGTTTGTTTTATTTTGGAATACCCTATAAACACCACCCTCAAAGAACATATTTTATTTAAAAAACAAACACATATTCCATTTGCACGCCTTTGCTTTTGGGGAAACTCAAGGGTCAGCAGGGGATAAACCCCAAAGCCTTAATTAATAATTCGTTTAATAACCTTTTTTTAGTACTAGATGGTCCCAACCCATTTCGTTTAATAACCTTCCTGTTCTGGAACAACTTTCCCTCAAAACGTTGCATACCCTTTGTGGATGGAAATCTTGCCATAATGATGATGGATGGTGATATCTAGCTAATTTAATAATCGGATGTTGGATTTTTATGATTAACAAAATTTTTGGGTGTTCCTTTAGGTGCTAAAAGATCATTAGTCTTATTAGTGTCAGCGATATTCATAGTGATATTTCATCACTAGGGCAATAACTAGCACTTTGGCTCTTCTTAGTAGAATGCTTCCGTTTATAAGGCAATTGCATTCTGGCAGGGTAGTTGATATACTGTTAACCTTAACCTATTTTTAGTAGGTTCAGATGTTTCAAGTGAACATTATCCTCACATAAAAAATATAAAAAAGTATTTGAGGTGGGCTGACCTTGGGACAAATATACCACACTGAGAATTTTTCTAGCCAGTATAGGTTTTAAACTTGTATTGAACAAAACCCGCACTAGGTTGGAAGCATGAATTACTTTTCCAGGCTATCCACCCTTTAAAATTATAAAAAGGTAAAATCTATTTTATTTAGGAAATATATGGTACTTCAATTAACGATAAAGAAAATTAAGAATGAACAGATGTGGGGAATATTTTATGCTAAGATCTAGAAATAGATTAGAATAGCGAATCCTTAACTGATGTTGAGGAGTCCTTAGATATTGGCGCGTATTGGGTAGTTTAGTGTAACAACTGAGCAAGGCTAGTTTGAGCAAGGGCTCGCCATTATATGAAACTATGGTAGTGTTAAATAGATTGTAATGCTGATTTAATCCCATCAGTTGGTGGAGCGCTGAGAAAGTGCTTTTATCCACAATTTGTTTAGTTGTGAATTTGGCATTATAATATGTTTTATTCTATGTTATCAAGATTAATAAACTTATCTTTAAACTTGATAAAGCATTGATTGATAGTTATATTAAAATAAGATATATGCTAATATTTCCCAAAAATACAATAATCAAAAGCCCAAAGTTAAATGCTTACACCTACTAGGGAAAATTATAAAAATGCCCTCTCCAAGCCTTGGCGATGAGTGATAATGATTTTACCAGGATGGGATAGCCTCATTAGGGTCCCAAGCTACCAGAGTAGGGTTTAGTGTAATAAACCAATGCAGTTGAGTTGTATGTCTGCCCAATGAGCATAATTTGATTTCAGTCTCATAACATGTAGGCATTTAATAGTATGGAGAATACTTTCATCAGCATCATTTCTGATTTTGTTATTCTTGACCAGCTTGATTTTGAAGAGGCGGGGATCAAAAAGGTTTTAATGTCTCATTCCACTCAAAATTCTTAAGCTTCATCTCAGCATTATGGCTGAGGGTAGCTCATAAAAATAGGAGGCACTCTTGAAAGGCTTTCTTGAGTTAGACTTAACCTTGGGTTTACAGGGTGGAGTGGCATCTGGAACTGCATTTATAGAAAAACTGGTTGAGGGAGTTTGTCAAGGTTTTATGCAATCCGTTGAAAATGTTTGTTAGATAAAAGTTTGCCATGGTGACAAATAAAGGTAAACTTTGTTCAGGAGGGATTAGTTCAGGAGATCAGACTTAACTGTTAAAATAACAAAAAGGCAAGCATTTAGATTGCTTTTCCTGGACAACATGACAACAGAGTTGAGAAATCTAAATTATACTCTCACTTTAACTTGAAACGGCAGTCAAACAGTTACATTCAATCTTTCTGTTGAGATTTTTCTTTGGATAGAAATATGCTGCATTGAAGGGTAAATATAGACTTAGATTTGGAGATGTCAACGGCAGGTTCAAGGTAAGATGAAAAATAGTTTTAAAAAGTATCTCAGTTGTTTGCCCCAGTTGAAATGTCAGTAAAGGCGAGGAATTTTAATTATGGCCTCACATTATCTCAAAATGTTGGCTAAACGGTTCATAGATGATTTTACCACCAGGATTAGTCATTTTACAGAAAATTGTAGAGCTTTCATATAATTGTCTAGATAGCAAAGGGGAGGTAGTTTGGTTGCCTGGGTTGACCAACGCATCAAGGGTAAAAACTTAGCACAGATTACCTAAATTTAGAAAGGCAGTTGGGTGCCACTTCTCAAACCCTTCCCGCTAAAATGGAAATAAGTTAGAGAATTTAAACTCTTTGGAGCTAACAGGAAAACCTAAGCTATTAGTCAAAAAAATTATAATTGAATTTTTTGGAAGTAATTTCAGATATCATGATATTGGACATGATTTGATGAATATCAAGCATTTGACTTTCATGGGAGAATCAACGCATAGACCTAAGAAGGGGGTTAATAAAGTCAAATTGATTGGCCATAAGAAAAACCAATAGTCAGTGAGGCCCAAATCAATATTAGGAAAAGTTTTGTCGGACCAACTTGAGCCCAAGACATCCATAATAATCCTGACTAATTGCAATGTGGGATCATCAATATGTCAGGTGACTTTTACACTATGTGGCACATGAGGAGGAAATTAAAAAACAAAAAAAGTGAAGAAGAAAGAATCTTCCACCAATTTTCCTAGGTGATACCAAGTTTCATCTGACTTAGTACACATAACCTACTTTTTGCCCTATCAAAAATATGCTACAAAGGCATTATGCAAGCTGGAGTCCATTGCCTGACCAAGAGCCTCACATCTATATATCCCCTTTAATTTTATTAATACTTCTCCTTATGGTATTTATATTGTTAAATGTAAAATATAAAACCCCCTATCCTGTACTATAATAAAGATACATCATCCAATCTATACCTATTTTTGGTACTTGTCTTCAATAAGTCCCTTTCACCATACTTCCATAGGATGGATAATCTAGATGATGGGTCCTAAGCAAGACTTGACACCATTAAAAATAAATAGAATACTTGTCATGAGTATTAGACTGCTTCAAGTATTGGCTTTCAGGCTTCTTGAGCACATCACCATTGAGCTCAAAAATGGAAGCTAACAATAAATAAAGGAGTAAAGGGAAAAATTGGTTTTTGTTGGCTGTAATTTTTTTTAGATCAGAAAAGAGCTTTGGCACAGGGAAACAGCAAGGGCGCTGAAGTATTTGAGTTTGATGTTCTGATTTTGTCATTATAACAGCGAGAAGCATCAGCACAAGGAACCAGAGAGGGCGCCAAAGAATTTGGGTTAGCTGTTTTATAAATTGATCATTGAGGCGCATCAGCGCAGGGAAACGTAGAGGGCGCCAAGGCATTTGTGTTAGCCATCTCTCATCAAAACAGTGATGAGCATTGGTGGAGGGAGGCAAATAGAGTAAGAAGGCTTCTGGTTTGGAAAGTTCAATTTCATCCTTGGTAATATTGGTATGTTTTCCTGTTTACTATAAAGATTGTTGTAGTTGCCCCTATAGTGGCTATCTGCCTCAAGTTTTTTGAGAAAGAGAGCCTAGTCTTTGGTGTCACATTTTTTAAAGGCTGCATAGTTAGCTCAACGTCTAATCTCACTGATTATCTTTAGTATTCTGGTAAGCAGCTTTCCATTTTTAAAATTTGTCTTAAATTTGATAGACTTTACCATGCAGCTTGGGAGCTAGGTAAGGTGGTAGATTAATTCATCCATAAGTTCATGGTAGGACTGGAATGTCTAATCATATTAAGGAATGGGAAATTTTGACAATGGAGTGGACCCTTTAGTATACACTCATTTAATTTTTATTTCTTAAATAATTTAACTTCTCAAAGGTATGTCTTCACTGGGTAGCCTTGGAAACACCTTACAGGGAGCACCAGTGTTGGATTCTTTCAGTTAATGGGATTGTTGGCTGGTTCTTTAAGGGCTACAAGATTATTAGTCTTTGATTTCAGCGATCTTCTTAGTGGAATGTTTCTTCACCAAGGCAAGAATTTACACTTTGCTCTTCCTAGTGGAATGCTTCCGTTTCTAAGGCAACTGCTTATGGCAGGATAGTTGTTGATTGTTAAACTTAACCTATTAATACTATGTTCAAAGATTCCAAGTGAATATGTAACATAATATAAATAATTATAAGAAGGTACAAGTTATTTAAAATATGAGTGATTTTTTCAGCAGCACCTAAGAAATCAAACAATAATATATGTGGGGAATATTTCAGGTTAAGATCTAGGAATAGACAAAAGATAATGAGTTTAATTTAATTTTGAGAGCCAATAGATGAGGACACATAATGGATAGTTTAGTGTGGCAATTGGGCAAGGCTATCCTTGAGCAAGATCTTGCCATTGTAGGTTTTTACGACAATGTTAAATAGAAATCATGCTGATTTAATCCCATTGGTTGGTAGAGTTCTGAGAAGGCGATTATCCTAGTTTTTTAGTTGTGAATTTGGCGTTGATATCTGTTCAATGCTATGTATAATAAAATCAATTATAATTTTGGCCTTAATCCTGATGAAACATCAATTAATATATCATGGAAAAATTAGTCCAAGATTGTCTAAATAGATGACTAAATAAACTTGAAGACCAAGGTCAAGGCTCACACCTAGTAGGACATAAATGAACTCGGTATGGTGCTTTGCAACCCAAAAACTCCATATTTGGTAGAAATTTCCTATATAAAATGAGCCCTTTGTAAGCTCTTGTGGGACTAGTTTTGAACCAATCTCTGTATATCACTTTACTCCTGAGATTCCTTGGCTGACGCCCAGTATGATTCACCACACTCAGGAGGTGGAAAATTTTTAATAAAAGAATATGGCAACAAGTATGCAGTTGCAGAAAATGTTGTTAGTACATTTAATCATTCATAAGAGTTGCAACTATCACAATCCCTTTTTATGTGGTACATAATGATGGCTTTATTATTCCTGAGACTGATCCTAATTAATGAACTGCTCGCATTGTCTGACTAGATAAAGAATATTCTTGGTATATTTTTGCCTTCTTCTATTCTTTCTTCCCCTTCAAAAAATTTAGGAAAACAATTTATAGTGGATACTGGTGCCTCTGAGAACTTTATTGATCAAAACCTAGCTGACTACCTTAAGTTACACTACTTACCTAGTGGTATGGTTAAGGTAGGTGTCTCTCAGGGTATTCAAGCACTGAAAGTCAGTGTCTAGTTGATTATCAAGTTGATATTACCACTTGGCTGTACACTTCTTATAAGTAAAAACCTCATGTGTCAATTATGTTTTGTATGTTAAAGGTGACGAAAATTTCAATATTAAAACCAATTTGAAGGCCAATACCTTGACTTTATCCCTTGAAAGTGGAAAATAATCTGTAATTTTTTTACAGAAGTAGATACGCTTGAAAATTTGCCTAATGGCCCAATGTACAAAAATGTAGTATTGCACCTCTATTTTATAACACTTCAAAAGTACATTTATTATTCTATTTGGAAGAAATAGATTTTTCATTTGATGAGGCTTCTGCAAGTGTCATGCCTGAACACTTAAAGCTTGATTGTGATTTTAGACTCATAGTTGACCTGTATCACATTTACTTCTTAATATAACCTTTGACATTGCTGGAAGAGGCAGCATTAAATGTTTGGGCTACAGAGAGACTATCAAAAGGAGCCATCTTTCAGCGTATTTTTTATTTCCTCACCACTTCTCTTTATGGAAAAGGCAGGTGGTACTCTACGCCCTTGTGTAAATTAATTAGAATAATATCACCATATCTGATCTGTATCCCATTCCTATGGAGGCACAGATTGCCAGTTATGCGGAGAAAGCCAAAGATTTTTCAAAGATGGATTGCTTGAGCGCCTTTAACCAGATCAGCATTAAAAAAGGCAGTAATGACTCACTGCATCTCATACCAGTAAGGGGATTTTTCAATTCTGGGGCATGCCTTTTTGGTTTCAAGAATGCGCCAGAAAATATACAATGTTGTATTGATTCATAATTAGGAGAGTTGTTAGGTGTGTGCTGTGGCATATATGGATGACATCCTGGTTTCTCCTTTGATCAAGTATCTCATGAGATTCACTTGCAGAATGTGGTTAAATACTTGAGAGCAGCAAACTTGCCGCTAAATATCAGTAAGTGTGAATTTTTTAAGTCTCAGGTTACCTTCTTGGGAAACGTCATGTATGACAAAGGCCATATGATCACTCCTGACAAGCAAAAGCTATTCTTGATTGGCCCATGCCACCCTCAGTAAAGGAATTGAGAAGCTTTTTGGGACTGTATTATCCTTAAGGAGATTACTCTCACCTTTTAAGAGATTGCTCACCCTTGTATAAAGCCAGCTGAGCCAAAACCTTTCAGTGGTCAACTACATTGGAGGATAATAAGAAGGCTGTAAACTGCACCTTGCTTTCCAGAACAGTACTTCATCACGTGGATACAGATAATGAGTTTATAGCAGCTAGAAATGCTTCAAATTTTGCTATTGCTGCTGCTCTGTTGCAAGTGGGCATGGATGGAATTGAGCATCCAAAGGGATACTTCTCCAATAATATATCTTTACCTGGGTTAATTTACGCTGTTTATTATAAATAAATGTTGGCAGTAGTGGAAGCGTTGACCTATTGACGTCACCATCTACATGGTTCCTCCCAGATGTTCTGCGTGCATACTGATCACTGGGCTTTACTGTACTACCAAGCCCCTCATGTCCTGACCCTGTGTCAAACTTTCTGGAAAGAGACCCTTTCTCAGTTTGTGTTCTCTTATGAGTTCATAAAGGCAAGGAAAACAGATATGATGATGCCTTAAACTGGAACTCAGTTTTTAGATCCTGACCCCATGGAAGTGGAGCTACACAACACTTACATGGATATTCCCCTTGGTAAAGTTTATATCTAAGCAAGCCTCCTCTAGTACTTGCACTCCTATTCTTGCTTCTTTGGAGAATTTAGAGGAGTATGGTATTTTCATTAAGCTCATCCTCTCACATTTGTTATCCACTGAATAATCAAGTTATTTCTAAGTTCTAATTGAATAAGGAGAATCTAATAAGGGTGTACCATATAAAGGATTTAGTCGGTTCTAGGGATGCTTATTGATTACTTTCAAACCTTTTCGCCTGAAAATAATTAAGGAACACAATAATGGGATAACTTTGGGCACCCTTGGAAGGCGAAAACCTGGAGCTTATCCGCTGTATGTATACCTGGAAGGAATTTTCATCGCTGATTACTCATATACTAAGGAGTGCCTTATCTGTAACAGGGCGAAACCAGGTCATCAGCCTCTTTCTGGCTTTTTGGTACCAGTCCAAGTTGCAGAGGGGCAATGGACTTCCTTTTCAGTGGATTTTACCGTGAGGTTACCCTTATCTGAGGGGTGTGATGCTATCATGGGTTTGGTGGACTGTTTCACTAAGGTTTCCCATTCATTACATGTAACATGGCAGTAACAGTGGCTCAGATGCCCAAGAAATTTGTTTCCAACATTTTCTCCGCTAATGGCATGCCTCAGGGAACCTTTAGTGACTGCGGGCCACAGTTCACATCTATGTTCTGGGAGGAGTTTTGTAAGATCCCCCAGATTTGCCCCTGCCGTTCAACTTCCTTTCAACCATAATCTGATGGGAAGACAGAAGGAGTAAACCAATTCCTGGACAATTTTGCGGTGCTATTTGGCGGTTGATCACCCAGGCTGGGCCTCACACTTTCCTTTTGCTCAATTCACTTATATTAATGTCTAGCTTTTTCCATTGATGGTTCTCCTTTTTTGCCAATTATGTCTATAGTCCTCTTTTAACAAAGAACCCAATTGTGGATCTAAGGTGCTATGGTGGACTTTTTTGAGTCTATCAATAAATTACATCAGGAGGTAAATGGCAATTTGGACGTGGCAATGAAGATCTACAAGTAGAATGCGGATGGAAAGAGAAGGGTAGTGCCTGAGTATAAGAAAGGAGATTTCTATGATGCTGGATTCCAGAAACATACTAATAAAGCAGCCGTGCAAGAAACTGGGATTAAAGAGAAATGGACTCTACTGCATTACCAGAAAGGTGGGCCATGCCTTGTACCAGTTGGACCTTCAACATAGGTTCTGAATTTTGCTACGTTCCATGAGAGCAAGTTGACTCGGTTTGAGGGTTCCCCTCCTGAAAAACCAGAGTTGTACCTGTGGATGGAGTAACATAATGGAAATTGGAAGGTATTGTTGCCTTTCTTCATGCGAAATAAGGCTGTAATATCTGGCATCATGGAAGGGGTTTGATGCTGCAGATAACATCTGGGTCCCAGCTCATGATTGCTGCCATTCTCAAGACTTAATTGAGGAAATCTATAAGCACTTCCCAGATGCCGCTGGTCAAAAGTCCACCCCTGAAGTTGCAAAGATGAAATTACCCTCAGAACATAACCTCTCTCTGGCCAATGCTCTGGGGGTGGTGTGGTTACACAGAAACAGGGAGGTAATTTCATGTCCCATGACATGATTTTTTGAGTGGATCAAAGAGACAAGGAGGGAACGAGAAAGGGCAAAAAGGTCAAGTTGGCCTCCCTCACTGACCTCAAATATACTTTGGACAAACGCTGGGTCAAGACTAAGAAGGCTCAAGTTGATCCCCAAAAACAATGTGATGTGGGCCATAAGGTTACATCACCAGTCCTAAAATTACTAGCTACAGTATAAATGAGGATGATTTATGACAATTTCTTTCCAAATAAAGATTACATTTATTTAATAAAATAAATAGTACCAAAAAATGGTAAAATGAAGCTGATGTCAGAAACTTGAGTTCATACATACTTGCAGTATAGAACTAAAAAGGGATAGTAGTTTTGTTTAATTGGCTAAAATCAGTTTATGACCCACAAATTGATCAAGGACATCGTCAACTTTCCTTTAAAAATATTTTTCTTCTACCAGCATCTCTTTTAATTATTTCTTTTATTATCAATAAAATCTTTTTATATACTTACTTATCACATGTTGCCTTATGCTGGCCTTGCGTTTTACCTCCTAATGGAGCTATTATGGGCTTATTTATATAAGACAAAGGTGTAGACTCTATAACAGTTGGTTTTTTTCTTAATCCTATAATGGTCCTTTTCTGAGAGTTTGAGACACTCTCCTTACAATTATTAGTTTAAATCATAGAGACAAGGAGGAAGTAAGAAAGGCGAAAGGGATCAAGCTTGTCTCCTTTCCTGATCTCAAATATACCCTGGATCAACGTTGGGATAAGACCAAGCAGGCCCAGGTTGATACTAAAAAGGTGCATTATGAGGCTAAAGGCGTTACATCAAAGGTGTTAAAAATCACAAAATATAGTATAAATGAGGATGGATCAGTATGTTTAGTTTTTGGATAAGGGTTAAATTTGTTCTTCAGATACAATCTTACCAAAAAGGGAATATTCTTCTTGTTTCTTTGTCTTGAGTTAAGAATACTTGAAATTAAGATTGCCATCGATGGTCTTCTCTTGTTGTATGCTAAAATTAGAATATAGCCTTGACAAAACAATCCCAGCCCATCATCCCAATTTTCTTTTAAGCTGTGTTGTTTTGACCAATCTCCTCTTTTGGACTTTTTTTAAATAAACTATTGTTTTTTAATTAAAAAGATGATCTTTTTGCTAGAATCACTATTTACCTCCTTATGAAGGTATTCCATTATGTATATAAGTTATAAAGAGGTTAACCTCATACAAAGTGAGGCTTTTTAATAATTTTTATAGTAATTTTTCGAAGAGTTAAGACACTCTCCTCAAAATAGTTTTAGAGAATCAATGTTACAATTTGATACTGGAGACTTAATTTCTAAGTGAGCACTCAGGAATTATCAACTAGGCTGAGTTTTCTCTGTCTCTACTGGGATACTATGTGCCAAATAATTTATAACCCCTATCAGTATATAGAATAAAACCAAGAAGATGATATGTCTCATAGAGGATGAAAGAGCCACCTACCAGTAAAGTACACGTCGTATGGCCTCAAGTAGATGCCTCCTATGCCTGTAGAAACTCAGGAAAGGAAGCTACTGTATGATACTTCTCAAAAAGTATCTCCTTCTCAAGTGCAAGTAATTGTAATTACCTGAATTCAAGTACACTTTCTGCCAGAACATAATTTGAAAATTTGTAGAGTAGAGAATCTTTCTGTCAAAAAATACTGCAATGCCCAGGCATCATGGACTCAGCTTATTTTAGACCCATTTCAGCATTATTATGAAATTTAAATCCTCTGCAGTGCATCATAGAATAAACCTCATAGCCTAAGTTCAACTGTAAACTGTTAAGGTAGTGCGTAGTGTTTACAATTTTGGCACTTTCAGGGTTTTAGCAAAGAAAAACTGAATATCAACCTTTAGGTGCCCGGAGCAGTAGGAATGGAAGTTGTGAGTTTTCTTTGGGATAGCTTTAATGATTGGAATGGATGGAGAGAGGTGATGGCTTAGCACTTTCGCTTCTTCAGAGTTAAGTATGTATGAACTTTCGTGGGTTATAATACTAATTAATATAACTATGTATAGATATATTTTTATATCTTTTCTAGGGAAAATATACAATGCTTTTTTATATGTTATAGCTTTTAATATTTCTATGGCAACTAGATGTCCTGAGGCAGATGAGACGCTTAAGTCCTCTTTGTTCAGGACCTTTACTTTTCATCCAGTATGAGGGCTAATCTGCAGCCACTTCCTTAAATTAGTTTTGGTAAATTTGGCCTTTCATTGTTCATGGGCGTCTGTATGGCGGCCTCTGGTGTTAAGAAAGTGTCTCATCTCATGACAGTTCCTAAATCTCATTCATTAATTCTTGCTCTTTTAAGGGCAAGGGTTCGTTTTTTGACAATACATTGATTTTGGAAGGCTTGGCATCAGAAGATAATGAGCAAATGATATATCATCTAATCCCAAAATAATTCAGGCCGTTCTTTAGTACAAATGCTTACAACAGCTAAACATTAGATCAGTGATGCTTTAGTTCTGATCACTTTATTTAGGGTCATGCTGAGATAGACCACAGGTCAATCTACTTGTTATCCATCTGGTTGGGCCAAGGTTGCCCCTACAGCTATGTCACTGGAATCAGTAAATAACACAAAGGGTTGGGAAAAGTTTGGATGGATCAACACCAGCTGAGAGAGTAGTGCAGTCATAAATGGAATGAAAGCCTAGTCCTGTTATGAGTTTAATTTTAAGGGATGTTCTTGTGTAGCAATTACACCAAGGGATCATCTAGAACATATAATTTTGGTATAAATTGCTTGAAACATCCTACCATGCCTAGGAACGCTTGTATGTCCATAAAAAATTGAGGTGGCATAATTTTTTGATTGTTGTTGGACAATTATAAGTCCAATATTGTTTATTTATTTGGGGAAGGTCAACCAGGGGACAAGCACTTCTGATATAGTGGGAATAAAATAATGAAATTTGAAAATTATAAGACACCTCAGAGGGTTCAAGGCCCCTCTTGTTGTCTCCAGGACCACCAAGTTTAGGACGGTAGGGGGGTTTATGCTGGCTTATTCTTGGATGCAGCATGAGTGAAGGAAAGAATCAATCTTTAGGAACCATATGAAAAATCATGTATTTATTGCCCTTCTATTACGTAAGGTCATGTCTAAACAACCATGCTTGGAAATGTTACAATATATGGCAGTGGAAACGGTTGATTGCTTCTTGGATTGTAGGCGTTTCTCCTAAAAATGATTCCAGTACTATCGTATGTATTGTCCATAGTGCTATTGCTACTAACGTCCAGAGGGATGAGTGGATAGGTTTTTTTATGTTTAGAGCGAACATGTTTCTAGCTAGACTGAATGGTTGTCCACTTTTCTTGGCGGAATAGGCGCATGACCTCTTTCCATAAGCCACTGATGTTGGACATTGTTCTAAACGGTGTACTAGGCTTCCATACTGACCACATATTGTACATGAGGAATGGGCAGCATTTGACCGTTCTGCTGTGCGGTATACTCTCCTCATGAATCTCCACACATGTGCTCTTATCCTGGGTTGAAGTAGTGGGCATGTGTGTATCTCCATACTCTTCTTTGGGTCTCCAGGTTGTATGGTATATCCATATGGTCCAGGTAATCATTCCTGGCTATGGTGCTCGGATTTCTGCATATTATGTTGTCTGTGACTATTTGGTCATTAATTTCCTATCTGTGAGTTAGCCTTGGGAGTCCTTGGTGACTTAATTGGACACATATGTGGATCTTCCACTCTTCTCTCCTCATGGCTAGGAGTATTCGTTTGAAATGTGCAGGAGTGCCATGTGATCCCGCGGCTGTATGATGGGATGCCAGATACTTGATTAATGTGTTTGGGTAATCTGGGCTTCTTAGTTGGAGTGCTCGTGCAAAGTTATATCTTGCTGTTCTGGACCAATGTATATCTGGAAGATCTGGGCTAGTCACCTGAGCTATCCATGATCCTAGTATATGGGTCGCTTGCTCTACATAATTAGTAAGCCCCATACATCCATTCCTCCTAGAGCCAAATAGGGTTTCAAGGTGTACAGGGGGTTGTGGTTGGACCAGAGCCATCCTTGTAATAAGGCGTGAATTGTATTAAAGAAGGCCGGTGAGAAAGCAATTTCATGGGCTGTAAACCATATGATTGATAGAATCATGAAGTTGGCTACCGTGACCCTTCCTGTTAGACATGTTTGATGTACATGTATGGAGGCAATGCGTTTTGTTATTTTTTATCTAGAAGTTGATTTTTATCATGGAGTTGGCGTAACCTCCTGCTTCCAACCATACCCTCAAGTGATGGATAGGTCCAGCTGTCGGCTTGTTGGTGAAGGGAAGTTTCAGTGGGGTTATTGCTAGTTTTCATCCCCTATGTCTGGTGAGGAGTCTTGATAGTGTGTTAGTTTGTTGGTCCAGGGTAGATGGCGTCCAATGGGTCTGATATTTCCCTGGAAGTATGATTTTTGTTTTCTCAGTGTTAAGTGATGCGTTGCTTATGGCTGAATATTCTTGTATTACCTTCTCAATCTTGCAAGCATCCTGATTGTTGGATATTCCCACCACACAGTCATCAGCGAAGGCCATCATTTTGACTGGTGGTTGACCTTTGAAATTGATTCCATTGAGAAATGTATTTGTATTTCAGATTAGAGGATCCAAACTGAAATTGTAAAGTAGAGGGCTTAAAGAATCTCTTTTTTTGAGTCCTCTCTGTGGGATGACTGAGTTAGTTAAGAAGCCTGCTCCACGCACAGCCATGGTGGCTGATTCTGTGAACAATATCACCCAGTTTATGAATCTATTTAGGAGTTTTAATTTTTAAGGCAGGCCCTAAGATAGGTGGTTCACCCTGTCGTGTGCCTTCTGCTGGTCCAAGCAGATAAGTGCTCCAGAGTTTTGGACTGGCAGAAATTTGCAACTTTGTGGATGTTGTCCCATATAAATCTTCTTGGAACAAATCCATATTGTGATGGGGATATCGTGTCAGTTGCAACTTCTCCAAGTCTTTTGGTCATAATTTTTGTGAATATTTTTGTGTCTGTGTTGGTTAGGGAGATTGAGCGCCAGTTGGATAGGTTCAGTCTGTCTCCTTTTTTTAATAAGATGACAATGTAAGAATCTTTGCCTCCAGGTAAGAGACATGTTTCCATAATGCACTTGTTTATGGAAGTTAAAAGAATATTAGATATGTTAGTAAAATATTTTATATAAAATTCATAGAGAATCCCATCAGTTCCAGGGCATTTCCCTCTTGGTGCACCGCGTACTACTTCCCATAATTCCTCGTGTGATATTAGGTTAATTATATTGTTATTTTGAGCCATAGTGTCGATATGTGCATTTGTAAAGAATTTTTTCCACTTTTTCTGGTTTGACCAGTTCAGATTTATATAAATTTGTATAAAACCTAAGCACTTCAGATGCAACTTTTTTGAATGTTTCTGCTATGGATTTGTCCAGTCTTCAGACCTGTGTGCAAGCTATCATATTTTTCCAGGCATGAAATTGATGGAAAAAATAGATCAAGCAAGTTTTTTCGTCTTTTATGCTTTTTTCTCCGTATTGAACCCTAACTTAGTGTTGGTGTTCGCGTATCAGGGTGTTTAGCTGTGCAGAAACCTCCGCCCATCTGCAACCCCATCCAGGGCTGTACACTGTGCATGGGACGTTGTTTTCTAGGTTATTGATTTCTGCCAAGGTGTGCTTGATAATGGCTGAAGCTTCCCTATATCTTCAAGACACCATGTGTTTAATTTGTTGGGTTGTTGGTTTTTTAAAATTCTCCCAGGTGGTTAGTGGGTCCAAACAGAAAGGTTATTGGAAATCTCAGGTTGAAGATATTTCCTCCATCCAGGATTAAAATTACGAGTCAGCTAAACTTTCTGGGCATATTCTACACTACCTGGGTGCTTGGGTACTTGTTTCCGCTGGTGTAGTACACAAAAACTAGCCAATGGTCAGAAAATTCAATTTTTGAAGTTTTGAATTTTTGAATTTGGTGACAGAAAATTAATAGTGCGAGTAATAAGTCTATCCATGACATAGAGATAAGTGCACCATTGTGTACATTTGGGTGTGTCATGTTTTGTAATAGGGGTAACCTTTTTGGAAGTGGATCACATAGTCCCAGGGTGGCCTTTAGTACGCGAAGTTCCACTTGCCCTTGTGGTACCTCTGTTGTGTATGGCCATCAGTCCGTATCTGGGTTAATCCAGCAGTTCATGTCTCCCATGACAAAAGTGTTTGCAGGAAGATGGAGTTGTGTTAGAGCTGTTAAAAACTCTCATTGGTCCAGTGCATAGTTTAGTGCATACACACTGGCTATTGTGTGCACTTCATTGTGCCATGAGAAGGTAATGGCTAGTACGCGGCCATCCAGGAATGAATTTTTATTGATAAATTTAAAGTTTTGGTTTGCGTGTACTATCACCCCACAGTGTTGCAACCAAAACAATATTTTGGGAGGAGCATGTTTTCCCATGCCTCCTCCTCTCACTGTGGAAAGTGGGTTTCCTGCACCGCCAGGATATCCACAGCTGGGTTTTGTAGGAGACTCAACTTCTTGGCCCAGGATGTTAAGGCCTTGAGTCACACTATGTTCAGCATCTCTATCTCTACTGAGACGCCTGATGCACCTCAGGAGCGGTTAGCAGGGCCCCCTGGCCCTACTCCCTCATTCACATTACTCTCCATTGCACCTCTGCTGTGGAGAGCATAACCATGAGTAGGAGTTGGGGTGTATTCTGCCCCTTTCATTGCTGCTGTTTTTGCTCCTCTCTTGCTTTTTCTGTTTTTCAATTTATCATTGCAGTGCACTTGTTTGCTCTTATTAGCCACATTATTCTCTTGTACATTTCAACGTTGATTTTCATTCCCAATTGGGTTATGCTCCACAATTTTGGGGGTGTGCTGAACCCCTGTTTTGCTGCATTTATTTCCAAATCAGTTTCTGCCAAATTCAATTTGTTTGGATTGGCTGTTTGGTTTTTTGTGGGATTTGATTGGTTCGTTGATTCAAAATTCATCCATGTCTTCCTGGATCTGTTCCAGTGATATGAATGATTCTGCTGAGGCCTTTGCCTTGCCCGCAGCCAGCTTGCAAACTTGTTTGACTATTTTTCATTCTTTTAGGGAAATTAGATCAATTAATTTAAATTGCCTGTGTTCTCCCCAGTTGAATGCTTGTGTGGTATCTGTGATTTTGGCATACACTGTCATCTTCACCCATTTTCTCCTCACAGAATTCCATTTCTCTCAGGCCTTCTTTTATGGGGCAAGCATGAATCTTGTGCCCAAAGGCCTGGCAGTGGTTGCATATGGGGTGCGCTCTCTACTGTCGCACAGAATAGTTGAAATATTTTTTAATCAATATTTAAGGATGCAATATGGGGGTTTTTGTGTTATCCTCCACTACCTCCTGGTTTGGGGAAATAATTGTGATTGCCTTCCCAGTGCTAAGGGTCAGCATCAGCTGAAATCTTTGAATTTTGAATTTGGTTAATTTCTCCTTAGGCTTCCAAGCCTTCTCAGAGATGTCGTTTGACTACTGTGCATGCCAGTGTAGTCAGGAGGTAATTGAAAATTATAAAAATATCTTTGGATTCTGTCCAACATATGCATTTGGTCAATACCAAATGCTGACTGTTGGGAAGGTCGAGTGCCACTCTGACCTTCACTGCTTCATTTGCTTCTTCCACAGTTTTGAACCCAAGGTCTACCCATCCTTTGCGGATAGTATGGGTTATTAAGTACACTGAGTGCGGAAAAATTTAAGTTGGACTTCGCCAAACATTTCCCACATTGTTGGTGTTTCTACGCCCAGGAAAACTCATATCCCATGTTCCACCGATGACAGTGGTTGCAATTGGGATATTTCCATGTAACTGCAGTATTTTACCAAAAAATTCATGAACCCGTGGGTGCACCACCTCAGGTTTTTTTGTTTTTGCTGATATTTTTGTTTGTTCCTGTGCGCTTGGTACCTTTGGGAGGTGCAGGTCCAGGTTCACTACCCTTTACCACGTTTGCCCAATTCTTTATTTTATTACAAATGCTCATCTTACCTGGTATTGATTATCAAATTGTACTGTTTGAATTGAACCATATTACTAAAAGTGATAGTAATTGGAAAGAAAAGCTTCAAGTACAATATTGTAATAAGAGTGTATCAGTTCAAATATGAACGTAAATAAGGATGAAATCAGCCAAAAGACCCTGACAAATTCTCAGTGGACCCCTTTGTTTTGTGGCAATAACTATATTAATACTCGGCAAAATAGCACGATTTTTAAGTAAAACTGCACTGACCCATCAGCAGAATACGGGGAGACTCTCTGAGGTTCCTCCTCATCCCATTAACCATTTAAGCAAATCACCTACATGAGGACCATCCCCTTTTTATAGGCCTGTAGGGGGTCCTACCAAGAAAAAATATTTTCCAGACCATTGATTGGGTCAAATATAAAATCATCACCTAATGGACTAGTCCTTCCTGCTCCCAACCCTCCATTGGCTGTTCCATCTAAATGAGGCAAGTTTTGAGAGCTCCAATAGGTCAAATTACAATATTCCCTAATTTGGATATTACTGTTAGAATCCAGCTGAGTTCTTGCTCGCTGGTGCTTCATGCCGCTGGATCTCACAATGGTTTATTTAGATTAAAAATAAAACTCTGATAAAAAGTTGGGCTTTTAAGAATTTTAATGGGTAGCGTGGGCAAATAAAGAAAAACAAACCCTCTCAATATTCACCCATTCAGTATTTAGACTGTATCGAGGGTCAAAGGGAATTTAGTGGTAAGTTTGGAACAGCTTGTATGATCCAAATTAGGAAATATTAGAATGTGGCCTATCAAAGCTCAGAAAACTCGCTTCACTTTGGATGAACGATGGATGGGGAATTTATGGTAAGCAATATGTATCCGTAGGGTAACAATTTAATATATTATAGCCAATCTTCATTAGCTAAAATTATTGCACCTTGGGGGACCTCCGCCAAGCCTATAAAAGGGGCCCCCACTTTGTCGTTGTAATAGAACTAGATGTGGCTGGGGAGAACCATTTGATAAATGCCCCAGAATATGCCGCGTGGTTGGAGGAATCCAATTAATTGATTTCAAGTTAATAGCCCATTTGGTAACTAAGAAGTGTAGCACCAATTTGTGGGGTTCCAATAAGAATTGGTCAGGGTCTTTTGGCTGATATTGTCATTATTTTCATTTAAATCAATATTACTTTGAGATTGGACATGTAATTGGCTGATTGTATTTGTTGCATCAGGACTATTCTTACCTAAACCATTCTTTTTCTAAAGTCAAGACGACAAATGTCTGACAATTACTAAGCAATATAAACTTTAAGCCTTGACATTTTAAATACTAAGCATCAACTTATGAAGAGATTTCACTTTATTCCTCCTTAGATGCAACTAAATAAAAGATATAAAAACCAACTTTTTAGTTTTATTACAGTTTTAGTATCTTTACTACAAGTGGTGAAGAAAATCCCCCTGAATTAAATAGTTGGAGTTTAGGTGCAAAATGCACCAGCGAGCATACTTAAAACCTAAAGTCCAACAAGTGGTGCTCACTACAGGGGCACATGTACACCACAATCTTTTACCTAAAATGGGGGCGGTCAAGTGAGTAACCCCCTTCCTTTCCTTCAGATCAAGATTCAAGGATAGTTGCCCTTGAAATGAAACTTGCCAGCGCCTTATCACGACTCAAAAATCTTGAGTAACGCTACTCTCTAGCTTCTCCTGAAGCTGCTGCTGCTGATTCTGCTCCCACTGGGCGTGCCCTTGTCTCTTTTAAACCCCCTTTTAAAGATAAGTTTATCCCAGGAGAGGGCAGAATCGCTTCGTTTCTATATGTTTATGAATCTGCCATGGATGGCACAATGGATCATCAAAAAATCAAGCACATACTCCCTTGCTTGAGTCGCATGGCTCAAGAGATCATGGTTCGCATGATGGCCAACCTCAGCACCTGGGTGGAAGTTAACTAAACGCTTATTGAAGTATTTGGCTCCCACAGAGTTTAAAACGGAAAAACAGGACTTGATGTGCCTTAGCCTGCAAGAGGAAAAATTAATCCCCTCTTTTGTTGAGCGATTTTATATTGAAGCTCAACCTCTATTGCTGGCAAACATGCTACCTCTAGATGACGCCATTTCTGCTATTTTGGATGGTTTAACGCACCATCACTCTTTGGCGCTGCATATCTTTCAGTCAAGCGCACCTTCGAAACAGTACGGGATATAAAAGAGGCTTTGCTGGCAGTGGCTGACATATATGAACTTGACCCTAAGCAAGGAGCTCTGAGAAAAAGCATCTATTCCGACCACTCTAGCCTCTCCTACGGTTATCTCCCCTTGGAAACCTGCTCCTGCGGAAATGCCATCCCAAAATCTTCCTCATATCATAAAGATATCCAGCAGATAATGGCCGTGATGAGCAGTGCTAACCTCATCTTCAGCTCAAAAAAGCCAGTTAGTGAATGCAGTCGTCCCTTTATCTTTTCACCAAGATCATATTATGTCAGACAACGAGCCTCTCCAAGTGGTTCCAAACATGGCTCTAAGCCTAAACACTTTTCTTGGGTGCCATTCATCCCCACTCCCAATGGATTAAATGACCAGGTCACAAACGTTAAACTGCTTGTTTCCCAAAGGCACACAGCTGCTGATCAACCCAAAGCATGCGTAGTTGAAGACTCCACTTCCACTATGTTATCCCCTTCAGCATCTCCTCCTGCCATCTCTAGCTCAAAACCTGTAGCCATGGGGCAGCCCAAACCCCCTGCATCAAAGGCTAAATGTAGAGCTGTAACTATCAAAGCGTCCCAACAAAATTTTACCCAAGTAATTGAGCGCCCCCAGGACCTCCCCTGCAACAAGGGAAGCTCTGATTTCACCTCTTAACTAATGGAGTCATTGACGTGCATTGAGAATCCCTCTAACGATGAATCTGAAGGGGGTTGTGAAGATGGTGGTCACTGTTGGAGATAAAACTGTGATGACCAATTATAATCAAGATCAAGATTTGGTGTCTCAATCTAATAAGATTGTAAAAACTTCGTCTAAGATATCTAATTCTCGGATAGACCAATGACTGACCCTTCAGAGTTATTGGCCTCCTCTCAAGGATGAGGCTAAGCAATCTAAAGGGGCTAAGCCCACCACAACAAGGTTGGTCTCATCTAATAAGAACATTATCAGATCTGACCATCACAAGTATATTAATAATAATCAGCAATATTGGTCATCTATTAAAAAATTATCTTACCTCGGTTGAAGCACAAAATCCTCACGAAGAACTACTAAATTTACCCCTATAAATATCCCTCATTTCTAACTAATAAAGTACCACTTGTTTTGTCTTGTGTAGCTCTATTTTGGTAAATTCTTAACTAAGTTCATTATTCCGATTGGAATTTATTATTACAACGAAGCTAATAACTTTGTTGCCTTGTTTCCACCTTTGCTAGAGCCACAAAACTAATAATTTCGTAGCCTTTGTAGCGCCTAAATATCATAATTTTTCACGAAATTCCAAGACTGGTGCTCCCTGCCAGGTCTGCTTCCAAGGCTACCTGGTGAAAAAATACTTTCACAATGATGAATACGTCTAAGAAAGCCCCTCTTCTGAGGAATTAATGAGCATCACCCTATGGGTACACTCCAACTGGCAGGAGATGCCTTCCGCTAACATCAGTAATCTTCAATTTTGAGCTTCTATGGACTTGGCCATTGAGGGCCCTGACCAAGATAATTATCAAATTTGATCTGAAGATGTGGAAGAAACGGTCAAGGGTTTAATAAGGGGGGCTATTCAGCCCGGTGCCCGTCCTAACCAAGACTGAGCATCTAAGGTTGCAGCTAATATGCTGTACTTATACAACAGAGTGGTTTTACAACATACCAAAGTCAGTTTGGCTATAACAGAGCAGTACCTCCTGCAGTATGCGCATCCCGCCATTCATCATGTACTCCAGATTTTTGGGGTACATCATCTTGAGATCCAACGCCAGTTGACCCTGGCGCAACAATTTCATTTTAAGCTATCCTCTTTCTATGAGATGGCTTTATTTTGTTCAGGGTAATCATGAGACCATACTCAATAAGAGAAAGGAAATAAATGCTATACATAACCATCTGGTGAGAATTGACAATGGAGTTGTGGGTTACATTGTCCAAGGAGTATCTCAAAAAGTTAGTGATGTCGCTAATCCTATTCAACACTGAATCATTACCCTTGAAGATGAGATTACTAAACAACTGAGACAATTGTGGGCTCAACATGAGGAACGCTTTGTTGAGCTTGACAGGTTATTTCAACAAATTGCCATATTGTGGATACTATTTGAGAAGGTGGACCCAGTCCTGTTGGTCCTCCTGGACCTCTGGGACCACCTAGTTCTCCTTTGGTGACCCTGGGACCCCCTGGTGAACGAGGTCCTCAAGGCCCTGCAGGTCAACAAGGCCCACCTGGGCCCGCAGGTCACGATGGTTCAGAAGGACCCCCTGGACCTCCTGGTCCCCTAGCTCAACACTTGCAGTTTACAATTCTGAACCTTTTAGTCTACTGGCAACAAGAGCGCAGGCGTTAGAAAACCAAACCTGAGCCATAGCACAAGGATGTTTCCTATCTCTAGAAGGCCTTCCAATTAACCCAGATTGTTCACTAATCAACTTATTGGATGATGTTAATAATGCTCATTGTCTATGCGATGCTAACCAATCTACGCAAGGAACTCAGTTTGCAATGTTGACAGCTTTTATTGATTGGGTAACTGCTAAATATGGAGTACTTGAGAATAAGCAAGAAGAGATGCTCGCTGCAATTTCTAACTTAAAATCAATCGCCTGAAAATGACCATGTTACACAATGGGTAAAAAATTTACAAGATGATCTCAATCATATATGAAAACAAGTTGACTTAATCCCTACTCAAGCCCATATCCCTGAGTCTGAGCCCTCAGAAGCTGATCTAGTCATGGTATCTTGCGTACATGTCTTAAGCAATGAACCCATCGTTTCCAAACCTACCTTTAAGGATAAGTTTGAACCGGGTAAAGGTAGCATTCATTCTTTTCTATTTGTCTATGAGTGAGCAATGGACGGGGTGACAGATCAACAGAAAGCTCAGCATATTACTTCTTATTTAAGCTGATTCGCTCAAGAAATTATGGTTTCTTACCTTAAGGTTTGTAATATGTGAGCTCAAGTGAAATCCGCCTTTATTAAGGAATTCAGGAGTGATCAAATCATATCTAATCAAAATCAAGCCTTTATGAGCATCTAAATCAAGCGAGGAGAGTCAATACAAGATTTTGCAAAGAGATTTTATCATGAGGCCCAGACTCTCGCTACTTGTGATTGTATACTGTAAATGATGCAATATTGTCTGTGATGAGTACATTTGCTTCTCATACTCAATTACTACTACATCTAAAATCACTTAAAAGAAATTTCAGATCTATTTTTGACATAAAAGAGGCAATGATGGAGATTTCTAATGGTGTGGTGCACCTGACCTCCACTAGTAACCCTCATTCCTATATCCATGTGATGCCACCTAGACCCAAACCTAAACCAAAGAAGGAGCCGTGCAGCTATTGCGGTCTAGTTGGTCATATGGAAACTCAATGTTGGAAGAAACAAGCTGAAGAGTCGACTAAAGAGGAGTCAGCCTAGGGCATTAGGATTCCTGTGCTGACCTACCTCCTGTTCCTCAATTGCAATCTTTTAACACTCCTAAATAATTTTATGTGGTATTTGCTCATAGTGAACTTGATATCCCTGATGATTTATCCAACAAAGATTCTATTTCCTCTTACGTTTCCATTTCATCTTCTAATTCAATTTGACCATTTAATCTCTTGGTATTTTCAATTCCACACTTTGGCACTGATGTGACCTGGTGGAAGTCATAGTACACAAAGTGAAAGTTTTAGCTATCATCGATATGGGATCACCCATAAATATGATCTTGTCTAGACTTATGAAAAAAATCAAAGTGGCGCCAGACTTAAATCATTCTCAAGATTATGGAACTGCAGGCTCTTTATATACTAAATCCATAGGAGCTTATTCTTCACTTCCAATGCGCTTTGGAAAGTTGGTTATTTTGGTGCCTGCAGTAGTGTTGGACAATAGCTGCTATGACTTGCTCTTGGAAACCAAATTTCTCATTGATTTTTGATGCGATAATTAGCCTTAAGGACAATTATCTCTCTTTAATTGGATACCAAGTACAATAGCTTTAAAAGATGTCCCCAATAGCAAAGGCAAACTCAAACGACGCATTTGCTTATTGGAATATTCTAAATCTATCTCTCATCTTGAATACTGAATTTGGGACCTAGGACTATTCTTCCGCTTCCTTCAGCTTGTGCCTCTGAAGTAATGCCTTGATACTCTAACAATTCAATTAATATCCTCCAAAAGCTCAAGTTATAATTGATACTGGAGTACAAGTATTCAAGACAACTGATCATGTATTAGAGATCTCCAATAGCAGTAATCCCTCTCATTTGGAGGCCTTAACCTGCCCTGGTATCCTTGATCCCGCTTATAATGGGACTGTTCTAGTCTTACTAGCTAATATCACCTCTTGACCTATGTGATTAAATTGAAATAACCCTATTGCTTATGTGCAGCCTACTCCTGTGAATGAAATCTTATCCATCTTGGGATGTGGGGATTTACGTGATTTTGGGTTGGAAGAATCACCTATCATTGCTAGAGTTGACGTCAAATTTGGAGATTTACTTACTCCAGAACAACAGCATGAAGCTGAGGCTCTAATTGAGTATGCAGCATATCTGTTAAGGGTCTCAGATTTTGGGCTAATGAAAGATGTGCAGCATCAGGTGAAAACTGGGGATACTCCCCCTATTTGAGCCCAGCCTTATCGCAAATCTAAAGTTTAGGAGGCTCAGGTCTAAGTGGAATAGAAACAACTCCTCAATGCGGGGCTACTAAAGCCTTCTCAAAGTCCATGGGCTTCCCCTCTACTTCTCATCTGTTAAAAGATGGAGGTCAAAAAGTGAGTATGTACTATCGTCAGCTTATTGCTGTTATCCAAAAGGATTCTTATCCTCTAACTCGCTTTGATGATTCATTTAGACTATTGTCTGGATCACAGTTCTTCTTGGCCATGGACCTTACTAGTGACTACTGGCAAATTGACCTGGATCTGGAAGACCGTCAAAAATGCGCCTTAATTTCTAGTGAGGGGTATTTGAACCTACTCATATGCTTCAGGGGCTTTTTAATGCCCCTGCTAATTTTCAAAGAGTCATGGATGGCTTATTTGGTGATTTGAAGCTTTCCTGCTTTTTGGTTTATTTAGACGATGTTACTGTTTTCTCTAGCACTTTTAACGAGCATTTGGCTCATTTAAAGTAAGTATTTTGTTGAATGAGCTGCGCTTCGCTTATGCTAAAACCATCTAAGTTTGCTTTTTTCAAACCTGAGATGGAATTCTTAGGCCATAAAATTAATCGTGATGGGATTTTACCTTTATCTGATAAGATACAAGCTATTTCAGACATTTCTGTTCCTAAAAGCTTGCGCAATATTCAAGTGTTTTTAGGGATAGTTGGTTATTACTGGCAATTTTTTAGCACTAGGTGGTCTTTATTACTGGCAATTTATCCCCCATTTTGCTGAGATTGCGGAGCCTTTAGTTTATTTATTGCACAAGTAAGTTCCTTTCTTATAAGAAGAATCGCAGTAGCAAGCTTTCAATCTTTTTTGCCAAGCTTTAGTTAGTGCCCTTTTTTAGCTCATCCTGAGTTTTCATAACCCTTTATCTTATTTACCAATGCCAGTGATGTAGCTATTGGGGCTATTCTGGCTCATCATGATTCTAACCTGGTTAATCATCCCATCACTTATTATAGTAAAGCCCTTTCCAAGGCAGAACGCAATTATAGCATTACCAAGAGGGAATGTTTGAAGTCCTATCCGCCATCAAGCATTTTCACCCTTATCTCTATGGCAAACACTTCAATATCATCATGGATCACGCTTCCCTAAAATGGTTACAACAGATGAAGGATCCTGATGGACGCTTAGCTAAATGGGCATTAAAGCTTCAGAATTATGACTTTACAATTCAACATCGCACTGGAGCTATTCATCAAAACGCTGATGAACTTTCTTGATTGCCTATACTAACGTTATTCTCTGCTGAGGAAAATTGCATCTATGATCTGATTAGCAGGCCTGAACTCTGGTATAGTAATCTAAGGACATTGTAGCAAGGCTGCAATTCTTAACTGAGAATACTCAAGTTAAATAAGGTTTTCTATATAAGAAGTTTGGATCTAAATGGCGGCCTATTATTCAGCCCTCTGCGAGGACTGATACTATTATGGAGGCTCATCAAACTGTAGGGCATGGATCTGTCGCTATGACTTTACAGTGGTTGAAAAATTATTGTTATTGGGATAACATGCTGGAAACGGAGCACAATGTGTTGAAGACTTGTTTCACTTGCCAACAACAGCGTGGTGGAAATCTGATTTACCAACACAAAAATGTGGGACCTTCAGAACCTTTTTCCACTATGAGTATTGATGTGGTGGGCCCTCTCCCTACCGCTACTTATGGACATCATTATATTATATTATCTATCAACCACTTTACCAAATGGATTGAAGCTGTCTCTGTTTCCATGGTCACCACTAAGGCTACTGTATCTTTTCTTTTTAAGCAAGTTTTCACACAGAATGTTAGCCTGAAAGCTCTATTATCTGATAATGGGACCAACTTCATTTCGCAGGTGGTATCTGAGCTTACTAAACTAATGGGTACCTATCATTAGTTTTACAACCCCTTACAATCCTTCCACTAAGGGTGTGGTTGAATGAGCAAATGGTACCCTTGTAGCCATTCTTTGAAAGATGGCCTATAACAATCCTAGTAGATGTAATCTCAACTTACCTAGTTCGATGTTAGCATATAGGGTTAGCTATCATTGTATAATGAGAATGTCTCCCTTCAAGTCTTTTTACGGTCAGGATTCTATTTTACCCTCAAGTTTACAACCTATACTTGATGCTGCAACCCCGCAAACTACTGATATAGCCATGAGGAGACTAGCTGATAAAATTATCAGAGTATAAGCCTTAGCCTCGAGTTCTCTTGCTGCTACAACCTTAAAAATAGGGAACTAGAACCAATGATATTTGACCTACGTTACCTGAATATCAAATTGGGAATCTTGTACTTTTTTATCATCATAGACCTGGAGGACGGATTCACAAACTTGATACCTTATGGTCCAGTCCTTACTGTATTATTTATCATCAGGGTATTGAATACTCATTTCAGCTATTGATACTAGGATTGCTATCAATAGAGTCCATAGTAGATTTCTTCATAAGTACATGCCCCCTAAGCAAGATCTTGAGGGGGGATTATTGGAGATACAACTGCAATTACCAATTATAATAAAGCTTGAGATTCAGTATCTTGGTCTAAAAAGATTGTAAAAAACCCATCAGAGATATCCGATTCTCAGATAGACCAACTATTAACCCTTCAGAGTTATTGGCCTCCTCTGAAGGATGAGCTAAGCAATCCAAAGGGACTAAGCCCTCCATAACAAGGTCAATATCATCTAATAAGAACCTTATCAGATATGACCATCACAAGTATATTAATAATAATCAGCAATTTTGGTCATCTATTAAAAAAATATTACCTCGGTTGAAGCACAAAATTCTCACAAAGAACTACTAAATCTACCCCTATAAATATCCCTCATTTCTATTTAATAAAGTACCACTATTATTGTCTCATGTAGCTCGATTTTAGTCAATTTCATATCTGAGTTCTATATACCAATTGAAAAAATTATTGCAATGAAAATACTAACTTCGTTGCCCTGTTTCTATCTCTGCTAGAGCCATGAAACTAATAATTTTGTAGCCTTAATAGCGCCTGAATATCACAATTTCTATCGAAATTCCAATAGTCACTATGTCCTAGGAGCCCCAGGTGAAGTGGAGGACCTTACCAAATGAGCTCAGAAAGAGTGTATATGGCTAGGATACCCTGAAAGCATACCTTTATCAGGTGCTGAGAGGTCTGGAGGTTATTGATACCGCCAGAAACACTGACCAGCTCGTTTCCACAATTATCCAATCCACTTAGAGTGTGTATACACTGCAGTCTATCCAGGATAAATTCTTTGAAACTGCCAAACGCCTTGCTTCTACTCTCCAGCTGAAGGAGGTCCTCTCTCTTCCATTCTACTTGGGAGGAACCTTAGCCAAAGTGGAGGTTGTTGTCAACGGAGTACAAGCCATTGCTATCCTTGATACTGGATTCCCCATGAATGTTGTATCATCAAAGATTATGAAAATTAAGCTATCCCCTGACCTCAACTATACTCAGGAGTTTAGCACTGATGGTCCAACCAACACTCGCGCTATTGAGGCCTAATCATCTTTACCCATCCAATTTTGAAAAAGCCTCCTCTCAGCCCCCATGGTAGCCTTAGCCAACAATAACTATGACTTTCTCATTGGTACCCAGTTTATACTCGAGTATGATGGGATTTTCAATATGAAGAAGGGTTATATCTCCCTGCTTAACTACTTGGTTCCCCTGATTTTGGACCACAATAAGGTCAATAAAAAGGAATACTCTTGCATTCTTGAGTATCCTTTCTCCACCTTATCCTTATGCTACATGACAGCGGGGTGGAATACCAAGATGCTGCATGAATCAGTGGACGCCCTTGAGGGAAATCCGTTTTATGAAGCCAAAGAGGTGTTGATTAAAGCGGGTGAACAAAGGGTGATTGAAACCAAGGTTGCCCTGCAAATCACCCACAATTGCCTGCTGCACATAATTAGCATCAATGGAATTAATCCCTTAGATCCTCAAGTATTACCAGGCATCTTAAACCCAATCTACCAACTCCTATCAATATACTACTGGAGAATCTTACCAGTAAGGATATGGTCATAAAGAAACACCAGAAAATTGGGAAAGGTCTGCTGATACCAGTAAAGGAGATCAACCAGATCCACTGTATTGGGTCTATGTCAGACATGGGCCTACCTTCAGGCAAATTATTATGTACCTTGCCCTACGTTCATATCTCTGATGATCTAACCCCTACAGAGCTTAATAAAGTTAATAGTTTACTGGAGTTTTAACGCGACATATTCACTAAAGTTGAGACTAACTATGGTCATATGAAGGGTTGGAGTCATACCATTTAAAAAAGGAGGTGCTTGTACCATACACTCCAAACCTTATCATAAATCAAAAGTCGAGGAGCAACAGATGAAGATGGAGCTCAAACATTTACTAAATGCTGGGCTACAGTGCCCTCGCAAAGCCAATGGTCGTCACCGCTCCTCCTTATAAAAAAGAAAAATGGCGGTTATCAAGTTGTGATGTACTACCGCAGGCTAAACAACCTCACAAAGAAGTATAGCTAACCTATCCCTCGCATTGATGACGCCCTAGCACAGCTCTCTGGATCTAAATTCTTCTCCGCCATGGACTTAGCCAGCAGCTATTGGCAGATGGACCTCTCTCCTCAAGATCAGGTGGAATGCGCTCTGATTTGCAGCGAAGGTCTATTCCAGCCCACCCAACTACCTCAGGGGTTGTTCAACGCTCCTGCAACTTTCCAGCAAGCCATGGAGCACATCTTGCAGGACCTCAAGTTAAGTTGCGTCATCATTAATCTTGATGACATTACTGTGTTTTCTAAGACTTTAAATGATCATCTTGATCACCTAAAAGAAGTCTTTTAACGCTTACGTAACTCCAACCTTGGGTTAAAGCCCTCCAAGTGTGCTTTTTTCCAGAAAAGTTAGATTTCCTTGGACACGCCATCTCACAGACGGGACTCAACCCCTCCAAGATAAGGTTGAGGCTATATCCAAAATTCCTGCTCCTAAAACCCTGCGCGATATCCAGTTATTTTTGAGTATGATGGGGTATTATCACCAATTTATCCCCAAGTTCGGCCAGCTGAGTGAGCCTCTTGTACTGCTATTGACTAAAAACGTCCCTTTTCATTATGTAGAGGAACAAAAGGCCGACTTTAAGATGCTAAAGCAGTTTTTGCAAAAAGCGCCCTATTCTGAGCCACCCTGATTATGGTAAACCTTTCCTTCTGTTTACCAATGCCTCTGACTACGCTGTTGGAGCCATTCTGGCTCAATTCGATGATAATGGTGTGGATCATCCAGTCTCATACTTCAGCAAGATGTTATCCAAGGCTGAACGCAATTACAGTGTCACCAGAAAAGGAGTGCCTTGTGGTCCTGATGGCTGTAAGATATTACCGCCCTTTTTATATGGAACTTTTATTACTGTGGTCACTGACCACGTCTCCCTGAAGTGTTTACAAAATATGAAGGATCCCACTGGGCTGTTGTCTCGATAGGCCTTAAAGCTCTAACGCTATGATATGAAGATTGAGCACCAAGCGGGAACCCGCCATATGAATGTTGATGGTTGACTCGGCTATCTATTCTTCACTTGGATAATAGTGAATCAGAGAGGTTTCATGACCTCATTATGACCCCTGACGCCTGAGAAGATGAGTATGAACACATCCAGAAATTTTTAGCCTGACACTCATGCAACACCAAAGTTGAAAGCAGGAAGTTGTGTAAGAGAGTAGAAGTGAATTGGTTGTCTTATCTTTGATCTTCCAAGCGAGCTCCCATGATCATGGAGGTCCATTCTATGCTGGGGCAAAGTGTAATGCGTAAAACTTATGAGTGGGTGAAGGAATGATACTATTGGGAGGGAATCATAAATTAAATCATTGAAGTTCTGAATGCCTGCCTAATTTATAAAAAACAACCCATCTACAAACCCAAGTATCAATACCAACACTCCACGCCTCAACAACTGTTTACCACAATAAGATTGGATGTAGTAGGTCCACTACCTCAGGCTACCAGTAGAAATAGCTATATCCTGGTAGGCATTGATCACTTCACCAATTGGGTTGAAGCTGTTGCTCTTCCTGCCCAGACCGCTAAAACTATGGCCACCTTCCTCCATCAACATATTTTCACCTGGAATGGTTGTCCCCAAGTACTACTGTGTGACAATGGAAAGAATTTCACCTCACAGGTAGTAAAGCTTTTGGCTACTTCCATGGGGTCGCAGCAACTATTTTAAGCCTCCTACAAACCCTCCATAAATGGTAATGCGGAAAGAGAAAATGGAACCCTGGTTTCCATATTATTGAAAATGGTCAGCTCAGATCCCCTACACTGGGATCAATTCTTACCTAGTGCCTCATGGACTACCATATCAGCTACCATCAAATCTTTAGAATGTCTACCTTCCGTGTATTATATGGTCAGGAACCAGGAGTACCAGCCCTGATAGCAGAAGATGACTTCTCTGGTAGGACAGATGATCCTGAAAAAGCCCTGAAAAGATTGTCACAACGCATCATCTAGCTTCAGTCTAATGCCATGACTGACCTGGCTAAAACAGTAACCAAAGAAGTTTAGCCACAAATGAGCATAGAAAGCCCCTCCCTTACTTTCAAGTGTCAGATTTAGTGTTGTACTACAACAATCGTATCAAACTCAGGGGTGAGAAGCTCAGGTCTATTTGGTAGGCCCTTTTGTAGTCACTTATAAGTGAGGGGAGGAGTATTCCATTAAGTCCCTTGCTACCTGGAGTTAAAGTCAACCAAGTCTATGGCTGGTTCCTGTGCCCTTATTCTCCCCTAACACTCTTGAAGGGGGTAATGTCGTACAATTACAAGTCTGTTATTGTAATAAGAAAGCATTGGTTCAAAATATGGACGAAAATAAGGACGAAATTGGCCAAAAGACCCTGGCCAATTCTTGGTGAAACCCTTTTCATTGGGGAAATTAATTTATTAATAACACTTGGCCAAATAGCACAAATTTAGGTAGTCAGATTGCACTGACCCAGCGGCGGAATCTGGGAGTCCCTTCAAGGTTCCTCCTCATCCCATCAACCATTTAAGCAAACCACCTATACGGGGACCAGCCCCTTTTATAGGCCTGTAGTGGGTCCTACCAAGTGAAAATATTTTTCAGCCCATTGATTGGATCAAATATATAAAATCATTACCTAATAGACTAGTCCTTCCTGCTCCTGACCCTCCATCAGCTGTTTCCATCCAAATGAGGCAAGTTTCAAGAGATATGATAGGTCAAATTCCAATATTTTCTAATTTGGACATTACTAAGCAATTCGAACTTCAAGCCTCAACATTTTAAATACTATGCATTGACTTGTGAAGAGGGTTCATTTTTTCCCCTTAGCCACAACTCAATAAAATATACAAAAACCAACTTTATGATTTTATTAGTGCTTTAATATTTTTACAAGTGGTGAAGATTATCCCTTTGAATTAAATTATTGGAGTTTAGGTACAAACCGCACCAGCGAGCATCCTTAAAAACCTAAAATCCAACAGACTTTGGCAAACTTGTCTTGTAAGGGCTGAATTCCTCATTAGTAAACCTATGCCCTAGAAATCCAACTATGGCTGGAAGAACAAGCGTTTATTTGGTTTAAGCTTCAAGGACTCCTCCCAGAGGCTATTAAAAATCTGGCAGAGGTGCTCTAGGTGGTTGCTGAAGATCTTGGAGAAAACTGTGTTATCATCAAAGTATATTTAGATCAAGACACCTTCAAATCAACTAGGAGCCTGTCCATAGCTTGGCGGAAGTTGGCAGGGACGGTACATAACCCCTGCGGCACTGGGTTGGCTCAAACAACCTTTATTTTCAATACAGGCACACTTTCTCAATCCTTAGGAGCTAGCTCATTCTGACAGTATCACTGGCAAAATTCATTGTGGAAAAATATTGGGCCACAGTTAGGAGCTGAAATGAGTCATCAATTCAAGGAATGGGATAACTATCCTTTTATGTCACTGCAATAAGCTGACAATAATATATGACAACACAATGGCTCCCATACTTTTTTGAACAAGCAGAAGTGGAGATGCTATGAACTTCATTGGGATACCAACAACCCTGAAGTTAACAGATTCTTTAGTTTAGTAGTGACCTGGGCCTCGTCTATCTTGCTCTCCCAGTAGGGGCGCGAGCATAAGGGTGAAGTATCCCCCATCTCTACATTGTGCAAACCCCTTCATCTTACCAAAGTTGTATGTGGATGTGGAGAATAGGTCATAAAATTCCTCCAAAACTCATCAACCTTCCTCCTTTGTTCTGGGTTAAGGTATTACATATGGAGATGGTTACTAGAGCTGCAATGGGAGGCTCCTGAACCCACTGACACAGATGATATTGTTGACTGATACTAAGTAGTTAGGCTATTGGAGTATTTGGGCCAATGGTATGGGTCTTCAGAGTCAGGTTAGTCAGTAATACAGAGAGAGATCCAGTGTATGCGGGGTCAAGGATACCTGGGCAGGTTAAGCCCTTTTTTATGGATGGATTTTCATCTCCTCAGATTTCCAAAATGCTCTCTGGTGGTATATTCACGTGAATCTGGGTGTCTACTTTTTGCGGCATTGGGGTATTACCTTATGATCTGGAAAATATATAAGCATTCCACATCCCCATCCACTATGTGAAGGGGTAGTTTATCATATAAACCTCAAACATAATAGTTGAGCTAATCAATCCAAGTTTTTGTTTTTTAATAAACAGATTAAGCCTTTACGCGCTCCTTGCCATCCTTGGCTGTCTCAAATACCATGGGAATGCAGTTACCAAGCAAGTATAAAAATCCCTTTGCAAATATGAATAATGGCATTGTAACTTTAGAGAAATGGGTGAAAAGCAGTAACTACACCTAGGGTTATTCAGAGTTATGTCTGAGGTATTTAAAGAAATCTTCCTGAACTGGAGGGGAAGCGTGGAGTAGGCTCCTATGGATTGGGTGCAATGAAATCTGGTGGTTCCATATTCAACGTAATGGACAGATCGGGTGTGATCTCTATTTTCTTCATTGATTTTGATAAGTTTACATTTACTGGAGAACTGCTATCTATTATAGTGAGTATGAAAATTTTATGAACCTTAACTATGACACGAGTGACCAGACTATCAAATTTGGGGTGGTAGGGTGTTAAACGTTGTGACTCATCATCAAAATAATTAGAATCAAGAAGTTTATTACTGTTACTGTTCAACCCATAATTCCAGGTTTCCAATGGCGACCTCTGCTGGGCTTTCAATCTTGGATAGAGGTATAATGGGAAAGTATCAGCACAAAGAGCTCTGTTTTCAGCTGACTCTCTCTTTTAATGACAGTTTGCTTTCCACCTCTTATGCCCAACGCTTATAACACTCTTCCTTGGTGTGTTGGCGTCCTTTACAGCAGGAGAAAGTAGGTACACCTTTCTCCTTGACCTCCAGAACATGCACAAGGGTCTAGGAGGGACTCAAACTTGTGGTGGGTACTTCTTCAAAGTGGCTGCGGGGATTTTATTAGATGCCTCTTTGATGTACACATATGCTAGTATAGTTTCAGTTAAGTCCTATAATGTGGAGCTGGACATTGGGCCAAGATTTAAACGCTGAAAGGATAGTGATAATTACATCATCTAAGGAGATTTAATTGTGGTAACTAGCAGTTGCGCGTTACCATAAAAGTGACATGAAAAATCAGAAGTAGTTTCTCTTTGTTGAGATGAATGGCCATGAAGGCTTGTTTTTGACTCAAGAGGGTCTGATCAGAGCCAAATTCCTTTATGAGAGCAGCATTGACCTGGGACCAGGTTTGGCATTCATGGAGGCTGGAGTCATAATTTCATGGGCTTATTCACACAGGCAGGAATAGATATGCTTAACCTTATGGAAATTGATGGCCTCTTCCCTAGCTCTCTCAAAAGAATTTAAAAATGATGCAATGCTTTCTTGGCCTGTAATTAATTGTTCCTTAAAACTATGCATGAAAGCTGATCCATTTGGTGTGGAGAGGGTATAATCCAGCTTTGATAATTTGACTAGGCTCAGTAGACTCCAATTCAGAATATTCTTGGGGAGCTTGCTGGTCCATTTTGTCTTTATATTTTCTCTAAAACATCTTGAAAAACATCACAGCATTGATTGAGCACGCTGGAATTTTCTTTAAGATTGATATGGGATTTCAAGTTTAGGATTTTGAACTCACAGAAACTGAAATGAATCCCCAAATTTGCATATTTAAGTTACATATCATCAAAAGATTTGTCAGTAAACTTCAAGAGCTCTCATAAGTTTTCCTTTTTTAAGTTGAGTGTGCCTAGGGTGCTAGCAGGATTGATGGGACTCCCAGCATGATGAAATCCACACCCTTAAGCAATGCTTTTAATTTGTATCTAAAGGTCCTCCAACTTTTTGAGAATCTCGCCATGCATGGGGTCCTCAGAGCCTTCAACTGGGGGACCTGGTGACCCAGGGGGCCAAGGAGCCCTCTGGATCCTGGTCATCCCTCAGCCCCCTTAGATCTCTTGGACCTTTGGGCCTTTAGGGCCTTTGGGCCCCCATGACCCTTCAGTGGCGGTTAAAATTTGGCGCTGAAGCTGATTGAGCAGGGTTCTATGTGACTTAATAGTTGAATCAAGATAAACTCCAGGGTTCAGTTTGGGTGGCGGTCTCCAATGTTAATTTTGGACTTACCCATTTACTCTATAGACCACACCATGTAGACGCTGAGTAAGGTGGGTATCCATATATCCAAAAATCTTAAAGTCCAACAAGAAATTTGACTTTGGGCATCATTGATGAGATAAAAATTGTCCAGGATAGCTTCTTTATTGGCACAAACATAAGTTAAGGCAGCTAATAAAATTTGACCAAGTTGTAATTAAGGCTATGTCATAAACCCCAGCTGGAATATAATCTCTTGATGATGTGAACCACAAATTAGAGGAGATGATGGAGGGATGGGTGTACATAATGCCATAGGTAGAGATCTGCTCCGCCAACCAACTCATTACTAGCTAAGGCAGCTGAGCTGGAAAGTCTTTTCATGTAGTAATGGACAGCAGAAGCTCACAAATGATTATATCAGAGCTCAGTGGAATAGATCCTATATAGAAGCTGCTGTATGGTATCAGCAAGGTTGTCAGTTTTGAGATAGAAATAACTGGTGTTTGTCATGAGAAGATTGAAATCAAAGGTAGCCTAGAATTTTATGCTCTCAGGTGAATTGGTGTACCTCAAATCATAAAGTTTAACCCATCATGTAATGCTCCTCTCCCCATTGGAGGGAGGGGATCTGTTATCAGCGTTATATTCCATGTTTTGTGATTAACATCATCACTGATTACAGCTCAGGGGCGCCTCTGTAGTGAGCACCAGGTTTAGGTTTTCACTAAGTAAACTCCAAATATCATTAATATTGGGTGCTCAGAGCAGTAGGGGTGGAAATTGTGTATTGTTTCTTATATGGCTTGAAAGACTAAAATGGATGGATAGAATCAATGGCATAGCACTTTTATTTCTTTAGGGTCCATTATGTATTTACTATCTTATGTTATGATACTAATTATTGTAACTATGCGAAGAGTTAAAATTATATAAAATGCTAGGGAAAATATATATTAAGCATTATTTTATTAAAAACTTCAAACATATAGGGTGACTAGAGGTCCTTTTTTATTTAACCGAGGTAAGCTGACCAGGGGACAGACATTACCAAATATATGTGAAACTAAGAGAATAACTAACAAATATAAAATTGGGCACCCCAGGGTACTCAAGTTACCCCTGTTGCCAGCAGGACTGCCAGGTATGGGAGGTTGGTGCACTACTCTGAGGAGGTTTCCCCTGCTATGGAGCAGGTGTGAAGGAAAGGGTCTGTGTGGAGGAACCAGAGTGGGAACCATGATTCTATGAGCGCTTTTTGTCTTGGTCTCATATATCCATAGAGCCAGGCTTGGAAGTGCTCTAGTAAGTGGACATTGAATCTGTTAATATCCCATGAATTGTTGGGACCGTGCCCTTGAACGCATCTAATGCAATTGTGTGTATTGTCCACATTGCAATGGTTATTATTAGGGAGTGGAGGGTAAATGGGATTGGTGACTCAATCTGGAGCGCAAAGATACTTTTTGATATCGAGAATTCCTGTTCGTTTTGAATCTTGAGCAGGCGTGCGACTTCCTGCTATATAGCTTTGGTTGGGGGGCATGTTTCTAGGCGGTGATGTAGGGATCCCTCCCCTCCACATACTGCACATGTTTTGTGGAGGGAGTTGGAGCGGTCTGCCATCCTATAGGTCCTTCTCAAACAGCGCCAGGCGTTTGCTTTTATCTTTGGCTGTAGGAGTGGGTAGTGTGTCATTTTCCACATTGCTTTCTGTGTGGTTAAATCATAGGGAATGTCCAGCATATTTAGGTATTCTATCCTAGTATACTTGAGGCTGTTGCGAGCATATCCCTCTGGGGGTGTTTTTCTGGGTTTCTTAATTTGAATTGGGGGCTGGGTCGTCCCCTTCCTTGTATAGTAACCATGTTCTCTATGGTCCATCCCATATGGCAGATAGTTCAGAGGATATATTTGAAATGAGGGGAGGTTCCATGTGGACCCGTTGCAGTAGGGTGCTTGGCAAGGTATGAAAGTAGTCTGGTTGGACTATGTGAATTGGTTAATTTGAGCGCCTGTGCAAAGTTAGTCCTTGCTGCTCTGGACCAATGTTGTTGCGGGAGGTCTGGAGCAAGGATTTCCTTTATCCAGGTACCTAGGATGTGATTGGCATGGCTCTCAAAATCTATTAGTCCCATGCCTCCGCTTGAGCGTGGGCCAAATAGTGTTTCCATCCGTATAGGAGGGTGAGAGCCAGGCCACAGACAGCCCTGGATAAGCGCGCGAATTGAGGTTATAAAGGTAGGTGAGAAGGCTATCGCATGGGCCTGGTACCACAGTATTGGGAGGATGAGCGAGTTAGCAACTGTAACTCGTCCTTTTAGTCCTGGGGTTCTTCCCTTGAGGGAGGCGACGCGTTTGGATACCCATTGTAACAGGTTACTTTCCATTGTCTCATTAGCATATCACCCTGATTCTAGCCAGATTCCAAGGTGTCAGACAGGAGTGGTGGTGGGAGGTGTTGCAAAGGGTAAAATGGGTTTTTTCTTTGAGTGTTGTTGTGAGGTTCTGATGTTGTGGCCCAATTGTTTGTGTATTTGCCTAAGAGGATGATTTCTGTCTTCCTTTTGTTGAGCGATGCATAGCTCACCTTGGAGTATTCCTCTAGAGTGTGTTCCAGTTGTCAGGCATCTTCATTGTTTGCTATACCTGCTACGCAGTCATCTGCAAGGGCCAGTATCTTGACTGTTGGTTGTCCTTGTGCGGTTATCCCCATGAGATGTGAGTCAGTTACTCGGAGGAGTGGGTCAAAGCTGAAATTGTATAGCAGTGGGCTGAGGGGATCCCTTTGTTTGAGCCCTCTGTGTGGTTTGTTATTGTTTGTTAGGAATCCAGGGCCGCATACAGACATAGTTGCAGATTCTGTTAGGAGCATCGCCCATTTTATGAATCTTGGTGGGAGTTTAAAGGCATGTAGACATTCTTTTAGGTATGGCCAGCTAACACGGTCATACGCCTTTTCCTGATCCAAGAAGACCAGGGCACCAGTTGCTTTGGATTGGTAAATGTTTGCAACAGGGTGTATGTTGTTCCAGATTGAACGCCCTAGTATAAACCCAAACTGGTTGGGTGATAGGACGTCAGATGCAATTGCGCCTAATCTAGCTGCTAGAATTTTTGTTAGATTTTTGTGCCAGTGTTGGAGAGTTTAATTGGGCGCCAGTTGGCCAGGTCCAACTTGTCACCCTTTTTATACAAGGTTATAACGTAGGATTCATGGCCTCCTGGTAATAGGCGTGTTTCTAATAATCTCTGGTTCATTGACGCCAATAGGAGGGGGGCAATTTTTTGAAAATAATTTTTGTAAAATTCGTAGGGTATCCCATCAGGCCCTGGGCATTTCCTACGTGGTGCACTGCGAATTGTTTCCCAAAGCTCCTCCCATGTAATAAGGGATAGTATATTGTAATTTGGTGGTGTACTTTGTATCTTGGCAGTTTGAATAAATTCTTTAATTTTTTGTGGATCTGTTGGCATATCGTGATATAATTCAGTGTAATAGCGGTGTACTTCCACCTTGACCTCCTCAGGGTCAGTTGCCACGGCGCCATTGGTCTTGTGGACCTGTGTGCATGCGGGCTGGTTTCCATGGGAGTGGAATTGGCGGAAAAATTATGTTGAACAGGTTTCGCCTTCCTTTATGAACTTACCTTTGTTCAATACTTTGATTCTGTGTTGGTGTTTGAAAATGAGATCGTTAAGTCAGGCTGAAATTTCTGCCCATTTGCGTCCCCAATTAGGGCTATAGCCAGATCTTGGAGTATTTATTTCCAGGTGGTCTAGTTCTGCCAAGGTACGCTTGATTGTGGCTGTGTCCGCGGTGTACTTGCGTGATGCAATATGTTGGGTTTTGTTGATTAAATCTTTTTTTGAAATTTCCCATGTTCTGATAGGATCCAAAGTGAATGGGGCTGTGAATTCTGGGTTTGTAGTCTTGTTTTCAACTCAGTCAGATATCTCAGGCAATTAATATATTCTGGGTGAAGCTTTCTCCAAGGCGACACCTGTGTGGGATTGGGTTGGCGTTAACTGCACTGTAACTAATCAGTGATCAGAAAAATTGATCTTTTTTGTTGTAAATTTGGAGATTCTTGAGTGGTGGGATTGTGGGATGAGGATGTGGTCAATACGACTCATTGATATGAGCAGTCCCTCATGTATGTTGGGTCTTGTCATGTGGGAAAGGATTGGTGAATTGGGGGGAAGAGCATCTTGTAAGCCAAGAGATGTCTTCATTGTGTGATATTCAATGTGTCCAGGTGGGTATCCCCTGGGATTAGGCCATCGATCTGTATTGGTGTTATCCCAGCAGTTGAAATTGCCTAACATGATGATATCTGGTGGGAGGGTGAGAGTAGAAATTTTTTTTCAAAAACTTTTTCTCTTGGTTGCAGTGCATGGTGCGTAGATAAATGCTAACGAAATTATTTCATCTTGGCATGTGATTGTGGCTACCAGGACTGGACCATGCAAGTGTGATGATGAATTTGTAATTTTAAATTTTTTGTTGTGTTGGACTATCACCCCACAGTGAGACGTCCATACTGAGTGTGATGGTGAGACCCTGGTTGACCAGGATTCTTCTTCCCCTTGTAGGCAGTGGGTTTCTTGGATGGCCAAGATGTCTACAAGAGGTTTTTGCAGGAATGCCAGCTTTTTGGCTTGAGACGTATGAGCCCTGGCTCACACGATATTTAACGTCCCTATTGACACTGAGGTGCCCGCGGCGCCTCAGGAGTGGTTGAGAGGACCCTCTGGTCCTATCCCACCACGGCTCATTTTGGCCATGCTCCGCGTCTGTACTCCAACTCTTTCACTGCCATTGTTGGTTCCCTTGATCTGACCCAATGATTCAAGGGAATTGCGGTTTTTTGCATTTGCATCAACTTTTCCTGCACAGGTCTCATGTTAATTTGATTCGGGTTGATGATTGAATTTTATATTTTTGAGGTTCAACTTTGTTGCATTGTGCACCGCATTTCCACCCAAATTGCGGTTGCATTGTTCCTCAGTATGTGCATGACTGATGACGCTTTGTGGCTCAGTCTGGTTACTGTGAAAATTTTCGACCTGGGCATATTGTTCTGATTGGTTGGTTCGGTGAATATCTGAAATATCCTACTGAATTTGTCCATGGTTAATGGCGGATTCCATGTGTGCCGCCACTTCAGCCGCTGATTTCTTGTGGGCTTTTGGTGCTGCTTTACGCTGTTTACTTGTAACTGGGTCCACAATGGAGTATAGTCCATCTTCACCCCAGCGGAATGGGTGGTGGCCATCAGTCATTTTGGCGAAGTTTTCATTATCTTCGTCCATAGCTTCTTCACAAAAATCATTTTCCATTAAGCCCTCTTTTACAGGGCATGCATGTTCCTTGTGGACCAGTGAGCCACAGTGGTTGCAAATGGGTGGTGCACATTCCAGTGTAACTCAGAATGCAGCTGACTGGCCCCCATCTGTGAAGTGAAATTCTGCTGCGCGGGGAATTCTGGATAAATCCTCTTCCACTTCTGGGAAGGGGTTGATTACAGCGATAGCTTTTCCTGTGCACAGGTTGGGCATTAAGCGAAATTGCTGAAATTCAAGTTGTTGGATTTCTCCGTAGGCCACAAGACCTTTGCAGAGCTCCTCCTCAATTACCTTATGAGGAAGGTTGGTGGGGAGCGAGTCAAAGGAGATGAACAAAGTTTTCGCTTTGTTCCATCTGGTGCGTGTGGTGCGCACAATTTTTTTGCCCTCAGGGAGGGCAATTTCCACGCAGATTTTTGCTGCGGCACTGGCTTCATCAGCTGTTTCAAAACCAATATCAATCCAGCTGCAGCCCATGTTGTTGGTGGCTACGTACACCGCGTGAGGGAAAAGTGAGGGCTGTGCCTCACATGTTTTCTCCCACAGGGTTGGTGACTCATCCCCAAGGAAGGGTCTGATCCCGTGTTCCACCTTTGACAAAGGTTGGTTGAATTGAATGTACATGTATTGCGCGTGCTTTACAGTAAATACCATAAACCCAGATGGTGTCTGAGTTTGCAATTTTTTTATGGCTTGGGTTCCTGGTCCCCCTCCAGGGCGTTTCTTGCCCTTAGTTGCACTGTTAAGCGCACCGCTTGCCGCGACGCTTGCCCATGTTGTATTATTTTTGTTATTAAAGTCGCCCATCTTTCCTGTGTGTGATTATCCAAATTCGCTGTTTGAATCAAATCGTAGTAACTAAAGTGATTGTTACAAGAAAGAAAAGCTTAGAGGTCATTTTTTTATTTATTTGAGGCAAACCAATCAGGGGATGGACATTACCAAAATAGAGAAAGAAAGTATCAAAATAAAACCTGATCAGGGTCAACTCTGTCATAAAAAGTTTTTTCACCTCCAGATCAGGACTCAGATTTTTCTGATTATGTCATGGGTAAGGTTTTCGTGTTATTATACCTAAATAACCACCAATAGCTTCCTATGGCTGGCACCTCAATCAATGTGCAAAGGGTGCAAATCAAAACTGCAACCTTTAGGTTGGTAGTCATACACCCTACTGACTCACCTTCCACCCCCTAGAGGTCCTTTTTTTGATCCTGGCAAGTTTGGAGCTCGCTGATGTTTTTGGACTCAGGATATAAACAATAATGCTGTTGCTAGAGCACTAAAACTCTTGACTGCTTTTTATAATTCTGGGGTAAATCAAAATCACAGATATATAAATTTTAATAATAAAATTGAAGCTATAGTATCACTCAGGCTTAGTATAACAAGGGATAATTTATTAGAGAACGCCTCACATTATTTAGGATTTTCATGGGCTAATAATAGGATATGAAGTAGTTCATGATAAGCGGAGGGGAGCTTGATTTTGGATAAATGACAATGCAGGCTATATGAACTCTCATAGTGCTTTCCATCTCATATGGCTTAATTTTAGGTATTGGGTCCATAGTGGGGATGACATATCCATGGGGTACTATTTTAACATAATTCCTCCAATCAGCCATCTGGAAAATATATCCTCCTCGTTCAATTACCAGATGTCCTAGTTACTGATTGGCTGGTAGATATTTTCATCCCCTGGAACCCCTTCAGGTCTATAAAAGGGGTCGTTTTTTCTTAGGGATTTGCACTAAATTCAAGTTTGTGTGGGCAGACTTCTGATCCAGTGGGCCTATTCTGCCAGGGGTTCACCGTAACCTTTCCAACTTGATCTGAGCTATTTTATGGAATACATGTAATAAAATCAGTACTCCATTTGACCCAATTACGCTGAGGGTTTAATTAATATTTCATTTTTTAAATCAGAACTATTCTTCCCCAAGATATACTAAGCACTAGTCAAACATCCAATTGTCTGACATCACCCCCTTTAATATTGTTAGGGGAGCATAGGGCCAAAGAAAACGTCCATTAAGTCTGTTAATAACTCCAGAAGCAAGAGTTTGTTGGAATATCCATCACCTCTCTTATAGGTGACAATAAAAGGTCCTTTCCAAATGGACCCTAGCTTCTCACTCCTGATAATGATGCAGTTATTATAATATATAACCAAGTCAGAGATTTGAAAAGAGGGTAGAGGTGGTTGTAGCTCATTCACTGCTTGACCCTCTGTTGTGATTCCAATATGACTGGACAATAAGCCTGAGGTCATCATGGCGAAATGAATGGAATCTGCTGGAATCAAACTAGTAATGGTAATTTAAGCGCTTCAAAATGAGGCGATATTGGGTTACTGGGAATCGGCCAAATTGGGCGGTCATGAATTAACGAATGAAGAATTGAAGGAACCAATGAGATATGGCGAAGTGAATTATTAAGCCATGAAAGTGGTACCATCCAAAGTTGCTACAATACAAGCAGGATGAGATGATCAGGAGGTTAGGTTGTTGATAATAGAGAGTAAGTATAACAGCAAAGATCCGCTGATTAACTCAAGAAATAAAAAGAGTAGAGGGAGCGATTACTCCATATTTATTTATATATTTATACATTTATTCTGTCATGTCAAGGACAACGATCATCATATCATTGGTCCTAATTACTCAGTGGGCCAAACCCTGTGCAAAAACTGTCAGCGTATCTCTCAAGAACCGCCAATTTTATAACAGTGGTGATCACTACAGGGTGTAACGCACTGGCTCCTTCCAATGAGCCACAAATGAGTTGGGCAACAGAATCCATGTTACAGACCATAGGCATGACAGGGCTCCTGATACTACTCTCCTTGTGCGCATGCTACAAGATTGGACAAGCACCCCTGGAAAACAGTTGCAAGTATACTTAACCCCCAGCAACATGCCTTGACTCCAAGACAAGGTATAAAGGGAGGCAATAGCTCTCCCAAGCTCACTCTCAAAGTCCACTTCTTGTTGATTCAAGCCAAACATGGCTGCAGTTAGGCAATATTTTTAAAATAAACTTAAAGTATCAATATATAAATTTTAAGTTCTTTTATTTAATATTGGGCCAAGTTGATAGAAAACAGAACTGAGAAGCCTCCAGCTCCCAGTTCCTTCCCTATATACACATGCTAAAAGCTAATATAAAATATAACACAAGCTTATGGTGCTAATCTGACTGATGCTTGGTGTAAACCTTACAGCAGGATCGCGGAATCCTCACTCAATGGTTCTGTGCCAGTTCCAATCCTCAACAGTTCCGCGCCAGTTCCATTTCAAATCCCAAACGAACCGCGAAACTTCCAAGCACATGTTCCATTCCATTCTTGATTTGAATCCAAATCGAATCTCAAAACTACCCATGTTACTCAATTCCCATTTTTCCTCGACTTGGACGCCCATCTTGCTCCTTGGCCTCCTTCAAGCTCCTGCCCCTTAGGCGTCCTTGCCAGGACCAACGCCCCCTCCTCCTCCATACATCCAGACACAGCCTGCCCTGTCTTACCAAAGATCAGGGCAATGTGATGCTGAGGATAGACCTCAACCGTCACACAGGGGGCCCATTGATCAATCTCATAGACTAAGAAGCGTTCCTCAGTTGTTAATCATTTTGTATCCGGCTTGCTTTACTAGGGAATCATCTCAACACACTACAACTGTTGACTACGCAGAACTTAAGCTTGCCTTAGATGCTGTGCTCGATTTGGAAAAAGGAATTTTTGCAAGAGTGCTGTATTGATAAGCTGCCTCCGTTTGACCATGATGGGAACATCCATGGGTTCTTTAAGCGCTTTGAGTTTGCAGTAGAAGGGGTATCAGGTCGATGTAAAGCTAAATTACTAATGTCCACGTTGGATGTTGGAAGTGCCAACCAAGTTACTTGCTATCTTCCAAGCAGTTCCGTTACCTATCAACAAGTGAAGGATACTGTGCTATGGTTGTTTGGAGGAACTTCAAAAATGGCATTATGTTAGGCTGAGTTTATTACCATTGGGTTTCAGCCTAACGAGACCCTCACTCCTTTTGCTGATCAATTTTCAGTGGAAGCTCATGTGTTAATTGGGGCAGGACTTTTAACTGAATGTGACATAAGCATAGCATTGACCTCCGCTGTGAAACCATACTGAGAGCTCTTTAATACATTGGCTCCATATTTAGAGGTTAATGTATCCTTGCTCAAATTTGTTCAAATTCTACGCCGTCTGTCCGCTAATTTCCCTCCACCCAATATAGAGCAGAAACCTAGCACCTCCGCTGCTAGCCTTTTTTTATCCGGAGGAATCATCCTTCCTTGTTCAGCAATTGGTCGGCATCCGCTGGCCCTATCATCAATACCAGCCTCACTTCCAGCCCAACCCTTGGGGTGGCTCCTTTTACAACAATCAAGGTTGAAGGTCTTCTGGGGTCAATTGCTTTTCATGTGGTCGCTATGGGCACCTGGCTAGAAGTTTTCACAAACGTCAGGTTCAGCACCTACTCCAGAAGCAGTACCACCAGGGAAAAGTCAGAGCGGAGTAGAGATGAAACTCTCTACCTCTGCTATTATGACCCAAAACGTCCCACCGGAATCTATTCCTGTACCTTCAGCAGAAGTTCCTCAGTATGATGATGACGCCTTCTTATATCAGCGACCTGTAGGAGGGGTGAATGTGCTGACACAAACGCCATTCATGAACATGGCGGAAGTAAGCTCTCAGGAACAACCCAAGCCTTATGATTGTTAAATGTTTGATCACCTTTCCACTGATGAACCAGATTCATTAGCTGATGCACTTCTTTTGGAAGAAGTAAGTGTGGCCTTCCCTGCGGATGCTATTGTTAAAGAGTACTCTAAAGTAGGGGAGGGTATTATGAGCTTCCTTGGAAAAAAGATCAGTTAAATTTCCATGTTATAAACAATCAGAATGCATCTTATACTGAGTGTACCTACTGTGACACTGTTGTAGCAAAAACCCGAGTGCATGCAATAATTGATATGGGTGCCCCAATCAACATAGTGTCCACCAAGTTGGTGGCGGGCTGGCGTTAAACCCTGACGTGGAACATCGTATGGTGTATTGGACTGCAGGCACTGAAAACACAGTCACTGAAGGAGCATACAGCGCACTACCTTTGAATTTTGTATCCATTGTTGTTGTAGCCCCAGCCATAGTGCTACCAAACAATAACTATGACCTTTTAATTGGAACTGCTTTTGTGCGTCACTATGGAGTTGTTGTTGATATGACCACAGAGACATTTGATATTCAGGGGCAGCGGATTCCAATCTACTTTACCTCCAGTGGAATGCCAAAAGATCCGGTAGACATGAGTCATATTAACCTGGCATATGGTGATGGGGTGGTTTCCATTTGCTATCATCAACTTAAGCATAAGACACGAGCCCTTCCCAATCAAATTTATAAATATCAAGGGTTACTACTTAGAGATGCGGCCCCTATATCTATTCCCTCTGGACACCAAGTAATCATAAAACACTGAGTTAGAAGTGTAAGTGCCTGCTGGGCTTTATGGGGAGGTCATTTGGCCTTATTTTTTTTTAGTACTAGATGGTCTCAAGCAATTCATCGATGTTCATTTGGCCTTATTATCAATCACGGTTCAAGCCCCATGTGGCCCCAGGCATTATACTTCCAGGACATGGGGAGATCAAGGTCTTAGCAGCAAATCTTCAGAATAAACCAATGCAATTCTGCCGACACCAAATAGTGGCATACTTACATTTTATTCCAGTTGATGAGGTCCACCAGGTTCATGAGTTCAGTTCATTGGATGAATTTGGCCTGCCCATTGAAACACAGCCTGGTGTAATGGCAGTTGTACCGCAGATTAATTTAATGGGATTAATGGATGAACAAAAAGACCAAGCAATGGCTTTATTTCAGAAAAACAAGGGGATTTTTGCTGTTGATGATCATGATTTAGGGTGTGTTTGGGGGGTGGTCCATCAATTGGACACTGGTGATCGCCCTCCAATAAGGTCTTGGCCAATCTGCCATTCTTAGGCAGTGGAAGACATGGTTACTGAAGAAAATTGACAAGTTATTACAACAAGGGATGCTTGAGCCATCCAAGAGCCCGTGGGCTTCGGCTGTTCTAATTGTAAAAAAGAAGGATGGCACCAACCATGTAATAATAGACTACTGTAAGCTCAACAGTATTACAAAAAAGGATTCTTATCCCTTGCTAAGAATTGATGATGCTCTGGATTAATTAGGGGGTGCTTGCTACTTTTCTGCGATGGACCTAATATCAGGCTACTCGCCAAATTGAGTTACCCTTGGTGGAAGAGAAAAAATGCGCTGTGATCACCTCTAAAGGCCTTTTTCAACCAACACGGATGCCTCAAAGACTGTGTAATGCTCCTGCTACTTTTCAGCGAGCCATAGACACTATTCTTGGCGACCTGAAATTGTCATGTGTCCTAGTATACCTCGATGATATTAATGTTTTCTCTCAGACCTTTTTGGAGCACCTCGGCCACCTTAAAGCAGTATTCCACCAGCTGGCTGATGCGAACATTAAACTTAAACCTCAAAAGTGTAACTTTTTCAAAGATCAGCTAGTATACCTGGGTTTTTGGTAGACTCAACTGGGCTGCAGCTACAACCAGCTAAGGTGGAGGTCATCAGCAAAATGACTACACTTAATAGTAAGCGCGACATACAGGTATTTCTAGGAATGGTTGGTTACTACTGACGCTTTATCCCTACTTTTAGCTGTATTGGGGGCCCACTATTTGAGTTGTTAAAAAAAGATGCTGTGTTCAAATGGACAGAACGTCATCAATTCACTTTTGATGCACTCCATATGGCGTTGAGCAGTGCACCGGTGTTGCAATATCCAAACTTTGACTGGGAGTTTATCATTCAGATAGATGCATCCCTTTCCGCTGTTGGGGCAGTACTTTCTCAGAAAGATGATGAGGAAGAACATCCTGTTGCATTCTGTAGTCATAGTCTGAACTGTCATGAGCGTAACTATACTGTGGCCGAGTGAGAGTGCTTAGCAGTAATCTATGCATATAAATAATTCAGAGTCTATCTGCATGGGGTAAAGTTTAAAGTCATAACCAATAACGCATCATTATGCTGGTTGCAGAATCTCAAAGAACCAAGAGGAAGGTTGGCTCAATGGTCTCTTAAGTTACAGGCTTATGATTTTGAGGTTCTCCATCAGCTGGGAGCAAAGCATCAGAATTCTGACTGTTTATCTTGGTTTCTGACTATCACTGTGACAGCGGACCTCAGTGACGTGATGTATGATAAGATGCTCAGCATAAAATATGACGACGAACTTCCCCAAGTAATCAAAATGTTAAATGAAATGCGCATAAACCTTCCAACGGAGTGGAGAACTGTACAAATAAATTAGCAATTCTACGGTGAATTTCCCATGGCCCTCTGCACGGCCAGGAATCAATATGTGCGCTCACAGGGCAATCGTGCATGGTGGCATGCATAAGACTATGGAGTTGTTATGCCCACAATACTATTGAAAAAGTATGGGTTTTGATGTGCTTGAAACTATTTCCTGTTGCCATCAGTGCCAAGTAGAGAATCCATTCTGCCGTATGATGTCATATCAGTTAGTGAAACCACATTTCGCTTGGCATATGGTCTCCCTCAATATCGTTGGCCTTTTGCCAACAGGAGCCAACCATTGTAAGTACATTCTAGTAGCTATCGACCACTTGACCTGGTGGGTTGAAGAAAGGGCAATACGAGATCTGGGGGCAGTAATGGTGACTAAATTTGTGTTGGAATGCAAAATTCAGCGGCACAGTTGCCCTCATTTTATTCTCACTGATAATGGCACCAACTTCACCTCACACATCCTTCCCAAGCTGAAAGAGCTTATGGGAATCCACGGAGTTCTGAAGACCCCATACCACCCCAAGTCCAATGTAATGGTCAAATGAGTGAATGGAACTCTGGTGAATATTCTGCAAAAATTAGTAACAGATTGACCATCTGATTGGACCTTCTTTCTTTCCACTGCTGTGTTTGCCTATAACATCATTTACCATTCCGCCATAAGGAAAAGTCCCTTCCAACTACTATACAGTCAACATCCAGATTTTCCGGCATTACTTTATGCATGTGTGGAAGACACTGGCGGAGTAGAACCCCATCGCTATTTAACTATCCTTACAAATATTCTGATCAAATTTCAAACTGAAGCCTATTCCTTCAGCTTAACTAAGAAGATCAGGAAACAGGCTGCAGATCAGGTATGTTGAAGCTGGTTAGCACAGTTCAAGGAAGGCGACATGGTTCTCTTCCACAACCAGCATGGGTTTGGGTGGAAGAACAAGCTGGCCAGTATATGGATTGGTTCGTTTGAAGTCATTGAGAAAACTGGGGTTGACACATATACTATTAAGGACCCCGTTATTAATCAAATAATCAAAAGAGTGCATGCAAAATTCCTCCAAGCATATAAGCAATAGGAGCCTCATTGTCCAGTCAAGGAGGGGGTAATGTTGCAATTCCAATAAGACTGGATGATAAGCCCGAGGTCATCATGGCGAAATTAAATAGAATCAGCTGGAATCAAACTGCCCGAGGTTATCATGGCAAAATGAATGGAATCCGTTTGAATCAAACTGGTAATGGTAATTTAAGCGCTTCAAAATGAGGCGATATTGGGTTACTGGGAATCGGCCAAATTGGGAGGTCATGAATTAACGAATGAAGAATTGAAGGAACCAATGAGATATGGCGAAGTGAATTATTAAGCCATGAAAGTGGTACCATCCAAAGTTGCTACAATACAAGCAGGATGAGATGATCAGGAGGTTAGGTTGTTGATAATAGAGAGTAAGTATAACAGCAAAGATCCGCTGATTAACTCAAGAAATAAAAAGAGTAGAGGGAGCGATTACTCCATATTTATTTATATATTTATACATTTATTCTGTCATGTTGAGGACAATAATCATCATATCAATTGGTCCTAATTACTCATTGGGCCAAACCCTGTGCAAAAACCGTCGGCGTATCTCTCAAGAACTACCAATTTTATAACACCCTCTTTGTTGATGGTTTTGACAATATCTGTCATATCATCAGCCTGTAGCTGGATAATTTGTTGGGTAACTTCTTCATTGCCTTGTCAGGATTATCAATCTTATCAGAGAAAATATCATTAGCTAAGAGAGAGGGTACCACAGGTTCTCGCTTATACAAAACGCGGAAAGGTGACATTTTAAGAATCCTATGATAACTGATAAAATATGCTATAAGGGCACTAGGCAAGAACTGATCCCAGTGAAGTGGGCCGAACATGGCATTCTTTTGCAATACAGATACTAAAGTTCCATTTACTTCTCTATGGTACCATTTGTAGAAGGGTTATATGAGGCTGAAAAAAGTTGTTGTGATCCCCTGGAGGTAGCCAAGAATTTGACCACTCTAGAGGGGAAATTTTCCCATTATTGCAAAGAAGAACCTGGTGAAATCATGGCATGTGAAAACTATTCTGATGTAGGAAAGTGGTGGTAGTTTTGGCAGTTTGAGATGAAGGAGCCTCAGCTTCAACATACTTAGTAAAGTAATCAATTCCCACTGTCAGACAATTACAAGTCTGATATTGTGAGAAGAGCGTTTGGAAGTAAATAATGTAAATATTGGCCAAAAGACCCTAGTTGATTCTTGGTGGAACCCCTCAAATTGGGGTAACACTTTTATTAATTCTTCTCGGGAAAAAAGCACAAGTTTAGGCAGTTGGATTACACCAACAATGCAGCAGAATTAGGAGATTTTTTGAGATTCCCCCTAGACCACTTCCAGTTTAATTTACACACCTAGGCAGACCACCCCTTTTTATAGGGTTGGAGGGGGTCCCACAAGGTGTAAATATTTTCTTATTCGTTGATTGGGTTAATTATATTATAACTTTACCTAATGGACTAGTCCTACCTGCTATCAACCCACCATCAGCTGTTATGTCTAATTGGGACGAGTTTTGATAGCTCTGGTAGGTCAAAATCATATATTACTAAATTTGGATGCACCCAGCTTATACCAAATTCCCCGTATGACTCACTTCAAGCTTCAATACACTTTAAATACTAAGCACCAATTTATTAACAGGGTTCACTTCTTGACCCTATTACTGCTACTAATAAAATAATATAAAACCCATTTTTAAGTATATAGTACCAATTTTATATATTTAATTTGTGGTCAAATACTCCCCTGAAAATATACAATCCAGCAGTATAGGGAACCTTTTCCTGTAAAATTATTGTGAAAATCCAGAGCAGAATAGCATCTGCGAGCAATAAAATCCCCTTGATCCCATAAATGGTGCTCACTATAGAGGCACCTGTACACCACAAATTTCCTATTCAAAAATGTAATCTGTACCTGAACCTATTCTAGATGCTTTAGAGCAACAACTAGCCAGTGCTTTGTCTCGCCTCAAAAGGCTTGAGCAGCACTCTTCCCAAGGCCTTATGGGGCCTCTCCTACCATTCTTAGACACCCTCTCTGAGATAAGTTTACCACTGGTAAGGGTAATATTGCCTCTTTCTAATGTGTACAAATCCGTTATAGATGGAGCAACGGACCAGCAGAAAATCCAGTACTTCATCCACTGCTTGAGTTGTGTGGCTCAGGATATAATGGTTCCCACCATGGCCATCCTAAGCACCTGGGCGGAGATTAAGCAAGCCCTCATTGATGTATTTTGCTATATACAGAGTTTACAACGGCAAAAACAGGCCTTTATGTGCCTTAGTCTGCAGGAGGAAATATCAATCCTCTCTTTTGTCAAGCGATTTTATAGTGAAGCTCAATGTAAGTCCCAGGGGATGTCCTCTGGCCATTGATTGGGCCATTTTCCATTCCCGAGTAAAAAGACACTGAAGAGGATGGCAGTACCCCTCATTACTCAGGGCGATCTCACTCATGTAGTAGATGAGCGCTGGGTAACAGCTCTTCCACTTTGGATCCCACCCCCAGTACCCACACTCACCTCAGCAGAACTGTTATGGGGAATTAGCAAAATCTGCGCTGATATTGTCAAATTGAATTCAATTGAATCTAATTCTAGTGGGAATCTGGACAATGCTCAGATCTCAAAAGGCCGGAAAGGCATGAAGACTAAGCTATCATCCAGAACGCCTGATGGTTCCAATTCAATTAATATGTCAATTGAACAAATCACCTCCCTACTAAAGTCGTCAGAGATCATTCTCAACAGGCAGGCTATAGCATTGGATGCCATCAATGAGGGTTTGAAGTCCCCCATTGACAATTTGGGCATTGCAGCCAATGTGATGCCACTGACTGAAAAAACGGTCCAGCAACCAAGCGCGGGTGGATTGGGTGTCCCAAACCCATTCCCAACCAAATGGACCCACCCCTATGTGGGGTGGCCTTGGGGGATTCCCATCACTCGTCAGGCCAAACGCCGTCGTGCCAACCATTGGAAATGTAGCCAAGCCTCAGTTTGGAAGTTTGAGGTCAAACTGACAGTGACTCGGCCTGCTGCCAAATTTTTGATGTTGGTTCTCAAGGAACAAACCCGCCCATTCCCAAATAATTCTCTGGTTAGGTCAACGTTGAGGGTCCTGATCCCAGTTTATCACAACCCCAATTGACCACTATTAAATAAGTTGCATAGCACTGAGAAAATTGTTGGTCGATTTTCTTCCTTTTCCTTCAATAAATTTTTTGCCAAAAAACCAAGCCATTTTTATTGTATTACTCCTTCTGACCACATCCCTGATGGCGTTTCCCTGATGGCCCATCAGTCTGTATACTGGATGGGCTCTACCAGTACTTATGGTCACTATGGCCCCCTCCGTTGTTGATTGGATTCAGCGAGTCCAATATTTTTGGCTCTATAACCCATTATCATAACTTCTGGCAATAGTACATGGGGATCATGTGGCCTTATGTCCACCAATTGCAAGAAAGAATCCATCTCCATGACTCCCAGGTTGGAATGACCCAATATGCCGATAATTAATGAAACTATCTCTGTGATCCCACCCCCTGCAGCAAGGCCCCTGTGTCAGGAGTGGGATCATTGTGGTTCATCATTGGGATCTAACTCACAGTTATGTTACACCAACAATTTGTCATTTCCTAATGCTCATCTCCATATAACATCATTTGGTCGACAATGCCTCTGGCATTCTGGCTTGCTTTTTGGGTGCTTACGCGTCCTGAAAAGCAGCCTAGTCTAAACTTCTTCTGCCATTTCCATGACACTCAACCTCTGTTGCTGGCAAATATGCTACCTTTTAGATGACGCCATTTCTACTATTTTGGATGGTTTAACGCATCATCCCTCTTTGGCGCTGCATATCTCTTCAGTCAAGCGCACCTTCAAAACAGTATGGGATATAAAAGAGGCTCTGCTAGCGGTGGCTGACATATATGAACTTGACCCTACGTAAGGAGCTCTGAGGAAAGCATCTATTCCGACCACTCTAGTCTCTCCTCAGTTATCTCCCCTTGGAAACCTGCTCCTGCGGAGTTGCCATCTCAAAAGCTTCCTCATATTATAAGGATAGCCATCAGGTAATAGCTGTGATGAGGCAGTGCTCCCCATTATCTTCCGCTCAAAAAATCCAGTTGGTGCAGGTAGTCTTCCATCTACCTTGCCACCAAGATCATATTTGTCAGGCTAGATCCTTCCCAAGTGGTTCCAAAGCTGGCCCCTAAGCCTAAGCCCCTCTCTCAGGTGCCATTTGCCCCCACTCACGATAGATTAAATGACCAGGTCACAAACGCTAAATTGCCTGTTTCTCAAAAGCACACAGCCACTGATTAACCCAAAGCTGGCATAGTTAAAGCATCCGCCTCCTAAATGCTATCTACCTCGACCTTTCACTCAGCCAACTCTAGTCTGAAACCCGTAGCCATGATGCAGAACAAACCCCCTATTTTGAAGGTTGAAAATTGAGCCGTGACAATTTAAACTCCTCCCCCAAAATTTACTAAGGTGGAGGAGCAGCCCCAGAACCTATCCCGATATAATAGAAGCCCTGAACCTACCTCCCACCCTATGGTATACCTAACCTGCATTGATAACCTCTCCAATGACAAACTTGAAGGGGTTGTGAAGATGAGTGGAATTATGTTTTAGGAGCCACAGGTGAAGTGGAGGTACCTGACAGGCTGAACCCTGGGAGAGTGGATACAGCTAGGATACCCCGCCAAGCTTATCTTTATCAAGTGCTGAGGGGTCTGGAGGTTATTGACACTGTTAGTGACGCCGACCAGCTTATTGACTCACTAATATGGTCCACCCAGAGTGTGCACACCATGCATTCTATCCAGGAGAAGTACTTTGAAACTGCCAAAAGACTGGCTTCCACTCTCCAGCTAAAGGAGATCCTATCCCTTTCCTCAACTTGGGTGGAATATTAGCAAAAGTGGAAGTTGTCATTAAAGGAGTACAGGTCACAGCTATCCTTGACACTGGATCCCCAGTGAATGTTGTGTCCTTAAAATTTATCAAAAAGATTAATCTGACCCCACTCTCTTTCTGCTTGGCGTAACTTTCCAAGCCAAATTACACTAATTTATAAAACAAATCAAATTTGCCTGTTATAGTTTTGCTCTGATGTCCTTGGATTCTCCGCCAGCTGCTCCAGCGTGGGGCAGCGGTGAAACTCCCCTTGCCATTTTCCGTCTGGCAGGAAAACGCGCTAGGACTGGTTCACCCAGTCATTCCAAACCTATAGGATGATTCGTTCCACCTAAGGACCTAAACTCCCACCTTGCTCATAACTAAAAGTAATAACTCGCTGCCCCTAGTGCTCCCCCAGAGCAACATGCGCTACAGCCTAAGGGTCAAATATGGGAAACTATTCTCATACCATGACCAAGCCATTTACTGAAATGGCACAGGCGGTGATGAAACCTGCCAGTTTTATTGATTTCCACCCCTACAAGGGGTATTTCAACCTTGGCTTCACCTGCGAAGCTGATGCTGCCACTGAAGCAACTGTGCCCCTGGTATTCCAGGGCACCCTCTCCCCACAACTTGGACTCAGTTCCCAGAGGACACCACTTTGGTGGCTCAGTTTGCTGGTTTGCCCACCCACCTCCCCCTGGAGTGCTCCTCCAGGAGCTGATGGATGGTTTGGCAGCCTATGGCTCCAACCTCATCTTACAATTTGTGGTCCCAAATGGGGCCACATGACTCGCTGGGCCTTGGGTATATGCCACAATCAGCCCTGAATTTAATAAAATCGCGGTGTCAATTCTGACATGCACCGTTATTCCCTCAGCGCCTGACCATCCACTTTGGGCCTGCATCAAGGGTGGGCGGATGATCTGTCCATCATATTTTGAGTTAGACCACTCAAAACGCAAGTGCCCCTCCTCAACCACTTCCAGTGGATCAGACAACTCATCCGCTGACATCCAATATGCTGCCCACTCTTTACAATTTCTGGTATGGGGCACAATCCTTTCTCCCCCTCCCCCAAAGCCTGTTGCTGCAGCTGCACCTGCAGCCACCAATCAGCCTCCTTCTCACTTCAATGCCATAAATAATTCCACCAATCAAGCATTGGTTTGGATCCCAGTTTGATCCCATGCTTCCTCAAATAAATTAAACCTCAACTGTACGCTGATTCCCCAATCCAATTCAACCAAAACCCATGGGAAATAGCGGCTGAAATTGACGAATCAGGTAAGCTCTTTTAGAACCATCTCTGAAATTTGAGCGGTTCATTAATGCAGAATGGGACGCCAGACACCCCCCTCAACTTTATACCCCACAGCCAAACGCTGAATCATTTTTCAGTGATCACCAGCTTGCAGTTGAAGCAGCTTCAACACCAGATTGTCATCCCCTGTGTAAAGCTGTCGCTAAATCAGTTGCGATGCTCACAGGAGGAATTCCACCTCTTGTTATCCCCATAACCTTAACTCCAAAAAGTAAAATCACGGTGAACCAGCTATACAAAAATGCAAACAATGCTATCTAGAATGTGGCAACTATAGCATGGAATCCAAAAGCAAAATTAACCTGAACCAACATTGCCACGTTTGTTAAACTCCTATACGCCCACATCAAAGCTGAAAAAGCTTTAACTGAATATCTCAGTGCCATTTATCTAGCTGGCAATTTCCATGAAATTCCAAGTATCAGTGACATCAAACCCCGTGCCGCAGATGCCCCAATGCCATTACTGTCAGCCGTGGCATGCACTCTAATATGGGAGGAAGAAGAGGCTGCTGAAGAGGCTGCCAAAGATGAGCCCCTGACCCCCTCCACTTCCGCCATGGAGGGATAAGCGGTTTCTGCTGCCCACCTGGTTGGTTGTTTTTCGATTTGTTCATTCAATCTGCTCATTAGGGCGTTTTGTTTGAACCAAGTAGTTATTTTAGTTTTTAGTTAAATTTTAGTTTTGGTATGTCCATCCCCTGGTCAGCTTGCCTCAAATAAATATTAAGCTGACCCCTGACCTTGAATAAACCCAAGAGTTTGTTATGGCTGGTCCCTCCAACACATGTGCTATTGGGGCATACTCTTATTTGCTAATTTGATTTGGGAAGCTCATTTTGCCAGCACCAGCGGTGGCTTTGGCTAATAATACCTATGATCTACTCATTGGTACACAGTTTTGCTCAAGTATTAAGGGATCATTAACTTGAAGCAGGTCTATTTCTCCCTGCATAACTACAAGGTCCCTCTGATTCTTACCAACAATGATCTTAACAAAAATGAGTACGCTTGCACAGTGGAATACCCCTCCTCTGCCTTATCCTTGCACTACACCATGGCAAGACGAAATACAAAATTATTGAATCCATCAGTAGATGATCTAGAGAATATCTTTTTCTATGCGTCTGAAGAGGTAGTAATCAATGCGGGTGAATAAAGGGTAGTTGACACAAAGATTACCATTCAAACCCCTACAACTGTCTATCGCACCTAGTCAGCATTGATGGAGTTAGCCCTCTTGAGCCTAGAGTCTTGCCAGGTGTGCTAGACCCCGCTTATCAGCGACCAATCAATCTCCTGTTGGGGAATCTCACCAAAAAGGAAATGGTCGTCAAGAAGCATCAGGAGATCGGAAGAGGCCTGCTGGTCCATATTGAGGACATTAAAAAAGCTCACTGTATTGGGTCTATGGTGGATATAGACCTACCTAATGATCAATCAATTATGCACTCTACCCACTGTTCATATCTCTGATGATCTGACCCATGTAGAGTTTAATAAAGTTCATAGTTTATTGGAGTTCTATAGTGATATCTTCTCCAAATCTGATAATGATTACGGTTATATTTAAAGGGTTGGATGCATACCATTGATGTTGGGGATGCTCATCCCATTCGCTCCAAACCCTACTGTAAATCAAAAGCTGAGGAGTTACAGATGCGGACGGAGCTAAAACAGTTGTTAGACGATGGGTTGCAGGTTTCATCCTAAAGCCCTTGGTTGTCCCCGCTTCTACTGATAAAGAAGAAAACAGGAGGTCATAGGTAGTTATGGACTACAATAAATTGAACAACCTCACTAATAAATTTAATTATCCTATCCCCCGCATTGACAACGCCCTAGTCTAACTCTCTGGGCTTAAATTCTTCTCCACCATGGTCTTGGCTAGTGGGCACTGGTAGATGGACCTTTCTCCACAGGATCATAAGAAGTGCGCCCTTATCTGCAGTGAGGGTTTGTTCCAACCCACTTGGTTACCTCAGGGGTTGTCCAATGCGCCTGCTACTCTTCAGCGGGCGTTGGATCACATTCTCCAGGTCCTTAAGCTGAGCTGTGTGAAAGTCTGCCTCGATGACATCACAGTCCTCTCTAAGACTTTCAACGAGCATTTCACGCACCTAAAGGAGGTTTTTCAAAGATTGCGGGAATCTAACATCAAACTAAAGCCCGTCAAGTGTACCTTTTTAGAAGATGTATTTTCTTGGGCACGCCATCTTATAAAAGGGATACAGTCTCTACAAGATAAGGTTTAAGCATATGAGATGTCAGCGCCCAAAACCCTTTTTGATATCCAGGTATTCTTGAGCATGATGGGGTACTACCATCAATTTATCCCAAAATTCTTCCAGCTCAGCGAGCCCCTTGTCCGCCTCATGACTAGGAACACCCCCTTCCATTGGGGTGCTGAACAAAAGGCCGCGTTTAAGATCCTGAAGGAGCTATTGCAAAAAAGGCTGGTACTGTGCTACCCTGACTATGGTAAGCCCTTCATGTTGTCCACGGATGCCTCTTACTCCGCTTTTGGATCCATCTTGGCTCAATTGGATGAGCATGGGGTCGAAAATACCGTGTCTTACTTTAGAAAATGCTTTCAAAAGCTGAGCGCAACTATAGCATCACTGAGAAGGAGCGCCTGGCTTTCTTGCTAGCCATAAAGTACTATCGCCCCTTCTTATATGGAACATTGTTGAAAATACACAGTGCATTCAAAAATTTCTGGGACTAACGTTTTAAAGACATAACTTTACAAATAAATAAACTTTTTTATCATAATTTAACATACAACCTTTCCCTCTCTATACATATTTATATTGCTAAAACAATTGTTAGAAGGTATGCACTTAGTTCCTATTTTGTATAACCATGTTTAAACCAGATGTCACATTCTTCTGAATTGTCTCTATTTTATCAAAAGGCTGAACCTTCAGTTCCACCTTCAGATTATAATTATCCACCCTATTCACCAGATTTGGCTCTGTCTGACTTCTCTCTGTTCTCTAATCTGAAGGTGGCACTGAAGGTTCATCCTTTTGATAAAATAGATACAATTCAGAAGAATGTGACATCTGGTTTAAACATGGTTATACAAAATAGGAACTAAGTGCATACCTTTTAACAATTGTTTTTGCAATATAAATATGTATAGAGAGGGAAAGGTTGTATGTTAAATGATGATAAAAGAAAGCTTATTTATTTGTAAAGTTGTGTCTTTAAAACGTTAGTCCTAGAACTTTTTGAATGCACTGTGTAGTTACTGACTACGCCTCCTTGAAGTGGTTGCATAATATGAAAAATCCCACTGGGTGGTTGGCTCGCTGGGCTCTTAAGCTCCAGCATTATGATATGACCCTTGAGCATCGAGCTGGGATGCTCCATATGAACGTTGATGGATTGAAGCGGCTGCCTTTCCTTCACCTTAACAATAACAGAGCAGAGAGATTGCATGACCTCCTAATGACTCCTGACGCGTGGGCTGATGAAGATGAATCAGTACAAAAGATGCTAACACGGCACTCCTGAAACACAAAGGTAAAGAGTGGAAAGTTATATAAAAAAGTAGGAGTAAATTGGTTGCCCTATCTCCAGCTGTCAGAGCGAGTACCTATCATCTTGGAGTCTCACACTATCTTGGGACATGGCGGAGTACGCAAAACCTATAAGTGGGTAAAAGAGCGGTACTACTGGGAGGGCACCATGGAAACCATAACTGAAGTCTTGGATGCATGCCTGACCTGTAAAAAACAATCCAGCTTCAAGACATTATATCAGTGTCACCTTAAGACGCCCCAACAACCCTTCCACACCATAAGTTTGGATGTGGTAGGTCCTCTCTCTCAGACTACTGGGGGCAATCGCTATATCTTGGTTGGAATTGATCATTTCACCAAATGGGTTGAAGCTGTTTCTCTCCCCGCCCAGACTGCAAAAGCCACTGCCACCTTCTTACACCAATATATCTTCATGCAGCATGGTTGCCCCTAGGTCCTCCTTTGTAACCATGGGAAAAACTTCACCTCCATAGTGGTAAAGCTCCTCGCCATCTCCTTGGGAACAAAATAACTATTCTCCGCCCCCTATAACCCATCTACAAATGGTTCCTTAGAAAGAGTTAATGGAACCCTGGTCTCCATACTCCGCAAAATAGCTAATTCCAACCCTCTCCACTGTGATCTCTACTTACCCAGTGCCCTCATGGCCTACCAGATTAGCTACCATTGCATCCTAAAAATTTCCCCTTTCCATGTGTTATATTGGCGAGAGCCTGGGGTGCCAGCTCTATTAGCCAAAGATATCTTCTCTGACAGGACTGACCCTGAACAAGCCATGAAAAAGTTGGCCCAGCACATCATCCAATTACAGTATGAGGCTATGACTAACTTGACAAAGACTATCACTAAAGAAGGTCAAGCTGCCAATGAGAGCTGGGCCTCACTTCCATCCTTCCAAGTATCTGACTTGGTACTATATTACACAATCAGATTTCTCCTAGTAGTGAGAAACTTGGGTCTATATGGGAGGGACCATTTGTAGTCACATATAAGTGAGTGATGAATACTCCATCAAATCCCTTGTTTCCAGAGTTACCATCAAAAGGGTCAATGGTCAGTTCTTATGCCTTTATTCACCCCCTAACACTCTTGAAGGGGGTAATGTCAAACAGTTTCAAGTCCAATATTGTGAGAAGAGCGTTTAAGAGATAAATAATGTAATTATTGGCCAAAAGGCCCTAGTCAATTCTTGGTGGAACCCAATAAATTGAGGTAACATTTTATTTATTCTTCTTGGGCAAATAACACGATTTTGGGCAGTCAGATTGCATTAAATTTGCATCAGAATAAGAAGAGTCTGTACAAGGTTCCCCCCAAACCACTTCCAGTTTGTTTCACACAACTAGACGGAGACCACCCCTTTTATAGGTTTGGGGGGGGGGGGGTCCCACAAGTTGCAATTATTTTCCCACTACTTGATTGTATTAAATATTAGAACCTTACCTAATGGACTAGTACTACCTGCTATCAACCCTTCATCAGCTGTTATGTTTAAGTGTGATGCGTTTTGGTAGCTCTGATAGGTCAAAAGCACATATTACTAAATTTGGATGCACCCAGCTTATATGAAATTACCTGTACGACTCACTTCAAGCTTCCATACACTTTAAATACTAAGCACTGATTTATTAACTGGTTTCACTCCTTGACCCTATTACTGCTACTAGTAAAATAATATAAAGCCCAATTTTTAAGTATCTAGTACCAGTTTTATATATTTAATTTGTGGTCAAATACTCCCATAAACATATCCAATCCAGAAGTAGAGAGTGAACCTTCTCCTGCAAAATTATTCTGGTTTTCCAGGGCATAATAGCACCTGCGAGCATTAAAATCCCTTAGATCCCACAACCCTAGTATGTAGTGATTCCCACTGGTAGTCTGGGGTAGGGGACCTACCACATCTAAACTTATCATGTGTAAGGGTTTTTGTGACGTAGTTATTGGTATTGATATTTGGTCTTGAAGCAAGATTGCTTTTTACAGGTTAAGCATTCATCCAGTTCTTCAATATTGGTTTCCATGATGCCCTCCCAATAGTATTGATCTTTAATCCATTCATAAGTTCTCCTTACGCCACAATAACCAAGTGTAGAGTGGGCATTTATGATCGCTGGTACTCATTCTGAAGATCGTAGAAAGGGCAGACAATTTTCCCCTACCTTTTTGTATAACTTCCCGCTCACCACCTTGATGTTGCGGGAGCATCTTGCTAACACATTCTGGATGGGTTTATACTCATCGTCCCAGGCATCAGGGGTCAAAAAGAGATTATGTAATCTCCTCACTTCCATACTTTCTAAGTTAAGTATAGGCAGCCAAGTCAACACATCAACATTCTTATGACGAGTTACATCTCAGTGTTCAATGTTCATATCATAAGGTTAGAGTTTGAAGGCCCAACGAGTCAACTGTCTAGTGGGTCCTTCATGTTTTGTGGCCATTTTAAGGAGGTATGGTTGGTAACCATGGTGAATGAAGTTCCATTTAGAAAAGGGACAGGAATACTAAACACCAAGTAGGACAGCAAGGCACTTCTTTCCTGTGACGCTGTATTTACGTTCAGCCTTTTACAACAGCTTGCTGGAGTATGAGACCGGATGATCTACGATGTTACTATCAAATTGAGCCAGAATGGCTCCAACAACATAGTGCGACGCGTCAGTAAACAAAATGAAAGATTTACTTTAGTTGGGGCGATGTAATATTGAGCGTTTTTTGTAGCAATTTCTTTAGTGTCTCAAACGTGGCCGTTCTCTCAGCACCCCAATAAAAGTAGTGTTTTTAGCCAAAAGTCAAATGAGTGGCTCACTGAGCTGGGTGAACTTGAGGATGAATTGATGGTGATACCCCATCATGAGCAGAAACACCTGGATATCCTGGAGGTTTTCAGGTGCAGGCATTCTAGAAAAAGCTATAGCCTTATCCATTAAGGGCTGTATTCCATTTTGTGAGATAGCATGTCCAAGAAAAGCCAATTACTTTGGAAAAAAAGTGCACTTAAAAAGGTTCAATTCAATGTTGGATACACGGAGGCGTTGAAAAACTTCCTTAAGATGAGTAAGATGATCGTTGTAAGTTTCATGAAAAACTGTTATGTCATCATGATAGAAAATCACATGACTTAACTTAAGATCCCGTAAGATATAATTTGTTGCTTGTTGAAATGATGAAGGTGCATTGCACAACCCTTAAGGTATTTGAGTGGGCTGAAATAAGCCTTCATTGTAAATGAGAACACATTTCTCCTGACCTAGGGAGAAAGGTCCATTTGTCAATATCCACTAGCCAAGTACATGGCAGAAAAGAACTTTGAGCCAGAGAGTTGTGCAAGAGCATCATAAACGCATGGGATAGGGTAGCTGTCTATCTTTATGAGGTTATTCAACTTCCAGTAGTCCATAACTATCCAATGACCTCCGTTTTTTGATGAGTAATAGAAGGGACGCCCAAAGGCTTTGGGATGGTATGAGTAACCCAGCGTCTAGAAGCTGTTTGAGCTTTGTCCTCATTTGTTGCTTTTTTGACTTTTGACTTATGGTATGGTTTGAATTGGATAAGACTGTCACCACCAACATCAATGGTGTGGCTCCAATCCTTCATGTGGCCATAATCAGTGTCAGATTTGGAAAAATAGCACTATATGTGTTTAATAGGAAATCAACTTTTTTCAAGCTTGTCTAAGGTTAGTTCATCTGAGAAGTGAACATTAGTCAAGGTTCACATCAATTAGTCAGTGGGTAAGCCCATATCAACATAGAACCAGTAAAATGAACCCTGTCAATCTCCTCAATCAGGATCAGCAGGCCTTTTCCAATCTCCTGATGTTCACAATGATGTCTTTATTAATAAGATTTCTTGATAGGATATTAATGGGTCTCTGTGTAGGCTAGGTCTAGTATACCATGCAATACATGAGGTTCCTAAAGAACTTACTCCATCAATGCTAGTTATATGTAACAATAAGGTTTGGGGGATTTGTAGAGTAAGCTTGGTGTCAATCGCCCTAAGTTTACCAGACTTGATCAGTATCTCTTCTGAAGCATAAAACGGAATGTCCTCTGAAGCATCCACAGAATCAGGCAACTTTTTTATGTTTCACCCAACATTGTGTAAAGTAGAGATAATTCAGAGGAAAGGGTACTCAGCTAGTAAAGACTACTCCTTTTAATGGGGATTTTTTTGGTAAAGACCAGAGGAATTTCATAATTGAGTAGGGGGAGATAACGCTGTTTCATGTTAATAATTCCGTCATACTCAATCATAAATTGAGTTCCATATAGCATGTCATAAGAGCTATTGTCCAAGGACACAACGGGGGCTAACAGGATGAGCTTCCCAATTCAAATGGGTAGGGAGGAGTAGGCTCTGATATTGCAAGTGCCATACTCTTAAGAGTATTCTAGGTCAGGCGATAACTTAATCTCCTTGATAAGCTTCAAGGAGATCACATTGATTGGTACACCAGTATCAAGGATGTCCAGAACCTGTACCTTGTTGATGACAACCTCCACACAGGTTACAGTTTCACCAAAGTTAGGAGGAATAGCTAGATTCTCCTTTTGACAGAAAGCGGCGGAAAGTTTTTTAGCTGTCTCAGTATATTCATCTTAATGGGATGTAGCATATGAACATGGTAAATTGGCTGGATTAACGAGGCAATAACCTGATTGGCATCACTAGCGGTATCAATAACCTCAAAGCATACCAGCACTTGATTAAGATAAGTTTCTTCAGGTGTCATGGTCTTAGTTACTCCTTCAGGGTTCAGCTGATATGATTTTCCTACTTCAATGAAGGCCCCTAGGACATAATAGCCAATGTCCTCATAACACCCTTCAGATTCATCATTGGAGGAGTTGTCTATGCACATTGGGTGGGTGATAGATCAGAGGTCAGAGGCAGGTACATCAGCTTCGCTGGCTTTCTTGGTGAGACCCACACTGTTAGCAGGCCTTTCCTGGTGGCAGTAGTTGCTCTTGGGGTAATCAACTATCATTTTAGGTGTAGAAGCAGGCGTTTTAGCTTTTTATAGCCTTTGATTTAAGCCCATGGTTGGCGGCGGGAGTTGCACCCTGGAAACAGTTTTAGAACTAAATAGCCATAGAAGATGCCAAGGAAGGTGAAGACTGAAGATTGGTGGGGCGTGACAATTAAGATGCTGTAGGAAACCCCTTATAGAAGGGTGTTAAGGTAGTAAAGTTTCAACTGATGGCATCAGCTGCACTGTGGATGCAGAAGATGGGAGGGAGCGTTGCCCTGTCACTGCTTGCGCCTTCTGACCAACAACACATGTTGGAATGATGTATGATTTGAGACGCATCACATGGGCTGGTTTTGGAATGGTAATAAGCACAGTAGGGGCCATGGGGTTCATCGTGGACTCCTTTGGCTGAGCTACAGTTGAAGAAATCTCAATGGTTAAGACTTGTGGTTTTAACCCAACTTATTGGGTAGTCTCAACGCTATGGATAGCTGCAATTCCTAGTAGAGCCTCCTTAATATCGCGGACATTCTGGAAATGGCGTTTCACAGAGATAATATGCCTTTTCAGGGAAGGGCGAGAAACTAGGCCATTCATAATGGCAGCAACGGCGTCATCAAGACTTGAAATTTTTGAGGTTAACAGTGTTTGGGCTTCTAGGTAGAGCCACTCAAAAGGCAATAACTGATTCCCTTTTGTTGATTCTAAGACATAAAAAGGCATGTTTTCTCGTTTGTAAACTCTTCTTTGAGCCAAATTTTACATTAAGTGTTTTATAACCTCCTATCAGGTATAAGGGTTTTTATATGAGAAACCATTAGATCTTGAGCCATATGACCAAGCAAGGAAGTACATGCTTGATTTTTTTGATCAGGTGTGTCATCCATTCCAGATTTTATAAAAAAATACAAAAAAATAAGAAAAAATATCTTCATTTGGGTAAATGTTTTTCAAATGGGGGCTTAAAGGGGATGAGGTTACTTCCAAGGAGCCAGGAACGGCAGTAGCAGCTTCACGGGGAGCTGGAGAGATACACTGTATGAGCTTTTTAGTCATAACAGAAAGTTGTCTAATTGCTGATCCATAGCAGATAACCTGGGTTCAACTTCAACTGGAAGGTTAGAAAGGTCACTCCCTTGGACGTTCTCCATTTTATTTAATATATTGTGGTGTACAGATGCCCCTGTAGTGAGCACCACTTGTTGGAATCCTAACAAGTTTGGAGATCATTGGTGTTTTATGGGCTCAGGATCTCAACATTAACGCAGTTGCCATGTATTAAAACTCTTGACTGCCGTTTTATGATTTCAGGGTAAATTGAATCCACAGATATAAAAATTTATATACAAAAATGAGAATAATAGTATCACTTGCGCTTTGTAAAATAAGAGATAGTTTATTAGATAACGCATTTCCATTATTTAGGATACTTGGGGGCTAATAGTTGGATATGAGGTAGTTCATGATAAGCAGAGGGGATCTTAATTTGGTTAAATGACTATTCAGGCTATGTGAATTCTCAAAAGAATTTTCATTTTGATATGATTTAATTTTAGATATTGGATTCATAGTGGGGATTACATATCCATAAAATAGCATTTTAACATAATTTCTCCAATCAATTATCTGAAAGATATTTTAACCTCAGCCAATTACTAGATGTCTTAATGAGTGATTGGCTTGTTAAAGTATTTTCATCCCCTGAAACCACCCTCAGGTCTATAAAAGGGGGTTAGTTTTTCTTAAGGATTTTCACTAAACTTGAATTAGTACATGGGCAGACTTCTGAGCCAATGGGCCTATTCTGCCAGGGGGTCACCGTGACCTTGCCAACTTGATCTGAGCTATTTGATGGAATACATGGATTAAAATCATTACTCTTACTGACCCAATTCCGCTGAGTGTTGGATTAAAAATTCATATCAAAAAAATCAGACCTAATCTTCCTTGAAATATTCTTAATTACTAGTCAAACGTCCAATTTGTCTGACAGTCCTATGGCAGAGGGGCTCTTGAATTCTCTTCTTTCAGGATCTTTGCTTCTCATCCAGTACAAGGGTCAAACTGCAGCCACTTCTTTTGATCAGCTTTAAGCTTGTTGGCCTTCCATTGTGCAAGGGCGTCAGGATGACGGCCTCTGGTGTTGAGACAGAGTCTCATCTCATAACATACCTAAATAACTTTGATTAATCCTTGCCCATTTTCAGGGCAAGGTCTCATTTGGTGACAATCCAACTGATTCTGGAAGGCTTGACCCTAGAGGAGGATGGATGAATGGTTTATTAGTTTAAGACTAAGATAATTCAGGATGTTCTTTAGTGCAAACGCCAACTGGTACTTTACAAGATCTTGGGCTGGGTGATCCTCTTACTATAGCCATTGTTAAACCTAACGTTGGAACTGATCTTACTGCCACTTAATAAAAAATGGCTGAAAAAATAAATGGCTGAGCATTCTGAAATCTTCTCCAAGGGCCATACTATTTTTGAAAGCTGAATGAGGTGAACCATTGAGTGGACACCATGATTGCCTAACCTATATGAACTAAACTTTATCAAAAGTGAAGTTGGAAGAAGCGCAGGCAGCAGTGGAGTTGAACAAGCTGCTTGACGCTGTCATACTAAATCTTTACAAAGACCGTGGGCCTCGCCTCTGCTCCTGGTTAATAAAAAAGATGATAAATATAGAATGGTGTTGGATTTTTGCAAATTAAACATGATTTTAGAAAAGATAATTACCCATTACCTATAATCAATGATTCTCTTAGGATGCTAGACAGCTTTTGTTTCTTTTAAGTGATATATGCTCATCGTGTACTGGCAGATAAATTTTGGTTTCCAAAGATCAAGCTAAGTGTGCACTGATAGCTAAAGAGAGATATTATGAACCCATATGAATGTCACATGGCAATCTAACGCTCCTAGTATTTTCCAGAAAGCCATGGCTGGTGTCAGGATTCTTACCCAAATTGGAGTTTTGATGTGTCAGCTTAAGTAAATCAATCTTGATACAAACAAATAGCCCAAACATATATATTAGGGACAATCCCTGACAAAAGCCACAGCCTTCTGACATTGGGGATCAACCTAACTTATGCAGTTGGTTATTGCTCCCCTGAATTTTACTAATCTTGGTGTTCAAAACTGATCCATGCAGCAAGCAAATCATATATTACCAAGGTGGCCATCCTGCCACAGAATCCCCAATTGGTAACAAGTATAGATCTTAGCAAAGAATGCTTGGAGATTTTTTGATAAAACTTTCTGAATTCCCATATATTTTGACTACAATCAAATAAAGATTACTCTCTTATTTGACATTTTAATATAATTTGGCCTACCGCTATTTACTTAGAGATGAACATAGAGTTAAATTTACCACTCCATGCATAGTACCCTGGGTGAAGACTTTTTGACCAATAAAAGTAAAGCTTATAATCTAACACCCAGTAAGTTTGGGCCTCCTGGTCTCAAAAAGTAAAGGATATGTGGTATTAACCCCTGTGGTCCCAACAGTTAGCATCCTAAGTGAATCAGAGTTGCCTTGTGGCATAATTGTGTTAGATGATATTTATGTCTTCTCCCAGACCTTTTATTTTTACCGTTACCATTTATGACAAGCTTTTGAACAATTTGCAAAAACCTTTATAAAATTGAAATCTACCAGATGTATTTTTTAATGAGATTTGGAATCTTTAGGTCATAAAGTGGCCAAGGAGTGGTTTTGCCACTCCTGAATATGGTTACAGAAAATCACAAAATATCTCTGTTGAAGAGTTTGAGATATATTCAGGTTCTTTGGGGGGATGGTAGGGAATACCACAGGTTCATTTCTCACTCTGAAAAATTTACTGAGCCCTTGGTTCAATTTTTACAGCAGTACCTTTCTAATAGAGCTAAACAATGACAATCCTTTGATGCATCATGGCTAGTGTCAGAAATTTACCTTTGCAGCTCAAAAATAATAATGTTTTAGGTCAAGCTCCACCAAAAAGGGAAATGTTGGCCATTTGTGATTTTCCAATGCTATTAAGAGCAAATTTTATCAAAATGTTGACAATATCATCCAAAAGACCCTGACCAATTCTTGGTGGAACCCTGTAAACTGAAGTAACGCCAGTTTGAAACCTGCATGGGCACTTTCTGTAAATTAATTGATCAGATTTTGCCGATTGCTTGATGGACTTTGGGGAAATAGTGGAAGGTACTCCCCAACTATCACCGAGTCCTTCACCACACCTGTGCAGGGGCCACCCCCTTTTATAGGCATGGCAGTGGGCCCCTGAGGTGAGAATAATTTATCCAGTGGCGATTGGTTGCAGTACATCAAAACCTTGCCGCATGGGTATATTCTGCCCTAAAACCCAATGTCTATTTTCCCAAAATTAACTAACTCTCCCCAAGATCTGATAGGATCAACGCCCATATTACCTAAATTGAAAAGCATCGAAGCTATTTCAAATCTATCCCCAAATTCCCTCTGACCCTCAAAAATGGTATAAACTAGCATTCATTACCTGTGCTTCGCTACGGTGTCTATAGAATTTCAGATATTCAAAGTTATTAACCTAGATTTTATATTATAGGTAAATAATAACCACTTAGTCAAATCTAATTGCTTTATCGAATCAACCAAAAACCACCAACCACTCAGCTAAACCCAACTAACTTATCAAACAACCAATAACTAATCACCCCTCAAAACTAAGCTGTACCCTATCAATCAACCAGAACCAACAACCACTCAGCCAAACAAAATAGACCTATCGTGTCAAGCAAATAACACCAAACTGCTACCTGAAACATCTCCATATATTTAAAACCTTTGTGTATGTGACATGTTTTCCAAACTACTAAATTAACTTCTTAACTTGCCAAAAGTATTTTATTAATTAGGTGAACCAAATTAAGCAGGTTTTTAAAATACATAAACCTAACATCCAGATACCTGTGCTTCGCTACAGTATTTAATTTATCAGATGATAAGCTCACATTGTAGCCTATAGGCTGTGCCAGCACTACTCTCGAGCCACTCGGACTAACAGCTCCGCTGTTGCCCTTGTGGCTGGTGAGCGTATTATTCTACTCAATCTACTTAAACTCTAATACTGATTTTTGTTGAGTTTCAGGTGAGCAATTTGGTGAATTATTGATAATTTTTGCCAATTCTCACCCACTCACCCAAATAGATTGAACCCATCAGGCTCGATAATTTCAGATTCGATAAGATTCGCCAATTCTCACCCAGTCATCCAAATAGATTGACCCTATCAGAAACGATATCAGACTCGATATCAGACTCGAAGGTTTCAGATGTCAGTCAGTCAGTGAATGTGTTTTATTAAGTAGATACTAAATGTTGAAAATCGGAAAGGGATCACTTCTCATTTTTACCCCCGCGCTTACATTAAAAAATTATAAAAACCAATTTTTATATTTATCTATTTTTATTCTATTAAATCCTTTGTAGGATCCAGCGGCATAGCACCAAGGGAGAATAACTGAGCTTGATTCCTACAGCTAGCACTAACCATGACACCTGTGTTAATACATCCCAAGTTTGATAAGCCTTTTTGCTGTTCACTGACGCGATTGATTTTACAGTTGATGCATTGTTGAACCAACCTGACGAAAATCAAGTGGATCACCCAGTTGCATAATCTAGTAAGACATCAAAAAAGCAAAAAACTATTATAGTTTCACCAAGCGTGAGTATATGTCCATAATCCATGACATCAAACATTTTTGCCCCTTTTTATATGGGGCAAACTTTATTGTGATAACTAATCACGCTTCCCTTCACTGGCTACAGCAGATAAATAACCCCAATGGATGATTCGTTTGGTGGGCCTTACAGCTGCACAATTAAAACTTTACAATCATTTATTGGCCTGGCGCAGTGCATCAAATGATGATGGCCTCTCAAGGTTACCTTTCTTGAGAATACTATCCACGAGGAGAACCGCCTTTATGATCACTTATGCCAATTTGATTTTTGGACTTTGGAGACTCCATAAATGTAAAGGTGAGCTCAGACAAAAAAGCAACCAATATGCAAATATCTGATGGTTGTTATAAATCGGTGCTTAAGAAATGGCTTCCCCATATCCATCCCTCTTATTTGACAGAAGTAATCTTGGAAGGTTACACTACCACTGGCCATGAGGTGATACAAAAAAATTACATTGGTTTACAACTAAATACTTTTAGAAAGGTATGCTAGATTTTATTCAAGATATATCAAATGCCTGTCTCACATGTTAATACCATGGTAAACCCAACCTGAGGTTTGAACACCAGGTGGTCACTCCTTTAGCCCCCTTTAAAACTGTAAGTACAATGCTATCAGCCCATTACTGAAAGGAATCCATGGTCATCACTTTATAATATCAGCTGTGAACCACCTCACCAAAATGGGTTAAAAGTTGTAATGGTCCCTATGGCCACCACCTGAGCTATTGCATTATTCCTGTATTGACATAGTTTTATGCAACATGGTAGTTGGGGTACTGTTATTTGAAAACATCTTAAGTTTTACTTATGAGGTGGTATGAGAATTAATTACCTTATTCAATACATATAAAACCATTTTCAGCCCCATTTCATCCATCAACAGATGGGAGCTTTTTAAAAAGTAATGGGTTCATTCATTCAATACTAAAAAGATGGCTTCACTGACCCTATATAGTGAAATCATTTATTACCAAGTGGCTTGCTCAAGTATCAAGTTAGCTACCATAGAGTGATAATGATGTCCCTTAAGGCACTTTACTATAGAGAGCTCATTCTACCAGCTAGCCTATTACTTATTATAATATCCATCACACCCAAAACTTCTGATAAAACATTTGAAGCTCTAGCTAAGGAAATCATCTGATTTGAAAACTTAGCCATGGATGCCCTAATTCAAACCACTACTGAGGAGATGGGTTAAGGTAAGCTATATTAACCTTACCTGCATGTATACCATCCTTGAGATCTAGTAAAGTTTTATCATCACCTCAGGGGATAATTGATGAACTCACCAATTTCTGGTCCAACCTTATGTGGTTCTGCATAAATGAGGGTCATAATATTTAATTGTTGACAATGCATAAATTATGCTGGTCAGCTGAGTACATGGACATAATTTTCAAGCTAATGTATCCCTCTGAAAGGTTTTTAAGGGGAGTATTGTTGGTGTTTTAGATGTCAATGAGGATGAGTTGGTTAAGGTTGAAGTCAAATCCCATCTCCTGCTATACACATTGATCAGTGATGACAATTCCACAAGGTTTTGACTCATAAATTATAGGACAAAGGGAAAATGTTGCCCACACTATCAGGATTCAAGATGTTCAAAGGATTTCCTTGAATTTATGAAGTCAACAATTAAAAGAGTAAGTCATACCATTCTCCATCACATTAAAAATAGAAGATCTTCTTTGTCAATTTTAGGGGCCTATTGTGATGTGATGCCACCAAAATTATCTATAAATATCAGGAGTTAAAAGTGAAGTAAGGATCAATTCTTATAGTTATTAATCTAAGTTCACTTAATAAATATATTTGAGGTTGTCTAGCAAGCTATAGGCATCCCATATTTCTGGTCCCCTTGCTTTAGATTTAAGATAACACGTCCAACTCCAAGCAGCTTCAAAGTCTATCCCCCTCATTAAGCTCTGCCTCTTTTTCAGTGCCAATAGGAGGTAATCCTTGAGGTTATATAATCCATGGATATACCACCCTCCACACTTTTATAATTGTTGCTGTGATGATTGGACCAACATCAATAGTGACATTTACATTTATCACAGCTCAAACTTCAGTGCATACCTACTAAGTTTGGCAAAACTTCCTTTGATGTATAATGTTGAACTTTCAGTTATGCATCAACAGTTTATCCATTTAAATAGTTTTTAATATGATGGTGAAGTCAGAATTCTATAACCCTTGGAAGTGTTAACCCCAACTTTCATAATTAGCCAACATCAACTGTGGCATCCACATTTTATAACATAACTTGGGTGAGCACTTACCTTTGCAACTTAGTGTTATTCCCTTCATTGTGCAAAGTCAGACCTCCCGGTCATGCACCAATAATAATCATATTGTAAAGGTTTAAAACTGGTAGCGCAGTTGGAATTTTGCCAACTGTAGGTGCATCTCCCAGATCCTTATCAGATTTGCTGATGTCCAGTATCTAAGCCTTCTCCCAAAAACAAGAGGGCCCCAGCTCAGTTTTCAAGATAGTTTCTGAGGATGCTGTTTTTAAAGCTGTTTTAACTTTAAATTAATTGACTGTTGGTCTAATTGGATTTTGTTTCTGCTAGCTCTGCCAAGTCCTACCAGCTTTAGGCTGATGCAGCGGACATTTGTGTCCATTCCACCATCATGCTATAAATCCCCTTGACGTCTGGTATAAAGGTCTTACCCAATTTATAAGTAAACTCCTACCTCAGATAATCAATAGGCTTTTGGGTAAGGTTTTGCAACCATCTTTTGCTTTAGATAAATAGATGGTTGGGTTTAACTTCAGGCTTCTGCCTTTTTGGCTACGCTGAACTAATCAGGTTTAGGCCAGTGTAGCGAGCTCCACCTCATTGCAGATATATCAGAACCATAAATTAGCCTTATTGATAGATGAATAATCAATCTATAGTCTCACATCTTGGGTTGTGACGGGGTGTAAAAGATTACTCTGATGGGTATATATTTTAGCCCATGACTTATTTTTGTGGTTAGCTATCTAGTAACTTTTTTAGCCAAAGTATAAAATTTATGTTAGGGTTATGAAATAGATAAAACTATGCCAATTTTGATTTGAAACGGGGGAAGCTTAAAGTGTGAAGGGGATGGGATATCAAAAGTAAAGGTTGGAAGGTATGAAAATAACACTGAGAGGTATAAAATGAGGATTTACATTTGTAATAAAAGTAAAGTTAAAGGTGGATAGGATTGATATATACTGGTCATCATGGTTGATCCATCTATGCCATTTGAACCAATTGAGCTTTATGGAAATGATTTTGTGGTAGGCTTAAAGGATAAATCTCCTAGGTGGTTAAACTGATTGGTTAAGATCTTTAAAATCGAATTATGAAACATGCGATAATCGGATAAAAATTAAATAAAACCCGATGGATCATAAGGGCAGGGGTGACGAAGATGTGGGGAAGCCATCTGGCAGTTAACCAACCTCTAACGATTGTTGAAAATTGGGAAACATGGGCGAGTACCTCAACCGGGCCGCGGCCCTGGCGCAGACAGCCGCCGAACTCTCACGGAAGGTATCGGAGAACCTGCTCGATAAGTCGCGGGAGTTGGGGTTCGACCCCACCTCCCTCCACGCCTACGAGTCCGACGTCAAACCTCAAGACGTTAAGGTTTATCTCGACTCGAACCATGACTGCGATAAGCTTTTGGCCCTTAGGAAGATTATCAAGGTATTGGTTTATTTTCTAGTAGGCTGGTGCTTATCTCTGTAAAGTTTATAACCCCGGGTTCAAACTTAGGAATGGGGGGTTGAGCTTTAACTTTTTTAACTCTATAGGCCGATGTTCTTTTTTTGTTGGTTTTAAACATTTTAAATCGGGTTTAAACTTATATACGATGGGCAATTACCTCTATGACCTCCATATACCCTATGGACCAGTTTTCGCAGTTGGAACCTTTAAAGCTTTTATATCGACTTTACGCCTAGCTACGGCGGATAAAAGTTACCCTTTAATCCGCACTTTATAGAATAGCCTTGAGGTTAGCTCCGGCCCCTTAATCTTTATAGCCACCTCGCTTTAAATCGTTTTTAACCATTTTGCAAACTTGGTTAATCTTGGCTATGGTGCCGGACCCGACTAACTTGGGCAGCTGATCAGCCTCGGGGTCGACACCAGCGAGCACTTTGCCGGGGTGGTCAAGAACGTCGCCAGCAAGAGTTTGGAGGTCCGCAAGCTCGTGTACATCTACATCCTGCGCTATGCCGAGCTGGAGCCCGACCTGGCCCTGCTCTCCATCAACGCGTTCCAGAGGGACCTCACCGACCCGAGCCCCGCGATTAGGGCCCTCGCCCTCCGGGTGCTGTCGGGGATCCGGGTCCGCCTAATCTCCCCGATCGTCGTGCTCGCCCTCCGCAAGGGGGCGGCCGACATGTCCCCCTACGTGCGAAAGGCCGCGGCGTTTGCGCTCGTCAAGTGCCACACGTAAGCTCTCGAGCCGCGCTTTAACTTGGCAAAGCCTGGACCCCGGGCAGCGGGAAAGCATCCGCGAGCTGCTGCGGGTGTACCTCGAGGATAACTCGCCCATCAGCTTGGGTGGGGTGGTGATGGCCTTCAACCACATCTGCCCGCAAGAGTATTCCCTCATCCACCCGCACTACCGTAAGCTGTGCCGCGTGTTGCCCGAGTTGGACGAGTGGTCCCAGATCGCCACCCTTCAGCTCTTGTTGCGCTATGCCAGGTAAGGTCTGGGTTTCAACTGACGGCCGCCCAGGACCCAGTTTCTCAACCCGTGCCAGGAGGCCACGCCAGTTAAGGCGGACTTGGGCGATGATCCGATCGACCAATTTTATCAGTCGGCCGACCCAACCCCCCAAATTTACCAGCTGGACCCCGACCACGCCTTGCTCCTCAAGTCCGTGGCGCCCTTGCTCCTGAGCCAAAACAGCGGGGTACGCGGTTGGCGGGCAAAGCTAAAAATGATAGGTGGTGCTAAGCACGGCGACGCTGATCTTCCACACGTCCCCGGACGCCACCTCGATCGGGAAGCCTTTGGTGCGGCTTCTAAGGTCCCACCGCGAGATCCAGTACGTAGTGCTGACCAACATTTCGGTGATGGCGGAGTCTAAGCCGGTGAGTTAGGGTCCAGTGGCGCTTTGGGTTAAACTGATGCGTAGAGCATTTTTCTCCCCCTTCCTTTCCGCCTTCTATGTTCGCACCGGGGACCCCAAGATGGTGCGGGATCTCAAGCTGGACATTGCCGCCACCGTGGTCACCCCCGCCACCCTCGACAAGCTGCTACGGGAGCTCACGTCGTACTCGCAGGCCCCTGACGAGGATCTCGCCAGGGCCGCCATCCGCACCATGGCCAAGTGCGCCTTCGGCTTCCCCAGTGCCGCTTCGCAGTGCCTTGGCACGCTGCTGGGCCTGCTCAACGATAAGAGCTACGTGGTGGTGGGGGAGGCGGTTACCGCCATCAAACAGCTCATCCCGACGGCGCCCGCGGACACGGCTTCACCGGTGCTGAGCCGGCTGATCCATCTCTTCCATCACCGCTACGACGTGCTCCCCTCCCACGCCAAGGCTGACATCTTATGGCTGGTCGGCCAGTTCGCCTCGCGGCTTGCCGAGTACGCCCCCGACCTCTTCCGAGTCGCGGTCCGGGACTTTTCGGGGGGCGAGGTGGGGTTCAAGCTGCAGGCCTTGACGCTTGGGGTCAAGTTGGTGGCTCAGGCTTCGGATGGCCATGTGGTGCCCTTCTTCAATCACCTCCTGGCGCTGGCGCGCTACGATCGGAACTTCCACGTCCGCGACCGCGCCCGTCTGATCCAGGGCGCCCACGCCCTGCACCACGCCACCAGCTTCCTCACCCAACACCTGCGGGCGGTGTTTTGTGAGGATAAACCCGCCCCTCGGCCCGACTCTTTGGCCCAAGGTAAAGCTAACTGGAGCTCGCTCACCTTCAGATCGTAAGCGCTTCGCCCTTGGCACCGCCTCGCTGCAGCTCAACCACCACGTCCGGGGGTACGAGCCTCTGCCCGATTGGCCCCTCGCGAGGCCGGATGGTTCTGCGCGGGATAAGGTACCCAACCTTGGATGCCGTAACCTCTAGGGGGAGAGCTTGCCCCAGCTCAACCGCGCCTGCCCACCAGACCGCTCCCAGCCCTCCCCTTGCGCCGTTGGCGGACCATCCCGGGCGGACGACCTGGACGCCTTTTATGGTGGTACGCGGCCAGCTTTTCGCACTTACGGCCCCCTAGGCGATTCGAGCGAAAGTTCGCCGCCCTCCGAACCCTCGGGCCGGGATTCTCACTCCGAGTTGAGTGATGCCGGGGCGGATTCCCAGCCCGATTCCGAGTTCACCGACTCCGGGGCGGATTCCCGGTCCGATTCCGAGTTCACCGACTCCGAGGATGGTGGCGCGTCGGATTCCCACTCCGAGTCAAACTCTTCGACTTCCGGGGAGAGGAGAGCTCTGATTCCGAATATCTAAACTTTCGTCAGCCGCCCGGCCTACCAATTGAATTCTATAGGCCGGCCCTTGGCTAGGCCCGATTTCACGTTTCATGGGTTCGGGCTCCCCTTAACCCCACCAATAAACCTCGCCTGCCTATCATTTGCTTTGGCTACCCGGCGTAGTGGATCCCAGATGTGAAGTTGCCGCGTATGCGTTGGGGCTTGCGGCGCGCAATTTTAGCTGAACTGGTTGGCTTTAAACTTAGGATAAGACGCCGTCTAGCCTCTGATCCGAGGGCCGATTAAGTAAGCCGTGCGCCGTCGAGATTGGTGGAAGGTTTGTACTCGGCTAATCAGGATTGACGCCAGCCGATTCTATCCACCTCAACCTTAAGGTTTGCGTTCGGGAGTCTCAAGTTAGCCCACCCCTACCCCTTCACATGAAAGCGGCCATCCTTCCTTTTGACCCCTCAAGCTTTGTACCCTCACGGTTCTTGGAACTGAAGTTAAAGGGTAAACCCTTAATCTATGGGAATTGTATAGCTTAGTCCAGGGCAGCAATTAAGCCCATCGCCGCAAGCTTCAAACCGGCACCTAGCTTTGGCTTCTAGGCCTGTATCGTTAAACGTTAGGCATAGCATCCGATTAGACTAAATTTGGAACACGGTTAGCCTATCATTCCAGTCCTACCAAACCCCCGAAGCTCAAAGTTCCGGAGTTTTCAGATCGAAACCTTCTTTACACACCCTCTACGCCCTAAAAAATTATCGGGATGGAGGTCCTTCTTTACACGCCCCTCTACGCCCTAAAAAATTATCGGGATGGAGGTTTTTTGGCCGAGCTGTAGTCACCAACAATCACAGTTCCACCTTGGAGCTCTAACCTTTAACCATCAGTGGCCATGAAGCTCGGCGGGTTATCCCAACCCTTTTAGAACGGCGCAGCCCCCTCAATCGGAGTATCAGGTTGGTAACTTGAAGTGGGTTTGTTGGCCTTACCCGAGTCTTCTAGATTTGGCAGCCACTCTTGACTTTTTAGAGTTAAGGATGGGTGAGCGTCCATGTTAACCAACCCTGTTGCGTTTAGGGTCAACTTATCTACTAAAGGTAACTTAAGGTTGGGGTCCTACTATTGGGTGCCATTGGTAGGTTATATAACCTCATTTGAAGTCGGGTTTGATTGGGCAGCGCATGTCTTGATGATATTAAGGGGATGGTATGGATGGTTTAAATAGTTACTTAAGCCTAACCGGAGCTAATAGGGATGGCCTGTTAAGCCGAATCGAACCTTTAAATTTAAGCCCACCTTGCTAGATTACAACAGATGCTGCAACTATCCTTTGCAGGGTACCCAATAGGGGCACCCAAAGCTTATCGTGATGGGTAGGCTAATAAATTTGATGTAGAGAACTATGCTACCCTATCTATCATATTCTATTGGATGGCCTTATCTATTAGTCAAAGCCATAAGTGAGCCCTAGTGAAGGTTCAATCCGAGTGGTAAACCATATTTTAGCCATCCAATTTGATTTGGGGGTGGGCAAAAGATGTGGCCAGCAAGCGTAGCTAACCACTTATCTAAGGGTACAATTCTTATACCCTTTCATACCAATAGGATGCCCGACCTGGGACTCCTAAGGGCTAGTTGGTATGCAGTTACTGAAATTTGGGAAATGATAAATGCCCCCAACCTTAAATTGTCTAACCTACTGGGGAAGGATAACCATTATTAGAGTCTATATATCCAGTTTATGATTTCGAAGCTCATATCCACTCGCAGCCCCTGGTAAGTAGTCTAGCATTTAGGTTGGCCTACTCAGTATGGATCCTTTTTCTTATGCGGCAAGGTTAGTGTTGGAATCTTTAGATGGCCACGTTACCTAGCGAGGCCTAGGTTAAGCTTTAACTGTTTATTTCATTTATGCAATGGATTAGTTTATTCATTGGTTAGCGTATCTATTTAGCTTTATAGAGGTTGGTCCAAGCTAATAGTTGGCTATTTGTTGGTTGATGGTTAAAATTAGAGTGCCAATGGTAATTCACCTGGGGTTTGATTCTAAAAAGTTACAACTATGTTTGATTGGGACCTGCTGTTATCAATGTCCCTATTTTTATAAGTTGTCTCATAAAATGAACACTTGACAGTTTTTAAAAATGATCGGTAGTCACTGCCAGTTCGATCGCTATTATCTTAACCTTTTGGCACAATATCTAATGGATAATCAGCTGTGGCTAGCTAGGCTTTGAAACACGCTTTTCTTGAAGTTAATCTGAATTATATGCATCAACCAATATTTTATTTCTGGCAATGGCTGCCAAGGTGAACATGATAGCGTCAATCCCTATCATATCCATGCCTTCCGACATTCTCACCACTATAAAATATCTCTAATTCATCAATAAAACTATGCTTAAAGTTTTCAACAGTTATCTGTGCTTCCAGTTGAAGTATTTAGGCTTGGTTCACCTTTCCAAGTTTTGAGTACCTTCATTGAGGTTGAAATCATCAGTGTAAGAAAACTTGACTAAGCTAGTTGTACCCATATACTACCACCTATTATCAATCAGTTCACTTCAATTAAAATGAGATTGCTCCCCTGTAGAACTGCAAGGTTCTTACATTGGTGCACACTACCGGGGAGTTGAATTTTGTATGGAAATTACATTAAAGATTTTTAAAGCTTGGACATTAGAGTTAATCAAGAGGAAAAGGAATCCAGTCTTCCAACCAGGGAATACCTAATTGGAGGCTGGAATGCTGGTAACCCCTAAAATAATTACCTGGTAACTATTTAGTGGATGGAATGGTTGTCACCCTATATGAGCCACCCACATATTAAATCTGGGGATGATCTAGAATATAAAGGTGTTATCATGATGCTGGGGTTTCAGATTTTATCCACAGATGATGTCATATCCCATGATATGATTTCTGGAGTGGATTGGAAGGGCAAGGGGGACTGAGTAAGGCTAAGGGGGTCAAGCTGGTCGCACTCCCTGACCTCAGATATGCTGTGGATAAATGCTGGGCCATCAAGCAGGCCTAGGCAGATTCTTAAAGATCTTGTGATGAGGTCCAGAATATTATATCAACAGCCCTAAAAATCACCAGCTACAGTTTTATGAAAAGGGGTCATTACATTTGCATTCCAAATGGGGATTAGATTTGCTCACTAGGTTTATATTACCAAAGATGGTATAATGCAGCTGGTGTCAGAAACTCAAGAACATACATATGTGAGGTCCAAAACTTCCGTGGAGAGTAGTTTAGTTTTTTGGCTAAGATTGACTCCAAGCCCCACCAAATGGATCCAGGCCAATGCCCAAATTTCCCTTAAAAGAAGTGTTTCTCCAACCAATCTCACTGTTGGTCATCTCTCTTCCTTTAGATAAAGGCCATTTTTCAAGTATCTACTTACCCCAAGTTATCTTTTGCTGCCCTCATGGGTTACCTCCTCATTGAAGTTTTATGGGGTTTAATTGTATACTATGGAGGAGTTGGCACCATCCAAGGTACTTTTACTCTAAACTTATCAATAGCCTATCCTTGGAGAGTTAGAGACACTCCGCATACAGATAATCTTAATGGAAGTTATAAATTATTTTACCTTACCAAAGATCAGGTGGAGAGAGGACAACTCATCAACTTCACATCAGTTTATCCACCCTGGCCAGGTGTCTGCAAACTATAGGCAACTGTAACAGTCAAGGCGTTGCCTGACTGCCACATTGCTCTAATCTTCCCTAGTGCAATGATCAAGGCCAAGGGTGAAGGGCATGATTGTTACAATTTTCATAAATGGTAATCTAAAAAATCAGATGCCTCAAAATCAAATTTATATAATTATCGTGAGGTTGATGAGGAATAAAATCCTCATAAATGGCACTCTGGCCAACCAGATGCTGCCAAATATATTATTACCAAATGTGGCGATGAGGGAGCAGATCCTCAGAAATGAAGTTCTGGCCAACCAGATGTAGCTAAGTCCAATGTCCCTGAATGTGTTAAAAAGGATGAAAATCCTTGTAAATGGCACTCTGGCCAACCAGATGCCACCAATTACAATACTACCAAAAAGTTCAATGAGGATAAAAACCTTTGTAAATGGTGTTCTGGCCAACCAGATGCTGCCACTTCAGTTGAGGCTGGAAAAGCCTCTCAGAAATGGCTATTGGGAGAATCAGAGGCTGCCAAACTCCTTTTAGCTAATACAATATTTAGGAATATGGACATATAGAATGACTCGGGCTTTGAGAACAATTTGAAATGAAATAATAAATGTGGAAAAGTTTCTGCAACTGCAAGGGTACCCATTCCTAGTTCTGAAACAGGTCTTGACAAGGAAATTGAGGGTTTAGATCCTTGGGTTATGCCTGTCATTGAGAAGATGCCTGCAGACTCCATGGAGAACAAGACCTGCTCTTCTTAAGCACAGTATAAATCTGAACTGATGAAGCTGTGTAAAGCAGTTGCATCATCCAAATTTGAAATAAAACTTAAGAAAATCAGAAATTAATTTTTAAAGATCAGAAATCATCTTTATTAGTTCCTTAAGAAAAAATGCACATGGACCACAGCTCAAACTTTGACAGGGCTATAGAGTCTCTATATGCGCTCTCAGGAGGACAGACCCTCTTGCTGGGCGCCAGTATGGTACTGACTGTGGCACAAACTTTCATAGTTAAGTGCCTCCCATATAGTCAGATTAGGGATATTTCCACAGCAGGATTATCCTGCTTGTGGGCACTTACCTGGGCACTCTTGCCTAACTGCTTTGTGGCAGTGTTCAGGGATCCTGTCCATCACAGCAACATCAGAGATTAAAAAATCCAATATGTCAACCTGATACCCAATATTAACTTGGCTCAAGCAAGTTGACATGCCATAACTGCTGGTCAGATTGCATACGCTTATGGTAATAGTATGAAGAAAACCTTTATGCGCTAACTAAAGCCAGTTTGAGTGGTTAAAATTATGGATTTGATTCTACCTCTCAGTGCATATGACTATCATATATGAAAACCAGGAGCCTAGTAAGCAATTTGAACACTAAGCTTTTGGAGTAAATTAGAAGATATTTGTAACCAGATTGGGTCTAAAAGGCACTAGAAATACAAGGTAAATAATTGTTGACAAGCTGCCAAGGTAATTTGTAAGGCCTTAGGGGCCAGCCATCAAGCTGGACACGTGTGTTCACCCCTTTAAAACTAAAATGGGTATAAATCCCAAGGACCACCCTCTCACCCTGATCTCTGATCTAGGGCATACCCTAGATGAGAGATGGGTGGCTTCCACCCCGCCCTGTTTGCCACATGCCCCAACCACCCTTACCCTCAACCCAAACCCATCCTGGTATCAAAATCTGCAAGTTATTATTTGAGAAATATTAAGCAGCTTTGTATAGATTTTAGGTAGCTTCAGAAGCCCCCCCACCATAGTCAGTCCCTGCCCTGACTGGTAGTTCAACTGGAAGTTAATTGGAAAGGGGGAAATTACCTGGAAAAGCGGAATTTGAGCAAAAAGTTGAGGAAAAGAGGGTGAAAAAGGTTCTAAACCTGTCACTCCAGTCCAAAAAAGTGCGAATCTGGACATTCAGAATTTGAGGAAATTGACTCAAGATTAGCTTGGATGTCAACTGCTACTATCAAGGCGAAATTGAGGATCAAATCCATTATTTAACAGATTTGAAAATGGAGCGGATCCCTATCATAATTGGGTTTAGTAGCTGTTTACCCCCTTTTCATCATATAACCCATCGCTCTGCTAATGGTAAGGTGTTGGGTTATTCTCTTATTATCATTTCCCTTTAGTTTAATACAAATTTATCATCTGAATAACTTTTAGGTATATATTTTAATTACCAGATGTGAAATATGGGCACCAGTGCACTGGGTTGGAGTTTTTCCAAAACACCAGTCAACACGCCCACCCAGAGCTTGTGAAAACCAGCGGTGCTTTGTGGACCTTGGCTAGCCCTTTGGGTCTTGGCATACCCAAATTAAGCCAGGCCTTTCCATAGCACGCTGGGTTCCCAACACAATTATTGCTTATTAACCAATATCAAAATATTTGCTGAACGTCTAATTGCATCTACTATGGAAACTGATACAATACCCTTGGATTATTATAAGGATGCTGAGAGATTAAAGAAAGTGGTTCAAATCTCAATAAAGGTTTTGAGAAAAACAAAACTTAGAGAAAAATGGCAGTGTCCATAAAGAGTTAAAGTTTTTAAATAAAAACACTTAAGGATTTACAAACTAAGCCACCCTGGATGCTATATAGCATAATGTGGCTAAGCTAGACAAGTAAATGTATAAATTAATAAAGCCAACGATGGACTTTTCTTTCTCGTTGCAAACACTTTTGCAACCCATTCAATTCAAGACTAAATCTAGTTTGATAATCTCATAGAGGGGATTAGTCTGCGCCCATGTCTGGGAGCAGTTGGGCAAGCAAGGCAAGAGGAGCAGGCGGAAGGCCCGCGGCCTCTAACGTTCAAAAACGCCCCAGAGAATCTGGCGGAATAGAAAAAAATCTAAAAAAACTGGCAGTCACAATTTCCCTGGAGATACTCATGTGGCAAGCATGATGCAACCAGTACATCAACACTCCACACTCCCAGCCACTTTTGTCAGTGAAATTCGGAGTCTGTGTGTATCTGGACATCCAAAAAATAGCCTTATGGGAAAAATTTTGTGAAGATGTACACAAAATTTTCCTGACTGCAGTGTACGTTGCACCTCACTCCATGTCGTGCAGTTGGCTGGACCTAGGTTTTGAAAGCAAAATAGCAGCAGACGAGGCTGCAGTGGTGCGCATAGTGGTCGACCTCCCTGAAGGGCAATGGGTCATTGAAACCAAATGCACCAGATGGACAAAATCAAACCAAATTTTCCTCACGTTTGACTTTTTGCCTACTATGGTAAAACGTGACATTTTGGAGCAACACCTGAGAGATGGTCTCACCATATATGGCGAAATACAATCTTTCAAAGTGCAACATTTTACGCTGATGCCACACCTGTGCACCAGCAAAGCAATCGTAGTTCTGACCCCAACTGAGGAGATCACAAAGGACCTAACCCAGATCCTGCACTCCACCTTTATTGACATCACAGGGCATACCACCCACCCATTCTGGGTAACCGTGGACAGCGCGCCCCCCATTTGCACCCACTGTGACGCGTTTGGCCATAAGGCACATGCATGCCCCATCAAGGAGGGCGTCACATTCCAAGAGGACCCCTCAGCGGCCATGGCCAGCGGAGAGGCGCACTACAAACCAACCGCAAGCACCAAGGAGGCTTTCCCGTGGGGAGCACAAGGCTGCTACCTATTGGTAAAGCCCATCTCCCCGCGGGAGTGGAAGAAGGCCAAGCAGGCCCATAGGGCCGCGGCCAAGGAAGCGGCCAAAGCCACCACCACCATCCCACACTCACAATGCCAGGAGGACATGGAGACCTTCGTGGCAGAAGCAACTCAGGAATCCATCACCCAATCAGATTGGGAGGCCCATGCCAAGTGGGCCACTCAATCTGAGGATCCGATGGGAGATTCGATCTCACCCAATCGCTGCACCCAAGCTCTGGTCAAAACTGACTTGGGACCTATCCCAACCAAAAATTTTTTTTTGCCCCACTCGACGGTGCACCAAACTTATCCGCACCGCAAAAAATTCGTCCGACGTCAGGAAAACAAAAAGTGAAGGCCAAAGCCAATGCAACTCTTTCTGCAAAAATTAACAAAAACCCAATAGTGTTGCTGCTAACACCCGCACTGCTGTGAAAGCCCGTGGGGACCTGGAAGAGGCTGGTGGGCCCGGGGGCCCACCCCCTCACACCTAAGGTGCAATGGGGGAAACCTTCACTCTAGGGGATTCTGAATATCTCTGGACTCAAGGCCTCCCCGTCCTGGGCTAGGAAACTGAGTTTTTTACAAAACAACTTACCCGTGGATATCCTGGCTATCCAGGAGTCCCACTGTCCACAAGGTTCCGAGGAAGCTTGGAAAACAATGCTCCTACCATCCCTATCCTTTTGGTCGAAGCACTGTGGGGTGCTAATTCAGAAAAACAATTTTTCAAATTCACATCCTCAGAAACATTCCCAAATGGCCAAGTGCTCGTTGTCACCTTCTTGTGGGCCGATGTTGCGCACACAATAGTCAACATTTATGCCCAAAATGGTGCACATGAGCGTCAGGAATTTTTCTCATCGGTCAAATCCCTCCCACTACCCCCCAATTCTTTCCTAGTTGGTGACATGAACTGTTGGCTAACCTCACCAACGGACCAGTGGCCACCATCACCCCACGCCCCACAGGGTCACATCACACACATTGGCCACAGGTCCTCATGGGACTAAAACCCACTACAAACGAATCCTACTCTCCATGCAAAGTGCAGAGTGGAGAATTCGTATTAGTGGACATACAACCCAAAGAGGCCGCCCATCTCCTCAGTTCACACAAGAGGTACAGGGGCTACCCATCCATGATGGCGTGATCCCCATTTGACCCCAAGTCCTATCCAGGGTGGACTACCTGGACATGATGGACATCCCTTATTCCACTGAGACCCAAAAGACTATCTGGAAATATGCACACCATCCTCTGTTGCAGCCTCAAGTCCGCTCCCATGTGTGGCGCTGCCTGAGGCGGGGTGTATCGTACAGCTGAGCGCTCTAACGCTTTACACTCATCCTGTGTCATGTGTGTCCAGTATGGAACGCTGTTCCACCGCCTGGAGAAGTGTCCTACCTCTAAAGTGATATGGCGCGAAGTCCAACGTCTGCTAGGCCAGGATCAAACGCATCCCTTCAGTCTGTCAAGAGATATGTTTGCTTCATCAATGGCCTCCCCCTCCCACCCTCCCTCCATGCTCTGGTGGTTGCAATCGCCATGTGGACTATCCACACAATTGTCTTGGATGCCATCGCTGGCTCCATCCCCACCCTCCTGAAGCTGTCCACAGATTCCGGTCTCATCTGGTGGACCACTTTCAAGCGTGGATGTTTGGATATCTCCCACCGCGTCGCTGACAGCTGGTCTCCTCCTGGTTCCCAGTCTGGTTCATCAAATCAGACCCCTTCCTCCACACGTGCTCAGTAGTGGCTACGGCCCCTTCACACGTTCCTCCCCTCCCCATAAGTGGCATTTCCGCTGGCAACAAGAGATAGCATCGCATCTCTGGGGTGCCTCCCCTGGTACTAAGTTTTGTCTTGTCTGAGTCATATTCGGAAGTGTCCGTCCCATGGTTGGCCTTCCCCACAATAAATTAAAATTAAAATAAAGCCAACGATGATATATGGGCACTAATTTACTTTACAAAAAATGAAGCTGCAGTGTAAAAGAGGGGAAACCTTGAAGAACGCATTAGAGAATGAGAATGAAGACAATCACCTACTGAGGGATATGAAAAACAGTAGAGCTGGGGATAACATTCTAGATCAATATAAAAAATGGAATCCTATAAGTGCAACTGTACTTGTAAAAAGTATTACAAGGCTAAACTATCAGTAGATGAGCCAGTTGCTACCAAATAAGAGAGTAACACCAAGAGCGCTGTCCAGCCTGAAAGAGAGATGCCAAGTACCTTTGTGGAGATTCCTGAAATAATCCCAGAGAGCACTCCCTCATCCATTAGATTAACCAATCAAAAACTTATAACAATTTTAGTTGAGGATACAAAAGCACACCAAAGTTGTCAAGGTTCACCGAGACTATGTACAAGACTTTTTCTGACTGTTCATAATGAAAACATTTGGCTACATTGACTTTCAAAAGGCTGTTACTGTAACAGATGAGTTTGTCTCGTTCATTACATTCCAACTCAGATTTGGATTTTCTGGATCTGAGTCAGATCGCTTTAAATTATTTTTGAGTTTGGTCATTTCAGATGCTGGGTTGTGCCTCGCCTGAGTTGTAGATTAGGCTTGTTCAAGCCTAATAAATAGCTCAGGTGAGGTCCCCAAAGCTCTGCCTTTATAAGGTATGCCAGCACCTTCCAAAGTTCACTTCAGAATTCTATAAGGACCATAGCATATCCTTTCCTGGGGAGCATTGTTGGTTGCTCCCCAGACAAGCTCTGGTTGGTGGGCACCTTTGGTTTTTATGTTCTTAAAAAATAAAGGATGTTTCAGGGTTTTCATACCTCACATACTTATGGTCTTTTTCAGGTGTTTACATTTTGAGGAAGCTTTCAGGTGGTTGGGTTGGACCAACCACACAGAGTACTTTGCATAGCCAACCAATGAGAGGTGAATATTTGGCTGCTTTTTGGTGCCCCAAGCCTCTCCCTACTTGGTTAGGCCGCTTTGGTTGCTTGTTGGTGCACCAAAGCAATATGTAAATTTATGGAAGTCAGAACTGGGGTTTTTCTGGCCCATGACAGTTACTGTCATAAATTGCCTCAACAATGACCGTTAAAATTTGGGCTGCCATATGGAAATTAAGAAAACTGGTCTTATCACAAGGTTTTAGAATCCATTATGTAAGAATTTGGGGGCCTAGAATGCATGGCATTAATAAGGCAAGAGTTTATATGTATCCAGTTCAGGAAGGATGAAACTATGAAGGATAAATAGTCATTTTCTGGGAAGCATCTTTTCTAGTGGAAGCAAATTCAATGAGCAATATCAATGCTTGGATTGTGAAGCAAAATGCGTTACATTATAATCAAGACCTTCATTATGTGATGGTCTTGGCTTTGATTACAAATATTACCATTTTACAGATGGTAAAATATCTAAAGATGCTAGGTTCTACATTTGATGTCCCAACAAGAGTTATAAATCAAGTAGTCAGGAATCTATCAATAAGAACATGGTGAAATTTACCAAAAGACTGAAGGATTACTCTATAATAAAGAGTCAATCAGATCTTAAGATAGATGAAAGCTATCAAGTAGCTGCATTTAACTTGCAAGAGATGTGGTAAAGTTATCACATTGCAGGGTCCTGTTGGTAGAAGAAATCAAAGGACCAAGTCAACCCTTTCCAGCAAAAAGAAAAAAAAGAGGCTACTGAAGGACAGGGAAAATACATGTGGTCTAGATGAGGGACAATCTAGATCCACAGGTAACCAAATACCTCAAGAAAAGTCTTTTCAAAAATTAGAAATTCAAATATTTGTCAACAACCCAAAATAAACCCTTTAGATAAAATTTTGTATCAAAAATAAATGCAAGTATATTATCCAAGGCTGATGAAATTGTCAATGTGATTATTATAAAGTGGCACACCCCTATAAATTTCAGTTAGACAATAAAGTACTGAACACTGAAGACAGAGACCTATTTGTGAATACCGCTGCAATTTGATCTGACCAACCATATGAACTATTACTTTATTTACTTTTTTCTTAAATTTAAATAGTGGCCAGATGAAAATTGATTGAACTGGCCATTATAATAATGTCAATCACTGGATCAATTCACTCTAAACTTTATTGGACTTTATTGCCAACAAAACTGTAAATATATATTAGATTTGAGACCATCACCAATGGAATTGATATCAACTTATAATTGATCACTCACTACACCACCGGTTCTGCTTACCATTTAATAATTTACATCAATTTAATTTGGCCCTGTGGCCCCACAACTCAAATTAATGTTTTATACTATATCACTTGACCCCAAGTTGGTGTAAAACCATCTTTAGTTATTAGAATAGTGAGACCCAGTAATTTGTGGTGCCTCGTCCTTTTAATTCCAAAGGCTAGTATCTGAAATTACCCCATCCTATAATTACTAATTTTTGTCATTGCTGAACATTTATGAAAATGACCTAATCTAATTAAGTGCAGTAAGTTACCAGATAGTTGGCACGTATGGGAATCTGGTATTTTTGAATATTGCATACTGAAGAGAGTGTCATTTTCTCGGGGGACCTGGTTGTCTTAGTAGGCTGCCATTTAGCATCACAAACAGGGACCCATTTGTGAGTCCTGAAGCTCAATGTCAGAAGTAAGATTCTATGATGTGCTTATTTTATTATGATAGAAGATATGTTACAACCAATTGGGTTTATATTGTTTTTAGCTTCCAGGTTGCTGTCATCATAAAATAAAACTGTTGTTTGGTACAAACTTACAGGTGCTGTTGAAATATGATGCCTAAGCGCCAATCTTAATAGTGTGGTGCTCACTAGAGGCTTTCTGCAACCATGTGCACCCACTTCATCAAAATGAATACCACCCCGGGCTGGTTTGCCATTTGCTTAAATTAAGAAATATCTCTATGAGCCTATGGACTAATGTATTTCTACTCTTGACCACATCCACTTGAGTAAGTCCAATAATGACAAGATAGTAGCCCCAGTCATGGAGCTCACCCCAGATAGTCAATTATAATCCCAAGCGTTAGCTCAAATTTCTAATGTCTCATTAATCTAGATTAACAAGGTGTTCAGATGGTTAATTAACAGTTATCACCTTAGTGCCACCAATAGAATGAGGCCTACCTGGCCATGTTTTGTAATTACAAGTGTCAAGTTTCTCTATAAGAACTATCATCTATTCCATAGAATGTCCTTTGAGCTATGGTTAAGAAGTTTGTCTTCCAAGACAAGCTTAGCAAAGCGATTTACAAGCGCATTGTTATTCTATCCACCAAGTTTAGAACATGATAGCATGCCAGCATATCAAGATTAGTGGCTTGGCGGCGTTCATGGAAGTCCAACAGAAGTATAATTCCCTTTTAGTTAAATGAATGGACAAAACTTTGAATAATTTAAGCGCTTATTATGTACAGCCAAAATTATACTCAGGATGCCCACCATAAGGCTGAAGAACTGGCCGTCCATCTCAATCTGACATGCTGAAGATTTTAATGACAACATGAACAATTGAGGAAGAAACCATTTAATGAATTGTTAGGACTACCCACAACTGCACCCAAGCTGAGGATTATCTGAGAGCTTAAGTGAAACAACATTCCAATGCTAGAGCAGCTAACCTGAAAATGTTTAGCATATTATTTACAAAACTATATGTCAATTACATGATGAATTAAATGGCAATGCCAACCGACTTTATGAAATTCTATCAGTGGATGGTATCCTAGTGAGATATTTAGTACAAGATACTAAAGCTAATCAACGCCGCCTTGATATCCTCAATGCAGATTTGGATTGAGCCATTAACTCTGACATAATATATATCAGGAAATGATTCTCTGCGCCTTAAGATGTAAGCTCAGGGACAGGTAGTAAGGATGCTATTTAGCTAAAACTGTGACATGAAAGATGATCCCTTAAATACTAAACAAAAAAATGATCATGTTTAAAAAATGATAAAGGTATAACACCGCTAACTTCTACATATGTTAAAATAGTTCAAAAATAATAATTATAAATGTCAGAGGTTTACCCTTGGAAAGGTTAAGCCTTATCCTTGGGTCAACATAAGAATAAACTCTGATATTGAGATATGAGAAATAAGGCCTTAAACCTAATTACCCGAAGCTTAAGTCATACTTGCGCAACAACCATTTCTCTTGCTAGGATGACGAACCTCTCATTACACTTGATGACCATGGCCCAAATTGCTCATGTTTTTGTTATTATTTTTTTTTCTTTGGTGAAATTAGGTATTATAGTAACTTGATGTATTATTTTTGAGTTAAATACAAGTTTACACCACTTAATTACATAAACTTATATTTTTATAATTCTAATTTTTGAAATCTCTAACAATAGAACCCTATATAAGGGTTCTTGATCACCTATCTAAAGGGATACAGACTCACTTCTTTTTTATTAAATAAACCTGTCTACTTTTTATATACTTCTGGTCTTCAACTAAATGAGGAGTTACTTTTGTGCCTCTTCAGGGTTTTAGAATCCCTGAAATGGCTGCTTAAACGCCAACACCATGTGATGCTAATTTTAATTTCTGGAATGAATACCAAAGATTAGGTGACTATTGAGAGCTGATGATACGTCTTCTTGTTTCAAGAGTTACATAAATTTCATTTTAGGCCATCTGGTAACATTTCTCTTAAAGATGAATCGCCTACTATTTACCTAGGTCATTCCATTATTATAATTTGAATATATTCCGCTGAGCCTAAATTTATGCAATTTTTAAGGTTGCCTCCTATCACAGTTATAAGGACCTTTACTTTTATTTAGCATTTTACTGAAATGCTGAGAAGAACAATATCTGAAAATGCCTGCAGGGTTAGTCAAGTGAACAACTTACAGATATACTTATTGATGATTATAAAACCCTTTCAGCTGAGACTGACACCTAGGCTGATGAGGTACTATTTATGGGTCATATGCCTACCTTTTTCACATCCAATCCACCAGCAGGAGTGGTCAATCCTGATACTCCGGCGATTCCTCCTCTTACATCTTTATCAACTATCCCCTGTGAGACTTCAGTACAGCTAGTACAAAATATGTCAGCCACCTCTGCTTTTATCCCCACAAGCCCTCCGCTGATGTTGTTTCAGTGGCTCAAGGCCATTTTGTTCCCTCAGCTTATTTACTTAACAAGGAAAGTCATTAAGGATCAATATGGGACCTCTGGCTTAGCGGACATAAAGGACAAACACATTAAAACCTGTCAACTTACTTAAGTTTGAAAAATATACATTCAAAACTTTATATCTGAGTTTAAGATTAGTATGGATGACGCCTCAAGGGAAGCTAAGCTGATAACATTAATTTCAAATGTGGCGGAATCATGAGATTTGCCATAGGGGTTTTTGCACAGGTTTTCCCACTGAGCAATAGGACCAATGATATGATGATTGTGGCCCTCAATAACAACAGAATAAACTTAATTTAATATATATATGGAACACTTGCTCCCACTACAATATTTTATTTAATATAATAACCACAGCGGATTCTCGCTGTTTCACTCACTCTATCCTATTAAAAACCTCCCCTTCTTAATCACCCATCTCGCTTATATACATCAGCTTTGGACGATACCACTCTCATAGCTTGGACTAATCTGTTCCACTGATTCTCCTCATTTTGGCTTGTTATTCTTTAGTTCTTTATTGTTTAAATTGTAGGTGATTTGATTTATATTCATCAAATGTCAACATCGCCCTATCGCCTTATTTAGAGGCAATCCAATAATAAAACCGTTATATCCAAATATCGCCTCATCTCAAGGCAATCAAATAAATGTAACTGATATCATTTCAGCGAATTCTTCCCAAACCACCCTAATTGCCCAAGATTATCATCCAGTCATATCATAATCACGACATTACCCCCTCCTTGACTGGACGATAAGGCTCCTATTGCTTGTATGGTCAGAGGAACTTCACATGTACTTAATTAATGATTTGTTCCCCGTGGGTTCCTTAATGGTGTAGGCGTCAGCCCCGTTCTTCTCAATGATCTCAAATGGTCCGCTCCATATACTGGCAAGCTTGTTCCTTCTTCTGAACCCATGTTGGTCGTGAAACAGGACCAAATCCATTACCCCAAACTGTAGAAGACTGATGCATCTACCTTGGTCAGCTGCATGATCCTGAATCTTCTTGGCAAGACTAGTGGAATATGCATCGGTTTAGAGTTTAACTAGCATGTCTGTTAAGGTAGACAAATAGCAGTGGGGCTTAACTCCGCTGGTATTCTCCACACAGGAGTAAAGCAATGCAGGCAGCACTGGATGTCATCCATAGAGCAATTGGAATTGACTCTTACCGGTTGCTGAGTGGTAGCTGATATTGTATGCAAAGACAGTGGTGGATAGAAGGGTTCTCCAATCTGACGGCCGCTCATTTACAAGCTTGCTTAGAATATTTACCAAGGTATCATTGACCCGTTCCACCATACCGTTAGATTCAGGGTGGTAGGGGGTAGTTAAGACCCTGCGGATTGCCATGAGCTTGTTCAACTTGGCCAATATATGTGATGTGAAATTGGTCCCATTGTCCATTAGAATAAATTGCGGACAACCATGGCGCTGTATGACATACTCCAGGATGAACTTGGCAGTAGTGACAGCCCCCAGATCCTTGATAGCCCTTGCTTCCACCCATCTTGTCAAATGGTTAATAGCAAAGATAATATATTTGGAGTGGTTTGCGCCAGTCAGCAGAGGCCCCACCACATCTAGCAAAACAGTATGCCATTCAAACTGAGGCTTGACTAGCTGATATGTGGTCTTTCGGTGGAATGGTTTCTTCACTTGGCACTGATGGCAACAACCAACCGTCTCAAGCACATTGTAGTGCATACTCTCCCAATAGTAGCGGGGTCACAAGAACTCCAGCATCTTTCTCAACCCTCCATGGCCTACTGCTCTATGAGCATCCATAACTATTGCAGGCCTGGCAGAGGGTTTTAGGAAACTCAGCGTCAATTCCCCAATTGGCTTATATAATTTCCCATTGAGCAAGAAGGTATCCTGCCTAAGCCCATCTAATACTTTGATCGCAGGAAGCAGCTCATCATGATATTTGCCCACAATCATCTTTTTGTACATTATGTCTGCAACATCCACTGTAATGGCAACTGTGGGTAATCAGGAAAGACAGTTCGCATTCTGATGCTTCGCCCCTGGCTGATGCATGATCTCAAAATCATACGCTTGGAGCTTAAAAGCCCATTGCGTGAGCCGCCCTTCAGGTTCCTGCAGATTCTGTAGCCAGCGCATGGAGGCATGATCTGTTACCAATTTGAATTTCATTCTGTGAAGGTAGACCTGGAATTTTTTATATGTATAGATTACCACTTAACACTCCCACTTGGTCACGGTGTAGTTCTGTTCAAGGCTGGTTAAACTGTGGCTACAATATGCAATGGGGTGCTCCACACCATCATTGTCTTTTTGGAATAACACAGCCCCCACAGCGGAAAGCAAAGCGTTTGTTTGCAAAATAAACTCTTTTTCAAAATTGGGGTATTGCAAAATAGGCGCACTAGCCAAGAGAAGTTCATAATACATCAAAAGCGGTTTGACATTGATCCATCCAGTTGAAGGCAGCATTTTACATAAGTAGCTCAAAGAGTGGAGCCCCAATACAGCTGAAGTTCGTTATGAACCGCTGGTAGTAACTGACCATCCCCAAGAACACCTAGATATCCCACTTATTGCTTGGCCAAGTCATCTTGCGGATGGCTTCCACCTTGGCCAGCTGAGGACTAAGCCCTTTGGAGTCTACCACAAAGACGAGGTATTCCAACTGTTCCTTGAAAAAGTGGCATTTTCGGGGCTTAATATTGATATTAGCATCAGCAAGGCGGCGGAACACTTGCTCCAGGTGTCCAAGGTGCTCCGTGAACATCCGCAAAAACACATTGGTATTGTCAAGGTAGATTAGAATGCAAGACAGATTTAGGTCACCCAAAATAGTGTCCATAGCCCGTTGGAACGTAGCGGGGCACTGCAAAAACCCTGTGGCATATGTGTAGGCTGGAACAATCCTTTTGAGGTGATTATAGCACACATTTCTTGTTATGCCACTGGCAACTCGATCTGCCAGTACCCTGATATTAAGTTCATAGCAGAGAAATACTTGGCCCTGCCTAACCAATTTAAAGCGTCATCAATTAGTGGAAATGGTACAAATCTTTTTTTGTAATATGGTTAAGCTTCTGGTAATCAATTACTACTCAATTGGGGCCATCTTTCTTTTTGACAATTAGCACCGGGGGATGCCCAGGTGCTCTTTGATGGCTCCAACATTCCCTGTTCCACCAATGTATCTATTTATGAAGATACAACTTCTTCTTCTGCCTTTAAGCGATGGATAGGTCATGACCTGATAGGGGGTGGTCTCCCATGTCCACCCAATGTACAACCCCTCAAGTGCAACCCAAGTAGTGATCATCAGTTGCAAAAATAATGTGATACTTCTCAAACAGATCCATCACCCTGTCCTTCTGATCCTCCAATAGACCAGTTAGCGCCTCCCGCAGAACCACAGTCATTACGCTGAAGGTGGTTTTTAAAGGCATGCTGAGATCTTCCCAAGAACCAAAGTCATGTATCTGGTAAACCTCATTGATAGGGATCAGGTGCAGGTAAGCCACCACTTGGTGCCGCTAAACCTTCATCACCTCCTTCTGCAGATTCGCTACCAACACCTTCACTTCCCCCTGCCATGGTAACAGTAACCCAGGAGCCACATGAGGTTTGAGCCGCGATTGTTGATAGGGCCCCACCACCTCTTCGTACAGACCTCCTGGTATATCAATTTCAAGCTCTGTCCCAATTATGACCTGATGCCCAGAAGGGATAGTCAAAGCATTTGCAGCTCGTAGCGGAATCCCTTTGTACTCATAAATCTGGTTTGGGAGCGTTCAGGTCTTCCGCTTCATCCACCAATATCTTACAGGAATCACACCATCGCTATAGGCGAGATTAATTTGACTATAGCGGATTGGGTCATCTGGGACTCTGCTGGAAATAAAATAGATGGGGATCCGTTGCCCTAGAATGGCTAGGGACTCTTCCATCATGTCAATGACAGCCCCATAGTGTCGCATAAAAGCAGTCCTGATCAACAGATCAAAGTTGCTATATGGTAATACTACCACCGGAGCCACAACAACAACGGATTCAAACTGCAAGGGAAGCGTGCTATATGCTCCCTCAAGACTGTGGTTTCTGCTCCAGCGGTCTTATACACCATCCGGTGGTCTATGTCAGGTTTTAAAGACAACTTTGCCATTAACTTAGCGGAGACAATGTTAACATGAGCGCCCATATCAATTATAGCTTGTACTCAGGTTTTAGCTACCACGACATCACAGTAAGTGCACTCCAAGTAAGATGAAAGCCAGCTATTTACTATGTGTACATTCAGCTGTTCACGTTTTCCCAGGAAACCTATAATACCTGCATTGACTTTAGGGTATCCTGCTATAATAGCGTCCACTGGAAAGGCAACCTCTACTCCTCTTAGAGACAACGCATCTGCAAACGGTTCTAGCTGGTCTGACGGATTTTGGTCAAACAATTGACAAGCGTAAGGCTTTGGTTTCTCCAGAAACCCTGTGTTAGCCGTTTCTTTGACTTGTGCTTGAGTCAACACATTTACTCCCCCAACCGGCCATTGGTAGAGGAATGTATCATCTTACTGGGATGCTTCTGCTGCAATCAATATAGTAGATTCAGGTGGGACATATGAATTCAAGATAGCGGAAGTAGAGAGTCCCATCTCTATTCCGCTCTGACTTTTCCCTGATAACTTTGATCCTGTTGTATGTAAGGGATCTGTCTATTGGGGCACCATCATCCCATGTGCCCAGTGAAACCACAATTAAAACAACTTACTCCATAGGGCCTATTTCTGTGCTTATATAAGTTGGACCACTTGGAAGGGTTATTTCAAAGATGATTGGCGTAACCAGACCCACATTGGTAGAATACCTGATGTTGATCAGCGTAGTTAGGGCCAAAGCAGTAGTTGTTCAGTTGTCACTCAGCAGTTATGGGACAGATGTTGGACTGCGGTAAGTAACCTGGTGGAATCTGCAGCGACTGGTCGATTCCCCCCACATGGGTAGGGTTGGCCACGATGACAGTGTGAATCTGCTCAATATTGTGTGGAGGGAAAGTTACAGCTGAGTGGCGTACAAACTGAACAAGTTTAAGAAGAGGTACATCATCCTCCAACAACAGGGCCATGACATTGTTGAGCTCAGAGTATGGCTTCACTGCAGAGGACATTGCGATGCATACATCAGCTTCAGATAAAATCCCTGCCCCAATCAACACATGAGCTTCAGTTGTAAATCACTCAGCAAATGCGGTGAGGGTCTCATTTTGCTGAAACCCGATGGTCAAGAACTCAGCTTTCCACTGTGACGTTTTTGCAGTTCCTCTGAACAACTGCAGCACCATCTCCTTGACTTCTTGGTGTGTAATGGAACTATATGGAAGGTAACAAAAAGCTTGATCAGCACTTCCAACATCCAAGGTGGAGATCAATAGGTTCGCCCTTTGCCAGTCTGAGGCTCCTTCAGTTGCAAACTCAAATTGTCAAAAGAACCCATGAATATTTCCTTTGTGATCAAATGGTGGCAGCTTATCACTGCAAACTTTCTGGAGCAGCTCATCTTGTCTTTTGAGCACAGTGTCCAATGCAAGTTTCAACTCCTCATATGAAATGGCCCCATCATCTCATGCAGATACCTTATTAAAGCAACCTGGATGCAACATTGCAGGCGACCAAGTTTTTATTATTTTATATCTGATCAATGGCCCCCCTGTAGTGAGCACCACTGTGAAATGTGGCGAAATCCTGGGATACGCTGTAAGGGGTTTTTGCACAGGTTTTTTCCCACTGAGCAATAGGACCAACAATATGATGATCGTGGCCCTCAGTAACAACAGAATAAACTTAATTTAATATATATATGGGGCACTTGCTCCCACTACAATATTTTGTTTGATATAATAACCACAGCGGATTCTCGCTGTTTCACTCACTCTATCCTATTAACAACCTCCCCTTCTTAATCGCCCATCTCGCTTATATACAGCGGCTTCAGATGATACCACACTCATAGCTTGGACTATTTGGTTCCACCGATTCTCCTCGTTTTGGCTTGTTATTCTTTAGTTCTCTATCGCCTAAATTGTAGGCGATTTAATTTATATTTAACAAATGTTAACATCGCCTTATCACTTTATTTAGAGGCGATCCAATAATAAAACCATTATACCCCAATATCTCCTCATCTTGAGGCACTCAAATAATCATAACTAAAATCATTTCGTCAGATTCTTCCCAAACCGCCCTAACTGCCCATGATTATCATCAAGTCATATCAGAATTGCAACAATTAATGAACTCACTGGATCAAGAAAAATGAATTAGTTATGTAAAACTTTAAAAACATTGAAATGACTTTCCTTGATGTTAAGGACCTCCTTATTCAAGAAATCATTGGAGTGGAAAAATCTCCATGCAAAATGAGTTTCTTAATATCTCCATTAGAAAGGATGAGCCAGTGGCAGTTTTTGCTAACTGTTTTGATTTTAAAGCGAAGAAACTATCTGTGGCCCACATTAAAAAAGGCTTTGGCACTCATTTTGCCCTTCATTATGCCTGAGAGCCCTCTTAGAATTTATTGTGTTTTGTCACCAGTATTGAATATGGACATTTATATTACTCAGATAGTACACTGTTTTTGCTAATATGGCGCGACTTTTGTAGCCTTACAGAGGCTAACATGAGTTTTGAAAGCCTTAAATGGCTCAGATCACCAAAAGAGAATTGACTAAGCCTCAGGGCTCTCATTCCAATAAACCTGATGGTTGGCCAGTTACATTTCACTTTTGCAAAAGTCTTGGGCAATATGATATTAATGCCCTTATGTCATCTAAATTCAAAAGTCTATGTGGTAAAACAATCTGCTGACAATGACTTTGGAAAAAAAGGGATGGAGTAGTTAAGGGATATCTTCTTCCACAAATTTACAAAAAAATCCTAGTAAAGAAAAACCCAAAGAGCTGCTATGCGTTAGTAGATTGGGCACCAACGATTCTGAGGCTCTGCTTACCGCGTTCCACAAAGTTGTTTCCCATGATGTAATAGCTGTGAACTTTTGCTCAAAAAACGTGGAGCCAAATTAGCACAGAAAAGTCGATAAAAATCTTCATCACCTGCAATTGGAGCAGCAAGAGCTTCTGGTCAACTCTGGTGATGCCCAAAGTTGGATGGGGTTCAAGTGACCATATCAAATGCTTGTTGAGTAAGTTAGCCTACAGTTATGTTAAGCTTTACAGCTATACACACAAAGTTTACAAATTTAATGTAAATATAATAAAAACCTCATATGCTTGTTATTAAGAATATACCTTCCTTGATATTATGTTAAATAAGACCAGGTAAGATCTATTGTGGATAATGAGGCTTTAATCAATATTGTGTCCACCAAATAAGTAAAAAGAAATGGTCTTGAATTATATATCGGTTATTGTGAACAATATGGAACCACAGGACCCACGTTGACTACATCTGAAGAAGTTTACAGTACATTGTCAATGCATTTTAACTCTTTGATGATATTTTATCTGGTCATCGTCTTACACAATCACAATTATGACTTCCTTATTAAGACCTCTTTTCTTGAGGACTTATGATATCAAAGCGAATTTTGAGTAAAAAATTATAGGACAGACCCTTCCTCTTTACTAAAATTAGAAGAACAGCAGCCCCGCACCACAAAATCAGAAATTTATCAATCTGACCTTTATATATAGCATAGTGCCAATTAAATATAAAAAGGATCTTTGACTAAACTAAGAGATTTCAAATAGAGAACAAAAAAGGGAATATAAATAAAAGATTGTTGTAGCCTGAACATTCTGGTAGGCCACCAAAATATAGCAGGGATTGGAATTAACATTTATATTTCTCAGGGGTTGTATGGCCAAATATTCGTAAAATTTTGGTGATTTAACTTGGAACCTGTCCTCACACCTGGGTTTATATTCACTGATCATGACAAAATCCAGATCCTTTTATTTAACTTTTATTCTACCCTCTTTAATCTAAGTGACACCAAATAATTATTTTTCACATATTACCAGTTAAAGAAGTGCAAAAAATCCAAAATTTTGTTAAACTGGATGATTTGGGCTTGTTGGCAACAAATGCCAATCTGTATGTTCCCTGGTACCTTTGGAACGCTGATCTAGGTTAACTGAAAATGCTTAAGACAAGGCACTGTCCATTTTTGAATAGTAAAGGACTATTTTTGCTACAAAAGTCTTTGATTTTGGGTGTGCAAATAATTCGTTACACCAATAACTACCTGTAATCATCCACCAATTTTACCAAAATCCTACTAAATGCATAAAGGCGGTGGATGAATTTATCAACAAAATGGATTATCCAGCTGGTGCAACCTAAGATTGTATGTTCTACAAGAGTCCTTGGCCTTTCCAGTATTGAAATATCAAACAATATGAAGAGTTCATATTTAAATGGTTTTGGTATAGGAAGCTCAACACCATTGCTAAGAAAGATCCCTATATGTTACCTTGCATGATTCTCAAGACCACTTGATTAGCGTGCAATAATTTTCAGCAATCTACTATATTTCTTATTATATTTTATACTGAGCTGATTAAAGGTGAGCAGGAAAAATATGCCATAACTACTGTAAAGGGCCTCTACCAACTACTAGGATGCCGCAAAGGCTGTGCAATACCATACAACTTCTAGCGGGCTATGGACAGTATATTAGGATATTTAAAATCCCCTACACCTTAGTTTATTTAGATAATAGAAATTTTTGAAAATGTTTGAGAAATGTACACACTTATTAGAAGTTTTCCGCTGCCTTGCCATGACTAATCTTATAATCAAGATGCATAAGTGTAACTTTTTATGAGAAAAACTTGAATATCTGGTGTTTTCCATTGATGGGCATGGATTTTGGCCCTAGCTAGCAAATTGAAGGCATTGAATGAATGAAGCGTCCAAGTAGCAAGTGCAACGTTCAAGTGTTTCTTGGAATGGTAAGCTATTGCCGCTGATTTGTTATTAATTTTAGTGAAATTGGGGACTATTAATTCACCCAAAAAATGCATCCAATTTGAGTGGACGGCGAACTGCCAGAAGGCCTTTATAAACTAAGTTCTGCCTCACACAAGCGCTGCTACAAATGTACCCAGATTTTAGTAAACACCTATATTCATGTAGACTCATCTCTTGCCGCCATAGGATTTGTGTTATCTCAAATTGCTTCTGAGGGAGTTGAGAACCATGTGGCTGACTGCAGATGGACGTTGGATGTCTAGAACGGAATTATAATTTTACTGAGAAAGATTTTTTAGAAGTAATCTATGTGTGTAGACAGTCATAAAATTTCATTCATAGAGTACATCTCACAGTGGTGAATAACCATGTCTCTCCACGCTGGTTACAAATCCTAAAGGGTTGGAAGGGTAGCTGGTCCAATGGGTTTTGAGACTGCAAGCTTACAACTTCAAAACGCAGCACTGTACCAGCATTTCATACCAAAATATTGAATTTTTTCCTCAATTTCTCACCATAGTCTTAACGCATGATCTAGATGATGAATGTTTGATACTATATCAAAGCAACACTAAGGTACTGAACCTGAAGAGGTTTAACGAATGCAAAAAAGTAAAAGCAGACTTTTTTGCCAAGAATGAGAAGATTAACATGGTTATTGATGGACTAAACTTTTTTGTTTCCTGGGCATACTAGTAGACTGACTTGATTATTGCAACCCATAAGGCAACGTGGAACAGACTTCTAAGAAAATGCTTGAGAAATTATGATCACACTATTGATTTGTCTACAGGCTTTTTGATATTCATGAGGTGCTTAGCTGTTTCAAATCATGCCAGCTGAAGCTGCAAATCAGAAGGTCACTTTCTACTAATTGTTTAAACCTAATTTCTCCTAGCACCATCTCTATCAACGTTGCAAGCCCATTGCCCATCAGTTGTGGGAAATCTAAGTGTATAAATTGTGGCTATTAATAACCTCAATAAATGGGTGTAGGCTAAAGTAGTAAAGAATTTGGGCGCCACAACAACTTTTAAGTTATTTTAAAAAAACATATATTGAAATGGTTGGCCATAGCTTATTTTAACTGACAAAGAGACTAATTTCACATCTTAAAGATATTTTAATGTCAGCACTTGATGGATATACAAAGGGTGTTATCTACGCCCTACCACCCTGAGATTGATAGCACTTTTGAACGAGTAAGCGGCACTCTCATTGCAATCCTATGTAAGTGGTATTTGGAAAGGCTTTCAGCTGAGATATTTCTTGCCCTCCACCGTTTTTGCACATGATATCACATATCATTTGGCAATGGGCACTTATCATCTCATTAGCTATAAGTGAGGCATCAGATCTACCTTGTTCTTATACTAATGCATCAATGAAGAGAAAATGCGTTTCAACCAATATCTGAAGAAACTCACGCATACTCTAATATAGTTACAAAGCAAAGCCTAATCCAAAGCGTTGGCTCAGAAAATGAGGTCTATAAATCATGATAATGAGGATTGACAGATCTTAAATACCTTTTCTTTAGGAAATTTGTCTTATACTATAATAATTTTGACTTTGAAAGGACAAGCAAACTGAAGCACATGAGGAAAGGACCTTTTGATATCATTGAGAAGATATTAATGATGCCTACACTATGAAAGATACCGCTAAGGGTTATTTTAATAGCAGGTTGCATGATAAGTTCTTTAAGAAATACTGGCGAAGCTCCAAACCTATAGCCATAAGTTCTCCATAGCTTAACTTACCCCCTACATTCTTTTTTGTTCCCAGATGTTTGGTCAAGTGAGGGGGGAGAATATTGCGATTAGTTTGGTCAACATTTTTCTAAGTAAATATGTGAATTTTTAATTACTACTATGTAAATAAAGAGATCTATTGGTATATTATACATATTATTCTATAAGAAAATCTACCATAAATTACCTTACCTTGCGGCCCACGCTTTAAATGTACGTGAAAAAGTTGTATTAAATTTGTAATAATAACCTTGCTTAGCGCCTATAATTACAGGCAATTATGAAGGAAGATCAAATCTCTTATCCCTGTCACAGAAGTTTTGATTCCCTAAATATTGATTACCTTGGCCTATTTCTGAGTTTTCATATCACTTGCAACATATTATATTTTTATTAACTTTCCCCCTAAAAATGCCAAAAACAATTGTCAAAATGGTCTTGTTATTTTCTACAGCCATCTGCCGGTGTCTCAGTTGCAATTGACCTACTGTTACATTTTCAAAATGGCCTAATCCATAGGCATTTGTTTCCCAGCCTATTTGGTTATTATACATCTATTCTTCCACTCTTAAGTGCTGCTTTGTAGCAATAATTTGCACCAATAAAAACTCTGGGAATTAGAAGAGCATATCTAGGAGTGTTTGATATCTGAAAGGTAAACTTGTTCTTACTTAGCCTCTGAGAAGCCTGCAACTAAAAAGATTACTATAGCAAGCTGGTTAGCCACTGTTAATATTTCATAATACATTGTGCTTTTTTATTATTTCTCAATAAAATTAATGTCATTAACAACTGAGTAATTTATTTATAATTTACAAGGGCTGTCCTCATACGATACCTTGTTTTTTTGTAAATTATTTACCTGTGTCCAAGAAACCTGACCCCCTGCACTAATTTTATACATTTTCTGAACAATTAAGTTCATATGTTGCCTGTTATGAGTTTAACCGTTTGGGGTAGGGTCCATGTTCATTAATCAATATATCTTATTTCTCTCTCCTAGTGTTCTTACTCTAAAATTTATAAAACTAGCGAGGCCTTAGGGCCTTTGAATGTTGTTTTAATACTTGAGTATTTGCAATGGAAGCCAGAATTTTCCTTAGCACGTCGTTTCTCAGACAGAGGAAATTTTAACTTTCTAAAAACCAATGGCAGGATCTGTAGCTGAGAACAACTGAGGACCTGCCAATAGTTTAAGTGAGTCATAATTCTGAAGAATGAGATAGAGTCTTCCTGGGTAATTGCATTCAAGAAATAGTTGTACATTACTACCCAATAAACATCGTCCTTCTTTCAAAGTAGGAGTAACAGCGAGGCTCATGGTCTCTGTGAGGGTTTGAACAACCCAACTTCCAGAAGTTGTTTTAATTTTAAAGGTTACTTGGACTTACTCAACCATGAACTTTTAGTAAAGTCTAGCTCATATAGGTTGAGATTCGTCTGTTTATACTTTATGCTAAGCTTTTTAATCATTCTAAGGTTTCTCAGTACCTTTCAGGAAAAGACAGCATACTCAAAAATTTAATCCGCCATCAACTTCTGTTTCAGGTAAGGATAGCTCTGAACTTCACTTCTAATCCTGAAATGATGGGGTTTATCTAGGCTCAGATACAATAAGGTTTTACAACCATTTATGAATTAATTCTGTTCAACAAGTAAGGATCATATGTAAGATATAGCTAATTTTTACTCACAGTCATGGATAGATAAATGAAATCGGCAGATAGTACTGTAAAGGGCCCTTAGTTTGCTGTATTGAGCACCCCAGGTCAAGTAAGTGCCTCTCAAATTGATGATTTAGCATCCCTATAGATTTTCATTAGATGAGTTGTACTATGGAACTTCAATCCCAAATTCCATACAAATTAAAAGCTTTTTTTAGAATGATGACTTTATCAGTAAGATACAATGGCATACCTTCAATAGCATTAATTAAAGGGGTAAGGTGGGTTGCCCATAATCTTGTATTTGAGTCACTCATTAGACTTGCTAGTCCAACGTACAAGTTCAAAGTTTTCTTCTCCTTTATTCACTATTCAGGCTCTATAGGGCGAGGGGAACGCAGCAATACAATATACATTTTTGAATCTTTGGTCTCTTCTTGGTAGAGTATTGGTAAGTGCCATTGAGACCAAGATCTGAGAACTTTAATTGGGGTAATTATGCCATGATATGATTTAAAACCTGCGTTAATTCTGCTTTTCTTTCCCGTAACAATAACATAAGCTACTAAGATTCGATTTGAACAGAAATTTTTGATAATCACACAGGTGAGATGAGCGAGTTCAGAAAATCCCAACTAAACTGGGCGAAAGCCATATCTGGCAATGGCCAAAACGGTGCACCAAAGGGCAAAAAATGCCCTGGACGGGGACCAGGAGCCAATGCCGCCAAAAAGTTACAACCTTAAACACTGTCTGGGTTTGTGGAGTTCACCACAAAACAAAAACAATATTTGAAAATACAATATGCACAACCCCTATCAAAAGTGGAACACGGGATCCAACTTTTCTTAGGGGTTGAATCCTCAACTATGTGGGAGAAGGTGGGTGAGGCACATGCCTCCCTTTTTCCCACGCAGTGTATGTTACCACCCACACCATCCACCACGGCTGGATTGATATGAGTTTTGAAACTGAAGAGGATGCAGACACCGTGGCAAAAGTCTGTGTCAAGATTGCCCTCCCCAAGGGCAAACTAATTGTGTGCACCGCACACACCAGACGGAACAAAGCAAATACTTTGTTCATCTCATTTGATTCACTACCCACCAACCTCCCCCGCAAACTAATTGAGGAGGAGCTCCAAATTGGCCTTCAGAGCTATGGAGAAATCAAACAACTAGAACTACAGCAAATCCACCTGATGCCAAACCTGTGCTCAGGAAAGGCGATCACTGTGTGATCAACCTGGTCCCTAATGTGGCTGCAGACCTAACAAAAATCCCACACACTGCGGTGCTTCACCTCCTGGATGGGGGAGTGTCAAAGACATTCTGCGTCACACCAGAACGCACACCGCCATCTGCAATCATTGCACTGCATTGGGGCACAAGAAACATGCATTCCCCATGAAGGAGGGCATCTTGGCCCCAGACTTCTGTGACAACGCCATGGACAAAGATGAAGAGACCTTCAGAAAAATTATTGATGCCAACCACGCTTTCCTCTGGGGAAAGGATGGGCACTACATCCTCATAGACCCAGTATCACCCAAACTATGCAAACAGGTACAGAAGGCCTGCAAGTGGGCAGTGGCCAAGGATGCATCACTATTGACCTCCTCCATCAACCCAGACCAAATCCAGGAGGACAGAGAGGAAATCGGCCAAGCTAGCCAATCAGAACAGAATGCCCAAGATGAAGAAGCCATGGTGGATATTAACTGAGCCAAACAGTCAAAGCAGAAAACCCATGCTGAAAATTTTCTCAACAATTTGACTGAATCACCACGTGATCTCAATCAAATGAACTTATCTGAACAATTCAGTTTAACTATGGGCGAGACAGCAGGACCCAAAACTTCAAAATCAAACCCCAAAACATCAGAATCCAATCAGCACACCACTCTGAGTCTCAAAAAATTATGTGCAGAAAAACCTAATACAAACCCTAAATCTAACAAAACCCGCACAAAATCAACACAAGGTAAGGAACTGGACAACGACTCAGAGTGGACTGGCCCAATCACACAGAGCAAGTTCGAGGCAATGAGCGGGGGCTAGGGCTGGAAGGCCCACTTAACCACTCCCGAGGCGCCGCGGGCACCTCAGTGTAAATAGGGATGCTAAACATCGCAGGAGCCAGGGCTCAAGCGTCCCAAGCCAAAAAGCTGGACTTCCTGCGTAAACCCCCTGTAGACATCTTAGTTATACAAGGAACCCACTGTCTAGAGGGGTAGAGGGACCCTGTTCAGCCAGGGTATCACCATCCTAGGCTTTATGGACGTTCCACTGTGGAATGGTCATCCAAAATAACAAAAAAATCAAAAAATCGCTGACTCCTCCTCATATCTGCACAGCTGTGTCCTGACTGCAACAATTGCAAACCAAGAGGCCACAATCTTGATAGATTGTATCTACACACCATGGACTGCAACTGAGAGGAAACAAATAAACGATGCCATCCCAATGCTCACCTCCCACCAGAAACCATCCTGCTGGGCGATCTTAACTTCTGGGACAACCCCACCATGGACCAATGGCCCAATTCCAGGGGATACCCACCTGACACATCAATTTTCGTGCAATGAAGGCATCCCATGGCCTGTATGACACCCTCCCCCCAGGTCTCCACTCCTCTCCCACATGACCCATCCCAGTATACATGAGGGAACGCTCATCTCAATGAGCCGCATTGACCACATCCTCACACTAAAATCCTGCCACTCATCTATTTCTAACTTCACTACAAAAAAGATCAATTTCTCCAACCACTGACTAGTTTTTGGTGCAGCTCAGGCCAACCTGAACTCACACACAGATGTCTCCCTGGAGGAAGCTGTACCTGGAGAACATAGAATTACCCAAAATTTCCAACTGGGTCAAGCACGAAGCCTCAGTACCAGAATTTGCAAACCTGTACATATTGGATCCCATCAAAACATGGAAAAAAATTCAAATCTGAATTAATAAATAAAAACTTGCCATCTTGCCTCATCCAAGTACACTGCGGACACAGCCACAATCAGGCGCACCCTGGCATAACTAGACCACCTTGAGCTCAACACCACAAAGTCTGACTACAGCCCCAACTGGATGCGCAAATGGGTGGAAATCTCCGCCTGCCTAAATGACCTCATCTATGAACACCAACACAGAATCAATGTATTGAGGAAAGGTAAGTACATAAAAGAGGGCGAAACCTGTTCAACATATTTCTTCTACCAATACCACTCCTGAGGCAACCTGCCCCCATGCGCACAGGTCTACAAAGACAACAGCACTGTGGCAACTGACCCAGAGGAGGTCAAGGCGGAGATACACCGCTATTACACCAAACTTTATCGCAACACCCCATCCAACCCCCAAAAATTAAAAAAATTTATCCATACCGCTGGAATACAGAGTGCACCACCAGACTATAGTCTCCTAACCCTGATAACGCAGGAGGAGCTCTGGAACACAGTCCACGGTGCACCGCATAGGAAATGCCCAGGCCCTGATGGGATACCCTACAAATTAAAAAAAATTAGATAAATCGCCCCCTCCTCCTAGCATCAATGAAAAAGTGCCTACTGGAGACACGCCTCCTGCCTGGAGGCCAGGACTCCTATGACATAACCCTGTTTAAAAAGGGTGACAGACTGGACCTGGCCAACTGGCGCCCAATTGCACTCTCAAACACTGACACAAAACTACTTATAAAAATCTTAGCAACCAGATTAGACACATTAGCCTCTAAAGCCCTGTCACCCAATCAGTTTGGGTTCACACTGGGGCGCTCCATCTGGTCCAATATACACTACGTCGCCAATATATGCCAGTCCAAAGCAACTGGAGCCCTGGTATTCTTTGACCAGGAGAAGGCATATGACCGCGTTAGCTGGCCATACTTGAAGATATGCCTAAGCGCCTTCAATCTCACTCCCAGGTTCATTGATTGGTCGATGCTCCTCACAGAATCCGCGTCTATGGCTGTGTGTGGCCCTGGCTTTCTAACTGACAGTATCAAACAACACAGAGGGCTCAAACGAGGGGACCCCCTCATCCCACTACTCTACAACTTCAGCTTTGATCCACTCCTCCGCGTTGCCAACTCACGCCTCATGAAGATAATGGACAAGGCCAGCCTCAGTCAAGATACTAGCCTTTGAGGATGACTGCATGACAGGTATAGCTAACAATAATGATGCCCGACAGCTGGAATGCACCCTAAAGGAATACTCTATTGTGAGTAACGCATTGCTCAATAAACGGAAAACAGAAATAATCCTCCTAAGCAAATACATCAATAACTGGGCCACAACTTCCAAACCCTACAGCCCCCTATGACAGAAAAACCCAATCTTCCTACCCTTTGCATTTTCCCTCACAACCAGCCCTGTCCACCACCTTGGGATATGGCTGGAAACAGGGGGGTATGCTAATGAGACAATTGAGAACAATCTACTACAGCGGGTTCCAACTGCATCGCCTCACTCAAGGGAAGATACCTGGGGCTAACGGGTGAGTGGCAGTTGCCAACTCACTCATCATCCCAATGCTATGGTTCCCCACACTTGAAATCCCCTTTTAACCCACCTTCATAGCCTCAATCCATGCGCTTATCCAGGGCTGGCTGTGGCCTGGATCCCAACCACCCATATAAGAGGAACACTATTTGGACCACGCTCCAGTAGAGGCATGGGATTAATAGACTTTGAGAGCCATGCCAACCGCATTTTGGGAACCTGGATAGAGGATGTGCTAACCCTGGACCTCCCACAACAGCACTGGTCCATAGCAGTGAGGGCCAACTTCATGCAGGCGCTCAAAATATCTAACCCACACAACCCATCCAGCCTACTAACATACCTCGCTAACCGCCCCAATGTAGAGGGCCCACATGGAACCCTACCTCACTTTAAATGCCTCCTCCGCACCATCTGCCACATGGGATGGACCATCGCTAATACTGGCGCTGTGCAGGGAAGGGGACGACCCAGAGCCCACTTCATGATAAGAAAATTAGAAGACCACCCCAGAAAGACATACTCACTACAACCCCAATTATCGCTAGAATTGACTACCTAGACGCTTTGGACATCCCCTATGATCTAGCTACACAGAAGGCAATATGGAGGCTGACGCACCATCCTCTCTTTAGCCAAGGGTAAGAGCCAACACCTGGCGCCGCCTGAGAAGGACCTATAGAACGGCGGACTGCACCCATTCCCTCCATGAAACCTGCGCAGTATGTAGAGGGAATGGCTCCCTACACGACCGCCTAGAAGCTTGCCTCCCATCCAGAACCATATGGAATGAAGTTGCGCGCCTGCTTAGGATCCAAGGCGACCAGAAACTCTATATCTCAAGGAACCTCCTCGCGCTCCAGCTTGATTCCCCAATTTCACCTACCCTCTACTCCCTAATGGTAACCATCGCAATGTGGACAATCCACACCATTGCTTTGGATGCGTTCAAGGGTACCATACCAACCATTTGTGGGGCAATCATTAGGTTCCACGTTCACTTACTGGAACACTTCCAAGCCTGGATTTATGGGTACATGAAGACAAGGCAACAAAGGCTCGTAGAGTCATGGTTCCCACTCTGGTTCCTAGAAATGGACCCCTTCCTCCACACCTGCTCCATAACAGGTGAAACCCCCTCAGAGTAGCGCACTAACCCCCATACCTGGCGGTACCAGCTGGCAACAGGGGTAACCCATATACCCTGGGGTGCCCAATCCTTTCTAACTTTGCTATTCTTCACTCCCCCTTTCTACACACACATCGGTGCTTCCCATCCCTGGTCAGCTTGTCTCATTTAAATAAATAAAAAAATAAAAACGTGCGTTAAACCTGGTTGAATTATGGTAGAGCCACTTGGATTGCTGTTTTTGAGCTATTTTAAGGTGGCGATCTTATTCTCTCTATATTTAGCAGAGCCAACCAAAGTTCTTGTTTTCTCATTTATATAACTACATTTGGCATTATTCAAACCAATTACTTACACATGGGTAAACTAAGTCCTACATTAGCCAGACTTATTAGTTTTATTATAAAATTAAATATAAAAGTATAAACTTTATAAGTAAGCTCTCAAGAGAAAAATTGACGCACTACTTTTTGATTTAAATGAGTCAGCTTTTACTAAATTACATAATGATTTTCTAGGAAATTCATTTTGGGTAACAGGTGCGTGAGGGAAAATGAGGTAGTATTACTGATAAAATCTGGATGAATCTCTTTCAATGGTAGATATATTCATATCATTTTAAGACCAATTTCAGTAAAGATATCTTTAGACATAGTAGGTTCATATTAAATTATAAGTTAAGATCAAGCATTCGTATAATTTTTTTTAGTTTTACTGCAAAAATTTGTGTGATTGATTTCTTGAGAATAAGATATAACGATATTATTATAGAAACATAATCCAGTTGAATTTCTTCTAAACAGTTGGCTTCAATCTCACTTAGGTATCCTCCTATAGGTAGGTACTGACAACATAACTTCTGGTAACTTGAGAATAATCCAGATAAGGGAAACTAAACTTCAACTATTACACAAGAGAACTTAAGAACAAAAACAGATAAAAAAACTATCCTTTTAACTCTTCCACATGAGAGCATTATAAAAATGTATTACGTCAGGATCACCTAGTGCTAAAAAATGTATTACTATCTAACTATTTTCCTTGAATATCTGTAAGTGTCTAATGTCTTATATAATCAAACAAGGAGCTATAGAGAAGTTTGGTGCTAAACTCTTCGGTTTGCACCTCAAAAATAGAAATCCTTGCCAATAAACTTAACCCAAAGAGTCACAAAAACGATAAACTTATTTAGCTACTTAATTGATGTACCACCAACTAAGTTATGACCCTCCATAAATTGAATTCTGAAATAGCGTGTCCCAACGCCTTTATCCAACTCATCAGATTACCTTTAAAAGATAGCATTATGATTGAGTAATAAGCCAATTTATACATTATCAGCAAGCCACTTTGCTTAGGACAATCTGCAATTTACTGTCACAAGAAGCATTTTTAACGCTTCAGTAACTCCAAAAATACCCTTATCCATTGGTGACAAATCCAAATTGATCCATGTAATAAAGCTAGATGTTAATAATACATAGTAATCAAATTCCTTAAAAACGTCGTCAGGATTATCCTAACAAGCCATCAATTATCAGGCTTGAAATTAAATCCCAAAATAGACTAAACTAATGTCTCATATGAAAACGTCCCCTAACAATAGCTACCAAACATTGATACCTCCATCCCTTAGGTTGCCTATGAGAAAGCAAATCAAAGCGGGATAAGACAGGTGGCTATATGAATTTTTCACAGCTGTATAATGTAGGCATTCAAAGATCTCAACATCTGGTAAATAAAATAGATCTAGATACAGTGGAATTATAAAAGTTTTAGCTTACTGATCTGATTACTTGGATAAACTATCAATTTTTCTTGACAAGAGGGTTGTATTGGGTCACTTGTAGCTGGTCTCTGGTGATAAGCACCTTCATGAGATATTAATATTCCCAGTTCTTAGTTTTATTAGAACCTTTTGCGGATATTCCAGGGTTAAGTTTATCACTAGGCGAGGAAACAGTTTTTTAAGTGTATCCAAAACACTAACACTTTAAAGATAAGACATAAGTAAGAGTTAAAGTGCCTTAAATGCACTCTATTTCATATGACTTGAATGATGATATCTTAGTTTGAATACTTAGTGCCTTGGTATGCAATGATTGTGACTATCCCTGTCCAAGATTCTTGCAGTTACTATATGTTACTTTCTCTAACTTAATGAATACTTATTGCCAATCTAAAATATAGGTGAGATTTCGCATGAGACTATCCTTCAGCTTGCTGCTAAGCTGTTGGTGATATTCTTACCAGTTTCTAACTATGTTTTGAAATCTCATTTCTATCTCTTACTAAAACTCTTGGTGGTAGCTTCTTCATATTGGCATCAACTATAGGGGACATTAAGGATTTAAATCAGCTTCCAATTGATATAAAGCTTCAAAGGGCAACATCCTAATATTTTGTGATAATTTAGGAGATATGCAAATTTTACTGATGGTAGTAACTGATCACAAGTGGAGGCATTGTTGGTGGCCATCTTCTTGTGTATCCAGCAAGATTTTTATTAGATATTCTACGCTTCTATTTGTTAGAGGGTATATGGTGTAGTGAATTGTTAGGCCCTAACCAAGTCCATAAGCTTATAGATTACTTCCAATATAAAGTTCCTACCATAGTTAAATAACAAGCCTGCGGACAATCACGTCTTGATTTGATATATATGTAGATGAACTGGGTAGTCACACTGTATGTATAAGTATTTAGTGCCGCTATAGCCCACTTGGTGAATTAAAAACAGCGATTATCACGAACTTAGCTCCTTAAGATGCTTGTTGTAGTGACCCCACAATGTTACTGGACAAATTTTGGAAAGAAACAATGGGTGGTACTAGATCTTACTCAAATTTTCGAGGCAATGGCTTAATGTCGCACATGGGACCATAAAGTTCTGTTGTATTGCTGATGTCGTCTGTCATTGTTTCATAATAATATATTAATTTCATATGGTTGTGCGTCTTCTGAGATCGTCCTATTTTAACTTGAAGATGTTCTTCCAAGATTAGATTGGTGCATTCAATAAAAGTGCATATATAATAGCACTTATTATTGACAAGCTTCTGAAGTTGTCAATCTACTTTTAAGATGTTTTAATACATCTTTGCAGCATATTTGACATCATCAAATTCATCAACCCAGGCATAACAGACAGTCAATTAGGTCATACATGGGAATTTCCCTGGTCAGAAGATGGTATACTGGAAGACCTGAAAGCCCATCTTTATTAGATCTTTATCCCCAGACCTGTGTAGGCTTTCGAAAATAGCCCTGGAACTCTACCGCCCATCTTTAATGTGACCATCTGGATCCTTATGTTTTTCAACCTCTGTGAAAATGAATGGTCAGTAACCAATTAGATATAACTCCATGTACTTATGGTCTGAAGTATTTGACTGCGTGGATCACTGCAAGACATTCTTGTTCAGTCACAGAGTAAATTGCGTTACGCTTTTTTACAAAATTTAGATAGTACTTAATGGGATGATCTACTCCATTTTCACCTAGTTGTGCAAGTATTGCTTCCATACCTACATCACTAACATTGTTATATAGTTAATAAAAGGTCATCTTATACCAGGGCAATCCAACACATGTGCTGATCTTAGTCTTTGTTTTAATTTATCAAAAGCCACTTTTTGCTCAACTCCCCACAAAAATGAGTTATCATCGGTAATCAAGAGAGTAAAAGGTGCTGCAATATCAGTGAATTAAGATATAAATTGAAAAAATATTAGTCAGCCATCCCAATAAGAACCTAAAACCTTTATTAATTTAAATGCTTCCATCTTATCTATGGCGATGACCTTCCCAACTTATGGTTTGTTCCATATCTTCCCAATGTGGTGACCAAGGAACTATTGATTTTGTATAAGTAGTGAATAATTGCCTTTTATAACATCAGACTAACCTCTTAAAGGTGGTCAAAAACTTAGCGCAAGTGCTGAGGGTATAATTAAAGTTTCTGCTAGGCACTATGATGTTTTATAGTTATATTAATACACAAGTATCTTGAAATTCATAAATACTATGTATATTGCATGATGGAAATTTGAAGCATGTTATAAAGATTTCAGCATTCAAGTTGGCTCATAAAATACTTAAATAGTAATTAAGACGCACATCTCTTATTTCTATAGCCATTTTTTAGTAGTGGGGTAACCCAAAAGGGGGACATCCACGCATCTTTATTCATGGTAAGCCAAAAAGGGCTTATAAGATTTTAAGAAATCACCAATATGTCACCTAAGCTATTAGCCTAAAAAGTAATATCAGATGGGAGAGCAGCTTTGAGGAAATTTCTGTCTGGCGCCCGCTTCAAATGGCGAGCCAAGGCAGACAAAATGGGGGTTGAAGCATTAGCAGCATGAGGTAAGAGGAGTTAAGGTGAGGTTTTCTTCATCAATGAGGCCAGCAGTATGCATCACCTTGATGCACTAAACAAGTAGATGTTCAGAAAATAAAATAAGTGCAGGCACACAAATAAAAAACTTGATTCATTGGCAGTTTTGGGGATAATGCGGATCAAACAGAGAAGTTCTAGCTGCGTTGATGCAAGTGTGGCTCGCAGCAAACGTGAGCTACTCAATTTCATATTTCACATCTTCAGGAAAATCCTGGGGAAGTTAAAGATTTAATACCCTAAAAAGAGTTACATCTCTTTATGGAAAGTCTGGAGGAATTGAGTGTTGGCAGGGGGAAGCAGCTGCTTCAACCTCTCTCTTATAGCTACTTCATCTTCAATATTCACTGTATAGTCCATAGCCAAGAACTTCTCAATCCTCCCAAACGTTTGAAGTGTCATTAATTTGCGGTAGAGGATATGAGTCCTTTTAAGTGAGGTTATTGAGGCGTCATAAGTCCATAACCACGCGGTGGCCATTATACTTATTCTTTACCAATAACAAGTGTGAAGCACAAGGGTTCTTAGAAAGCCTTAACAGCCTGGCGCCCATTAGTTACCGTAGCTCTTTAGTGATAAGTTCCTTATCACACTTTGAGCGGCAATGTGGTTAAGACTGGAATGAGATAGAATCGCCAGCATAAACTTATGATTATGCCTTTAAAGAAGCCCTTATTGGTAGGTCATTGACTGAATTATATTAAGCACTTCAAGAAACTCCATTAAGTACTGTCATTTGTAATTCGCTATGTTATCAAGGCCCAAATTAATCTATACCCACTATGGCATGGATTAATTAAACTGAGTTTTAGGGTACAGTATTCACGATGCCTACAGTCTAACCTAACTTTACTGTGATAGGTTCAAAAGTGATTCCATATAATAACATTGATATACCCTGAATAAATTCGTTACATATAATCCAGATAACGCTCTTGGTTCTTGACCAAAGATATTTTATTGACTATATATATCAAGAACCTTTCTATAAAATCAATTTTTATAGCAATTGTCTTTGACTTCTACTCTTCAGTTAGAAGGTCCATCTATTAACTAGCATAAGAAGTCATAATTTTCCACCATCCACAACTGTAAATAAAGCCCTAATTCCTTTATAGATAAATTGTATAAACCATGGGATAGGTTGAAAGATTCTACTCATTTATAAAGGTCCTCTTCTTCCACAATTTAGAGGTATCCTATTTAAACACCAAATGTAACCGGTAGTTCTAGAGGGTGACAGTGCTAGCCTTAATGATAATGATACTTTAAGCTCCAGAAATTACTGGGTGCCAACCAATAAATCATAATAATTGTTGTCTATTACAACTACAAGGGCAGTAAGCATAAGGCATCCAGATCAAATACATAATGCTGAGTATGCTCCAAGACACACAATGAATTAGGCGCATAAATATTAATTCTCATTATAGGCAATATCTTGGGCGAAAATGATAAAGTTTATAAGCTTATAGGATAATGCATTCATTTAAGTACTTAAGTTAAACCAGCCAATACTTTGACCTTCTCTAAGGTGGTCTCAACTTTTGTAACTCTTTGCAAAAAGGACAGCCTAAATCCAAGACTTTATTAGCCTAAATAAATTCCTCAAACTTCTACTTAAGTTAAATAGAAAGTGTAAGCAAAATAGTACTTATTAGGCAAACTAAAGACTTAAAAATCTTATCCATAAGCTGTTTTTCTTTAATAAGAATTCAACAACTTGAACTGGTCCAACCATTTGGGTTAATAGGGCTATTATTATAGCTTCTTGCAAATCTTGAAATTGTAAGAATGGGGGTACTTCCACTGCACTGGGGTTCTCAACACATGGTGCTCAGTTCTAGGCTCTTTACCAGAGCTTTCATCCTTATCTTCGCCCTCATTATGTAGCATCGTCCAGTGTACTAAGGAGGGTCATTCTTTATCAAAAGAGATGAATCAATGTGCTACTCCTTCTTCTCAGTGCAGTCTTGCATAGTTCAGTCTCACGAAAGGTGACAAGGATTTCTGTAATTAAAAAAGCTGGTACAAACTGAGAACCATTCTTCTTAGATCTGGATTTGTTGTCCATCAATTTTTTATTTCTTATCTTGAGCCGCATAGAATGTCTCATTGAGTACAACAGGTAGCTTGATGATGTAAATCACATTTGTATGGAACTTGTACATTAATAAAAGCCTCCTTTAACATCTACAATGTTGTGCAGTCCTAATCTGAAGCGTCAAGTGCATGAGCATTTAGGGATGGGAATCAAGTGAACTAAGGTAAGACAGTCTTGCAATACTCATATGCAAAGTTTCAGTTTTAATAAAACTGTGCCTTAAAGTAGGATTATGTGGAATTGTTTACAACTAAATCAATTTTAGCGAATTTCATCATGTGGGACTCCTGCTATATGTTTTATACAGCTTGTGGATTTCTGAACTCAGATTTTAGGATTTCTTAAAACTTGAACCCATGATAATCCTGGTGTCAAGATCACAATCAGGACCTCTTGTGAATCTCAATTCATGCATCCTTGAATTTGACGATCTTTTTAACAGTCACATGTTAAAACATTAATTCATATACATCTGGGGAAATCCAGGATAGCTTCCTTACCAGGAAAGTATAAGTTACTAAAAAGTATCATAAGTGAGAACTCTCTTGTGAGAAACTGAATTTGAAGTTTGTTTAGCAACCATTAAAGAAGTTCCAGAATATGAAGACCTTTTAGTAGAAGCTGGTCGTTGGTGTTGCTGAGCAATGTTGAAAGATATCCAAATTTCTAGAACATAGTTTAACGAAGACTGAATAGCCTACTTGTTTCTCAAGGTCATTAGATTTCTAATATGTTAATTATTATCACGTTCCACTACATGTAAGCGTCTACTCATATTTACAATGTATTTAAAGATCTATGAGTATATAGAGGCTCAATTTCTGAGGAAACTCTAGTAGCTTTTATATTATCCTATTCAACCAATATATGTACTCCTGCAAGCTTTCGTTCTAGAGACTCATTTTCCGTTGAGGTAAGATTAAAATTTGTTATCGTGATATTAGAAGGTGATTTATGGTATTATGTGATTTATACACCGCATGCTGAATTTTTCACCAAAGTCATATAATTGATTAAGGTTTCCTTTAGTGTATTATGCTCTTCTGTGTAAAGTCTAAACACCCGTTATTGATACACATTACCTGATGTTTGACACATCTTAAATAGGAAGCAACGTTTAACTCATCACGAAGTTCTGCTTTAGCCAGAATTTTGTGATCTCATCAGTTTTGCCAAACTTAATATTTATAAGGATAACGCAGATATTTTACTAGTCCTTCTTCCAACCTCTGGGACTCTTCAAGGTCATTCTAGTCGTCCCATTAGGGATATATTAAATTTATAACGTTGTTTCTGTTTGTTGCTCTAATTAAACACCTCTAGTATTATGAGAAAATCTCATATTTTCATTTTTGCGTTTCATTGCTATGACTGCAACAGGTTTTAAAATGTTTAAGTCCCTATATTGAAATCCTCTTTAGCAACTTTGGCCTCTGCTCATTATAGTACTAGTAGGTGACAATGAGCCCAAGGTCTGAGAATTGCAAATGGGATAATCAAGCTGTGACACTGACTAAAACCTGCATTACAGCTAGTGGAACTATGTGTCATGCAATTACATGTCCAGTACTATGAGAAAAGTGTTTTGGGGGCAAATGAGGCTAATATTTTTCAAAAGGCCCTGGAAGATTCTTGATGGAGCCCCTCAAATTGTGGTAATCCTTCTATCCTCCCTCCTTGGCCAACTACCCCTATTGTTGAAAGTAGGATTGCACTGAACCTGCGACGCAATCAGGAGAACCATTCTGAGGTCCATCCACATCCCATCTACAATTTGATTCAAACTATTCAGCGGAGACCAGCCCCTTTTATAGACCTGGAGGGGGTCTCACAAGGGGAAAATATGTTCCCATTACTAATTGATTTAAATACATAAATTTTTGCCCTGCAGGTTCACCTTACCTGTTAGCACGTCACCATTTGGCTCAGGGTGAAGCAAAGCAAGTCCAAGTGCTCCAATAAATTTAACCCCATATCTCTAATTAGGCTGCCCTCAGCCTACAATAAATTTCTCACATCTCTCACTTCAAGCCTCAAATTGTTTAAATGCTAAACTGTGACGTGTTTATAGGGTTCTCTTTCTACCCCATCGCTGGCGCTAACAAAATTAACTAAAAACATCTTAACTTTAAATTTTAAAATTCCTAGTTCAATTTATGTGGTGCTAAAATCCCCTAATTTTATAACAGCAGGTGAGAGTTTTTATACTCATGTTCCTGCTAAATTTTTTAAATCCTGTGCAAATAACACCAGCAAGCCTTAAAAAAGCCAGGATCTTACATTAAGGATGTAATCCTTAGCTTGTTAATTTGATTTAATGTAGGTTGGTGAATTTGCTCTCTATAAGCGGAGTAGAGCCCAACTGAAGTTAAAATTTTTCATTTATACAATTTAATTGGATTTTTTCATTTTATGCTCAAAAAGAGGATATAACTATAATTTAAATATAGTAAAATTTTATGAGATATAAATATAATAAAATTTGGAAGAACTTTTAGTATTCAAAAGAGAATCTAGATGTAATATTACTTGAATGCATCAATTTTATATATATCATACATTAAGCCTTTATAGGAATTTTATTTTGAGTAACAGGGTGTGCGGGAATATAAGGCAGTGATACAAATAAATCTTTGTGGATTACTTTCAATAATAGATAGTTTCAGAACATTGTAAGGCTGGTTTTCAATATTGTATCCCTTTAGCATTACAAATTACAGTTCAAGAGAAATTTTAAAATCAAAACCTGGCGATCTATCTCTGGCTGGTTTTATATTTGCTATCATTTTTTTAGCTTACTGTTCTTATTACTTATGAAACTATCAATTAATATAATATAAGGTTTATTAATGGTCACTTGTAGGTGGTCTCTCTCAATAATCACATTTATGAGATTTAAAAATAATGCAAGTTATTTATTTATATTAATACCCTTTAATGATATTTCATGGTCAAGTTTGTCACTAGGCAAAGAAATAAGCTCTGATTGGTATCAAAGACAAAAGATAGATATTGATCTTTATGATTTATATTTTTATCAAACTAGATTAAGAATTAAGTGTCCTTGAGGAGGTCATAGATAATTCTATTTGATTAAGTAGCCATTCTGGACACTACTAGGGTTCTTATCTGAAAGTCAGAAATAATAAGCTCCAATGGAACTATTATAGGAGGCCCAACAGTCCCATACTATATAGTATGAGTTAAGTTAAAATGCAATCTAAAAAAGCTTTTAAGGGCAAAGGAAATTACATTGATGAAAATGAGTATAAAGTATAGCTAAGACTTTCACAAATGTACAATTGTTTTTACTCTGATGACAAATGAGCCAAAATTTGGGAATGGGAGATGGCACTGTGAATGGTGGGCTCAGTAAAAACAATAGTATTTTCTTAACAGATAATAATAGGATGAAGTTAAGAATTTATTTCTAGATAATTGAATAGAATATCAATTTTATTGGGAGCCATTGCTATAAACAATCAAAATTAGAGAATTCTTGGTTAATTTTTGAGGAACTGAGATTGTCAGCATAGGGCACCTCTTGACCTATACTGACATTCATACCTATAAATTGTCAAGTAAAACTTCCAACGTTGGCCCATTAAAGATTATGGAGACCATATCAGGTTATGGGCTTATTTATTCTAAGCCTTTATGTATAACCAGCTGCATGAATATGAGGTCGAGGGTTTCTTACTGAGGACGTCTGATGTAATATCAGACTGGGAAGTTACAGAATAGTCTATTTGATAAAGAATATTAAATAGAAATTATGATTTTCTCCTTAAAGTAAAATAAAAGTTATAGATTTATAGAAAAGGTAAATACCACGGCAGCTATAACATCATCCATGTTACCTGTTTATAGGACTCCAAAACCTGGACTTCATAATCTTAACAGTTAGAAAAATCTTGACATAATTTAGTTTTCCAAATGTAAACTTTGAAGGCTTACTTTCTTTTTTACAAGTTTATATTGCTTCCAATCTCCTTTATAATGGGCGTCCTCAGTTATTACAAAGTAGTTAATTCCTGAAAATGAGGCATCATCATTTAGTGTGATGCTGTTTGTTGAGATTTTGATATGTCTGGACAATAATGCCTAATTAGCTATGAATAATTGGGTGAGAATGGCTGAACTGGGTAATATTGATATTGATGAGATCGCCTTGAAATAAGGCAATAGTGTGATAAGCTTCAGATGGTATTTTTGGATATCTTCAAAATCAGGAAATAATGCAATGTCAACATATGACGAATATTTAGTAGATCGCCTCAAACTAAGGTGATAGTAAATATAGGAATAGTAGACTATGCCAGAACAAATGAGAATATGGCGGAACCAAATAGTCTAAGCAAAAGGGTCAGTATTGACCAAAGTGCTGATATATAAGCGATATAAATGATTGAAAGAGGAGGATTATTAGTAGAGAAGAGTGAGAAAAGCAGAGTGTATTAGTTGATATATTTTAAAAAATAAAGAAGTGTTGTTGGAGCAATTGACCCATATTTTCTTATATATTTATTAAGTGTGTTCTGAGGACTGGCAATCTCCATATCATCCATCCTATTTCTCAGTGGTATTGACCATATGCAAAAGCCTTCTGATGTATAGCAAGTATATCTCTTAAAATTATAACAGTGGTGCTCACTACAGGGGCCCATTAAAAAACGTCAAAAATTATCATTTTCTCTGGTCACCAGTCATGGCAAATCAGGCCTGCACTAAAGGGGAATTGTCCCAATCCGCTGTGCTTGCAAAAGCTATGGAAATCAAACTTGTTGTGGATACAGTGCTCAAAAATAAGAGGAGCTCCTTCAGGAGCGTGACAATATTAACAATCAACTTGAAAATGTGGTTAGTCAGTTGCAGATACTTGGGCAACAGAAAGGCAACTTGCTAATCACCTGGATGATGCTACTGAGTGGCTACACTGCGCATAGCGGAAGTTGAAACTTATCTTTTACCCGCCTCACCCTCATTGGGCAGCACAAGGACAAGGGTCACTCAGAAAAGATCATTTTATGACAGTTATGAGACTGGATATCCAGCTGAAGAGCTTTTCTCCAAGCACACAGTCAGCATGAGTTGCTTAACTCATGATAGCAGCTCTGGGGATGACTATGTACCAACCCAATGAGCCCCCTATGTAATAAAAATTATGCCCACCAAAGAAATCTATGTTACCCCTAGAGCAGCCAGCCAGCCGTGTTCCGCTGGCCCTTCCAAGCCAGCTCCTCACCTAGATTCCAGCTATGAGTCTTGATTAAGTACCCAGTACACTACTAAGGCTTGCAGTTATGAGCGAAAGGAGGAGGCCTGGTTTGCCAAGCTACCTGCATTCAACTGCAATGGAAACATACATGGATTCCTCAAACAATTTGGATTTATGGCAGAAGGAGCCTCAGATAGGCGTAAGGCTAAATTACTGATATCCACCATGGATGTTGGAAGTGCCAACCAAGTTACTTGCTATCTTCCAAACAGTTCCGTTACTTATCAGGAGTTGAAAGAGATTGTGCATTTGTTCAGAGGCATTGCCAAGATGTCACGGCGGAAGGCTGAGTTTCTAACTATAGGGTTTCATAGTAATGAGACTCTTGCTGGATTTTAGACCTCTCCACAACAGAAGCCCATGTGATGATAGGGGCAGGCACTCTAGCTGAAGCTGATGTGGGAATTGCAATGACCTCTGCGGTGAAGCCATATCATGAGCTTTACAATGTCATGGATCCCTTTTTGGAGGACGATGTACCCCTACTCATTTTGTCCAAATTTCTTGCCATCTATCCGCTGCCTTTACTCCGCCCAATACAGAGTGAAACCTACAGCAGCCATCACTTGACCTTCTTATTTGGGAAAATTATACCCCATTGTTCAGAGTCCGCCAAATAACCACCAGTCTTATTATAACTACGCGCCTCGTCATTGGCCAAGTTACCATCAGCAATTCAACTATCTAGCTGGGCCTGCTTACGCCAGTCATATACAGTCCAACTTCAGCTTGGACCAAATTATAAAAATCAAAGACGCATGCCCTATGGGGTAAATTGTTTTATATTCAGTCAACTTGGGCACCTAACATGGAGCTGCCCCAATAGTTGGGTCCATTACGTAAAGCAGTAGCAGTACTACCTGAGAAAAGTCATAGCGGAGTTGAGATGGGACTTTCTACCTCCGCTATCCCAAACCCAAACGTTCTACCTTATTCTATCAATGTATATTCAGCGGAAGTCCCTCAGTATGATGACACATTCCTATATTAGAAGCTAGTTGGAGGGGTGAATGTATTGGCATGAGCGCAAGCCAAGGACACTGTGAAAGAAGGACCTTAGAGCAACTAAAGCCTTACTCCTATCAAATGTTTGACAAAAATCTACAGATGAGCCAGGACCATCTTCCAATGCACCTTCCCGAAGGGGGTAAATGTCACCCTTCCTGTGGACGCTATTGTTAAAGAATACCCTAATGTTGATGAGGGTATTATGAGCTTCCTTGGGAAAAGAGATCCTTTATATGTCCACGTATTAAACAGTCAAAATTCTTATCCTGAGTTTCCATACTGTGACATTATTGTAGTAAAAACCCAAGATTGCGATATATTAGAATTGGGTAATCCAGTTAACATAGTTTCTACCAAATTGGTGGTGAAGTTAACATCAAAACCTGATGTGGAGCATCAAATGGTGTATAGGGCCGCTGGATCAGAAAGCACAGTCTCTAAGGGAGCATACAGTGCGCTACTTTGTGTTTCAGGTCAATTGTCATTGTAGCCCCTGCAAATAGTGTTACAAAATGTTAATTACAACCTGTTAATTGTAATCTCTTTTGTGTGACATTTTGGTGCTGTCATTGACATGAATGAGGAGACGTTTGAAATTTTGGGGCAGAGGATCCCAATGTATTTTACCTCCAGTGGAGTGCCAAAGGATCTGGTACATATGGGTCATGTCAACCTAACCTATATTGACGGAGTATCCTGGTTTTTACCATCTATTCACGAAGAAGACCTGGGCCCTTCCTCAGCAAATATATGAATATTAAGGGCTGACTCTTAGAGCTGCTGGGTCTGTATCCATCCCCTCTAGACACCAAGTAATAGTAAACACTGAGTTAGAGGTGGATGTACCAGTCAGGATCTATGAAGAGGCCATTGGGCCCTATCAGCAATCGCGCTTTGATCCCGATGTGGCTCCAGCAAAATACTACTGGGACTTAGGAGATCAAGGATTTACTATCAAACCTATAAAAAGACCCATTGCAAATCCTCTGGCATCAAATAGTGGCGTATCTACATTTGACCCCTGTTGAGGAGGTCCTTTGAATTCATGAGTTTGTGTTGCTGGAGGAATTTGGTTTAACTGTCAAACTGCAGCCGAGCATAATGGCGCTGGTGCCATGAAAAAATTTAGTAGGGTTATTAAAATCAGAAGGATTAGGTGATAGCTTTATTTCAAAAATATAAGGAGAATTTTGCTGTTGACGACCATGATTTGAATGCGCTTGGGGGGTGGTCTATTGATTAGACATTGGGGATCATCCTCCCCTCAGGTCTCAGCCAATCTTCCAATATAGAACATCCAAAGAAGTAGTTACCAAGGAGATTAAAAAGCTACTAGAGCAAGGGATGATTGAAGCATCAAAGAGTCCATGGGCTTTGCCTGTTATGATTGTAAAAAAGAAGGACAGCACTAACTGGGTAGTAATAGCCTACTGGAAGCTCAACAGTATCACCAAGAAGGAATCATACCCCTTGCCACGGATTGACAATGCTCTGAATTTTGAGGGAGCTCACTATGTCTTTGCGATGAATTTGATATTGGGCTACTGGCAAATCAAGTTGCCTGAAGTGGAACAGGAAAAATGCACCATTATCACGTCCAAGGGACTTTTGAACTGACTCATATGCCTCAAGGGCTATGTAGTGCTCCAGCTACATTCCAACAGGCAATGAATTTTCCTTGGCAACTTGAAGCTGTTGTGCATTCTCATGTACCTTGATGATAACTGTCTTCTCCCAGATGTTTTCTGAGCGCCTTGCCCATTTGGAGAAGGTATTCTGACAGCTTGCCGCGGCCAATGAAAAGATTAAACTAAAAATGCCACTTCTTTAAGGACCAACTGGAGTACCTTGGTGTCGAAATACTGATATGATTGGATGATAAGCCTGAAATGGCCATGGCGGATTGGCTAGAATCCACCAACAATAACTATAGAGTACAAGTATTTGAGCCCTTTGGGATGAGGCAATTTATCCTGAACAGATGATTATTGGATCATTTACAAATAAGACGATTAGGAGATGTCAATGCATGACAAATAATTGATAGGTTGCCTTGAACTAATGTAAATGTGATTTTAATAACTGGTGAACTCTGCTGGAACCAATAAAAATATGGTGGAACGAATAGTCTAAGAAAAAGGGTCGATATCAACCAAAGTTTCTGAGATATAAGTGATACCAGAGAATTGAAGAAGAATAGTTATTAGAAAAGAGAGAGCAGAGCAGCGAGAATCCACAGATTATACTGAATTAAAATAAAGATGTTTCATAGGGGCTATTGATCCATATTATTATATATTTATTTATTTATTTACTGAGTGTGTTCTGAGGACCAACGATCTCCATATCATCCGTTCTATTACTCAGTGGGATCAACCCTATGAAAAACCTTATGGCATATCTCAACTCTTCCACTGAATTTATAACAATGGTGCTCACTACAGGGGACCCATTGATCAATCATGAAATGATAAAAATTCTTCAGTCACCAGCCATGGCACATCTGGCTTGCTTTAACAGGGGAACTCCACAACATGCTGTACCTGTTGAATATGCAGAACTCAAACTTGCCTGAGACGCTGTACTCAAAAGGCAGGAGGAACTTCTGCAGGAGGTTCTTATTGGTAAAGCTGCCTCCATTTGATTTCAATGGGAATATTTATGTGTTTTAAGCAATTTGAGTTTGCAACAAAAGGAGCCTCAGATTGGCGTAAAGTAATCCTATTAATATACACCTTAGATGTTGGAAGTGCTGATCAAGTCTCCTGCTATCTTCCAAACAGTTCAGTTACATATCAAGAAGTAAAGGATACAGTGCTGCATTTGTTCAGAGGAACTGCAAAGATTATGAAGTGGAAGGCTGAGTTCTTGACCTTTGGGGTTCAGCATAATGAGACCCTCACCATGTTTGCTGATCGATTATGGTGAAAGCTCATGTGTTGATTGGATCAGGGACTTTATCTGAATCTGACATGTGCATTGCAATGACCTCCATGTTTAAGCCATACCTTGAGCTCTACAATTTCATGACCCCAATGTTGAGAATGACGTACCCCTGCTTAAAATTGTTTATCTTTTGCGCCATCTAGCCATAACCTTTCCTCCACCCAATACCAAGTGGAAACATACAGCTGCCATTGTCAAACCTTTTTGTTTAAAAAATTTGACCGTCTGGTTCAGCTTCCACTGAGTTCTCCCCAGCATTTCAACTTCTGCACCATTCCTGCTTATCAGCAACAGCCCAATTAGTGAACTGAGCTTAATTATGCTGATCACAGACAATCAAATTATTGGAAATGTCCATATTACAATAATCAAGGATGCAGCCCTAAAGGTTAATTGTTTTGAATGTAGTCGCCCTGAGCACATGGGCCAAGGTTGCCCCAATCGTTGGATACATCTCTTACATCAGAGACAGTACTATCAGGGAAAATTCAGAGCGGAGTAGAGACAGGAAACTCTATTTCTGCTATCCCAAACCCAAACGTCTCATCTGAACCCATTGAAGTATATTCAGCGGAAGTCCCCCAGTATGATGATGCATTCCTATATCTGCAGCTTGTAAAGGGGTGAATATTTTAAAATGATTGAAAACCAAGGCTGTAGCGGAAGAAGGATCTCAGATGCAGCCCATGTCATACGCTTGTCACTTGTTTGACCAATTTTTAATGACAAGTTGGATCAATCCGCAGATTCACCTTCCATGCAAGGAGCAACCATCGCTCTCCTGGCCAACACAATCATCAAAGAATACCCCAAAGTTGTGGAGGGGATTGCGAGTTTCCTTGGTAACAGAGATTCTCCAAATGTCCATGCGTTAACCAGTCGGATTCATCATATTCATAATGTACATACTGTGACATTGTTGTAGCCAAAACGGATCCACGCTATCATAGGTACAAGTGCTCCACTTAACATAGTTTCCACTAAGCTGATGGTTAAGTTGACATTAAAACCTGATGTGGAACACCAGATGGTATATGGGACCACTGGAGCAGATAGCACAGTCTCTGGAGGATCATATAATGCGCTTCCATTGCAATTTTGGTCAATTGTCATTAGAGCCCCAGCGATAGTGTTGCCAAATGATAATATGACATGTAAAAGGAACCACTTTTATGTGACACTATGGTTCTGTTGTTGATATGCCAGAGGAGACGTTCAAACTTTCAGGACAAAGGATCCCAATTCGCTTTACCTCCATCGGAGTGCCAAAGGACTTGGTTCACATGGGGCATATCAACCTTACCTCTAATGAAGGGATGATTCCAGTGTGATATCATCAAGTAAAAAAAGAGGATCCTACCCTTCCTCAGAGGATACATGAATATCAGGGGATTCCTTTCCGATTTGCTGGACCTATATCTATCCCCTCAGGTCACCAAGTAATAGTGAACACCAAATTGGAGATAGAAGTACCACACTGACTCTATGGGGAAGTTTTTGGGACTTATAAGCAATTGCGGCTTGAGCCACACGTGGCTCCAGGCATTATACTCCCAGGACATGGGGAGATCAAGGTTTTACTTGCAAATCTACAAACGGAATCTTTGCAAATCCGCTGACATCAGATAGTGGCGTGATTACACTTGACTCCTGTTAAGGAGGTCCTTCAGTTTCATGAGTTTGGGTCACTGAACGAATTTGATCTATCTGTTGGACCATAGCCCGGCATATGACTTAGGTACCACGCGATGATTTAATGGGGTTAACAGAAGCACAGAAGAATCAAGAAATAACTTTTTTAAAAAAATATAGGAAGATTTTTGCTGTCAACGACCATGATGTAGGATGTGCGTGGGGGTGGTCCATCTGTTGGACATTGGGGTTCATCCTCCCATCAGGTCACAACCAATCCGCTAATTGAGGGCAGCTGAAGAAGTAGTGATAGAAGAGATCAAAAAGCTATTAGAGCAAGGGATGTTTGAACTTTTAAAGAGTCTGTGGTCTTTGAATATCCTAATTGTTAAAAAGAAGGATGATACCAACCAGGTGGTAATATACTACTGGAAGCTCAACACTTTCACCAAGAAGGACTCAATTCCCTTGCCACGGATTGATGATTCACTGTAGTATTTAAAGAGATCTTTGTTACTTCTCAGCAATAATCTGATATCAGTTTATTGGCAGATCAAGTTACTTATGGCGGAACAGGAGAAATGCGCCATTATCACATCCAAAGGGCTTTTTTCAACCAACCTGTATGACACAAGGGCTGTGTAATGCCCCAGCTACGTTTCAACTGTCCATTGACACCATTCTTGGCGACCTGAAGCTGTCATGCAGGCTCATGTACATTGACGATATAAATGTCTTTTCCTGGACGTTTTCCAAGCATCTTACCCATCTGGTGGAGATCTCATGCCAGCTTATGGAGGCCAACATCAATATCAAGCCTCGAAAATGCCACTTCACAAAGCTCAGTTGGAGTAACTATGGTTTGTAGTAGATGTGACCGGGCTAGAGCCTCAACCAGCTAAGATGGAGGCTATTCAAAAAATGACTACACCAAACAGTAAGCTTGATATACAGGTCATTTAGGGATGGTCAGCTATTACTGCCACTTTATACAAAATTTCAGTTATTTTTGAGATTAGCTGTTTGATTTATAGAAAGGATGCTGCGTTTGAATGGACAGAACACTGGCAATGCTCTTTCAATACACCTTGAATGGCGCCAATTAGTGCGCCAGTGTTGCACTATCTGAGCTTTTGATAAAGAGCTCATTGTTCAAATGGATGCGTCCCTTTCATTTGTAGGGCGGTCCTATCTCAAAAAGATGATGAGGGGGAGGAGCACCTCATGGGATATTGAATTCAGAGCCTGAACAGCCATGAACACAATTATAAAATGACTAAGTGAAGATCTTAGGGGTGATCTACGCATATAAGCAATTTCAGGTGTACTTCCACAGGGTGAAGTTTAAAGTAGATACAGATGACGCTTTGTTACATTAGTTGCAGAACCTCAAGGAGCTGAAGGGCGCCTAGTCTGATGGGCCCTCAAACTACAGACAAATGAATTTGAGATCCTCCACCAACCTGGAGAAAAACACCAGAAGGCTAATTACCTGTTAAGGCGTACCAATGATTGAAGTTTAGGCGAATCTGAGTGACATAATTTACAATAAGATGATAAGCGGAAAGTATAATGATGAGCCACCTCAAGTCATAAAGAAATTAAATGAAATGCAAACTATTACCTTTCAGCGTAATGGGGAGTTATATAAATGGATTAGATACTTGACGATGAACTTCCTATAACCCAAAGCAAGGGAAAACATTATAATAAGCGCGCATAAGGCAGTTGGATATGGGGTCTGTGCAAGAAACTCGAATTTTTGCGTCCTTAGTATTATTAGGAAAGCATAAACTTTGACATGCTTGAAACCATTTCCTACTGCCACAAGTGCCAAGTGGACAAGCTTCTACACCAGAAGACTTCATATCGGTTAGTTAAACCCCTTTTTCAAGGCATACGGTTTGCCTTGATGTTGTTGGCCCTCTGCCAACGGGAGCTAACTGATCTAAGTATATTCTAGTGGTAATTGACCACTTGAACAGGTGGGTTGAAGCCAAGGAAATATGGATATAGGGTGATTAAAGTGGCCAAATTTGTGATTGAATGTATTTTAAGTGATATGGCTGTCCTCAGTTCATCTTTAATGACAACGGAACCAACTTCACCTCTCACATTTACCCAAACTCAAAGAATTGATGGCCATCTGCGGAGTGCTAATGACCCCATATTACCCCAAGTCTAATGGTATGATTGGAGAGTTGTTGGAACTTTGGGGAACATACTTTTGAAGTTGATAATGGATCGACCTTCCTATTGGAGCTCTCTCCTTTCCACTTCCATTTTTGCATACAACATTAGCTATCATTCCGCCATGGGGAAGAGCCCATTTCAGCTACTATATGGATGACACCCTGCCCTTCCAGCTCTGCTTGATGCTTGTGTTAGAGACACTGGCGGAATAGATCATCACCATTATTTGACTAACCTAGAGAACACGTTGATCAAGCTGCAAACAAAGCGTACTCCTTCATTGTCCAAGAAGATTAAGAATCAGGCTGCTGATCAGGTATGGCTGTGGGTTGGCGGAGTTTAAAGATGGCGATATGGTTCTATTCCATGATCAACATGTGATCAAGCGGAAACACAAGTTAGCCAGTATTTAGATTGGTCCATTTGAAGTTATTGAGAAAACAGGTGTTGACGCCTATACCATCAAGGACTCCGTGAGCAGCCAGATTAATACCAAGTGCATGCAAAGTTCCTCTGGGCTTATAAGCAATAGGAGTTTATCATCCAATCAAGGGGGCTAATGTCGAGAAACTGATATGACTGGACGATAAGCCTGGAATAGCCATGGCGGATTGGCTAGAATCCATCAACAATGATTATAGAGTACGAGTATTTGAGTGCTTTGAGATGAGACAATTGGGTCTAAGTGGATGGTTATTGAATAGCTTACCAATAAGGTGATTAGGAGATGTTGATGCATGATGAATAATTGATAGATTGCTTCAACCTAAGGTGATCATGAAATCAATAAATGGTGAACTCTTCCATAACCATACAGAATATGGAGGAATAAATAGTCTAAGTAAAAGGGTTGATATTGACTGAAGTTGCTGATATATAAGTGATACCAGAGAATTGAAGGTAAGAATTGTTATTATAAAGAAAGGGAGCGGTGCTGCGAGAATTCATGGATATTTTGTGTTGAACTAAGAATTATTATTGAAGAAATTGCTCCATATTATTATACTTAGATATTTGAATGTGTTCTGAGGACCAACGATCTCCATATCATCCATTCTATTGCTCAGTAGATTGACCCTGTGCAAAAACCTTATGGCGTATCTCAATGATTCCACCAAATTTATAACACTTGGGTTTGTGGTAGACGTGAATGGGCTAAAACTCAACTGGCCAAGGTGGAGGTTATCTGAAAATTGACTAAACCAAACAGTAAGCGCGACATACAGATAAATTTGGGGATGGTGGGTTACTACCAGCGCTTCATCCTTAACTTCAGCTTTATTGGGGGCCGCTATTTAAGTTGTTAAAAAAGGATGCCGTGTTTGAATTGAAAGAACGCTGTCAACACTTCTTTTATACACTCCAGACTGCATTAATTAATGCGCCAGTGCTACGTTACCCAAATTTTAATCAGTAATTTATTGTACAGATGGATGCTCCCCTTTCCACCGTTAGGCGATTTTATCCCAACAATATTATATAGGAAATGAGTACCCAGTTGTAGACTGCAGTCATAGATTTTACTGTCACAAATACAATTACACCGTGACTGAGTTGGAGTGCTTAATGGTGATCTATGCATATAAGAAATTCAGGGTATCTTTGCATGAGGTAAAGTTCAAAGTCATAATGGATCATGCATCATTATGCTGGTTGCAGAATCTCAGGGAGTCTGAGGGGCGTCTAGCCTGAAGGGCTCTTAAATTGCAGGCATACAATTTTGAAATTTTGCATCAACCTGGAGCAAAACACCAGAATGCTGATTATTTATTGAGATTACCCACAATTGCAGTTACAGTGGATCTGAGCGATATCATGTTTGATAAGATGCTTAGTGGCAATTACAATGATGAACCGCCCCCAGTTATCAAGGTATTGGACGAAATAAGGGCCAATACGTTCCAGAAAAGTGGAAAATTGTACAATCAGATAGGGGAAACTACTATGAATTTTCTTAGGCCTTCTTCCCGACCAAATATTATCATGAGTGCACACCAAACAGTCAGACATGGTGGAACAAGAAAGACCCTGGAATTGTTGTGAACTCAGTATTACTAAGAAAGCATGCGCTTTAATGTGCTCAAAACTATTTTCTTCTGCCACCAGAGCCAAGTGGAAAAGATGTTCCTCTACAAGACTTCTTACCAGTTAATGAAACTGCATCTTGCTTGGTATACAGTTTATATCAATGTTATGGGGCCCCTGATAACTGGAGAAAACAGGTTCAAGTATATTCTTGTGGAGATTGACCATTTGACCAAGTGGGTTGAGGCGCGGGAAATACATGATCTGGGGTTGGTTACCATGGCCAAGTTTGTGATGGAATGTATCATTCAATGACACGGCTGTCCTCAGTTCATCCTTAATGACAATGGGACCAGCTTCACCTCTCATATTTTACCCAAGTGAAACGAACTGATGGCCATCCGCGGGGTTTTAACAACCCCATATCATCCAGAATCCAATGGTAAGGTCAAACCGGTAAATGGGACACTTGTGAATATACTCTGGAAGCTGGTAATAAATTGCTTCTCTGATTGTAAAACTCTCCTTTCCACCACCGTCTTCACCTACAACATCAGATATCACTCAGCAACAAGGAAGAGTCCTTTCCAGCTAATAAATGGACGGCACCCAGCTCTATCTGCACTGCCTTATGCCTGCATGGAAGATACTTACAGAATGGATCCTCAATGCTACTTGACTACCCTAACAAATATGGTAATCAAGCTGCAAACTGAAGCGTACTCCTTCAGTTTAGCCAAGAAGATCAAGAATCAGGCTGCTGATCAGGTATGGTGTGGTGGGCTAGCTCAGTATAAAGTGGGGATATGGTTCTATTCTCTGACCAACACATTTTAGGTCAGAAGCACAAATTGGCCAGCATCTGGATTGGTCCGTTTGAAATAAATAGAAAACAGGTGTCAATGCTTATACTATAAAGGACCACACGAGCAGTCAGATCTTTGAGTGCATGCAAAGTTCCTTTGGGCGTATAGACAACATGAGACTTATTGCCGTTCAGGGGGGATAATGTTAAGGTTCTGATATGACTGGACAAAAAGCCCTAAGTAGCTACGTCAGATTGGGTGAGATTGGCTAAATTGGGTAGTATAATAATTTTGGTGAAATCACCTTGAAATAAGGCGATAGGGAAATACTAAGCTTCAGATAATTATTTATTGAATTGCCTCCAAATCAGGTGATAAGGTGATGTCAAATTATGACAGATATTTAGTAGATCGCCTCAAATTAAGGTGATAGTTATTTAAGAATATTAGACTCTTCTAGAACCAATGAGAATATGGTGGAACCAATTAATCTAAGAAAAAGGTAGGTATAGACCAAATTTACTGATATATAAGCGATATGAGATGATTGAAAGAGGGGTATTGTTAGTAGAGAAGAGAGAGCGGAGCAGAGGGTATCTGCTGTTATATATTAAAAGTAAAAAAGTTTTTGGAGCAATTGGTCCATATTTTTCTTTTATTTTTTAAGTGTTTTACAAGGACTGGAAATCTCCATCTTGTCAATCCTATTGCTCAGTGGTATTGACACTGTGCAAAACCCTTCTGGCGTATAGCAAGTATATCACCCAAAAATTATGACACTGTTTAGCTTTTTTTCGTGCTAGACTTTCTGTCATTAGTAGCTAGACTAATAGTTTCTTCACAGACATAGCTTTTGATCTTCTCTTCACCCAAAAACTTCCCTTAAATATAGTCTAAAACTTAACAAGATTGATAATCACATATAAAGATAGGGGAGGTTGTTCTTCCTCAAATGGCTCAGTTTCAGGTATGTCAACTTGCACTCTGATACAATCCAGTTGTTAAAAATGATATTCTCAAAAGCATACAATCCTTTAGTTGATCAGAATGTTAGATGCCTTAGCAGCTAAAACTTGGTAATTTTGGTGGTTCTTTCTATCTTAATCATCAATATAATATTACATCTCTCCCTGTTTAGTTAAGAGTTTTTAGTTTAAAAAAAGTTGATCAATTTTATCATTTAGTATATAATGATAGATTTTTTAGTAAGTGTTTACTTGGAGCTATATGTCAGAGATAAGCAATCCCCTCATTATGTTTTTCAAAGTCAAATAAGATTTTATATATTCTTCTCTAAAATTCAATCAATTTCCATGAGTCACAGTCCTTATCTGTCATTATAGATTCCTGATATGATTTGCTAAATGGGTTTAGTAACCAACTCCACGGGTAGGCATAATAGGCAAGGGAATACTAAGAGGTCCAGGTGTCCTGGGAGATCCAGGTGGTTCAGTAGATCTTCTTGACCTACAGGTCACATAGGGTTTACATGTTTAGGTGGACCTTCTTGAATGCACACCTCCTGTACTGGAGGGTAGACATTCTCGTTCATTGAGTTGGTTAATCCAGATACTAAACTTCTAAGATTTGGGATCTTATAATCTTTGTTATTCAATTGATTGAGAAGCTAATACATTTAATAAATGTTACAATCGGTGGCAGATGATTTTGAAACATTTTATATCTGTTGAGAGACTCATTCTGCAAAAATCACAAAGTCCATTAATAATGTTCACAATTTGGCTTTACAAGACATTTAGTAAATTAAAATGTCATAAAGACCTACTAGTTATCTTGACTAATATCAAAACCTTTCTCATAAAACTTGATAAAGCGAGTTAAAGATTTTGAGTAAGACCAACTTGTCTCTGGATCTATACATAAAGCAATAAAAGAACAGGCATCTGATGATAGATGACAAGATGCACAAAAATGAAAGAGATATAAATCAAAATTGGGCGGCCCAGTTCCATAGCCTGAGATTGTGGCTGTTGAGTATATATGTGTATGATCTTGTTCAGACCTAGACAAGTGGGATCTACTGGTTTGTCCTCCAAGATTTAATGTATCTTGAATGAAAAATTCCACGGTCTAGAACTCTTCTTTTGGTTGATTAGAATAGGCTGTATTATTAGAGATGTTATAAAAAGTCATTGATGCTTTAAATTATATTTTACTCATAGTAGAAAATATATTTGCATGTTTATTGAAATGCAAACATCAGATTACCCTCATACCATAATCAATTTGAGGGGAGCTACTGCTGTATTGTAAATCTAGGAGATTATGTCTTCACTAGATAGCCACAAAAAGCAGGCAATAAGAACTGCTTGTTAGGATTTCCCAATATGAAGATTAGAAAGCACTAAATCAAATGCCATAATTTTATTAATCGTTATAGATTGCATCATTATTCTTATATATAACTTTAATTGACAAGGGATATATATGAGTTTAGCAGTAAATTCTGTCAAAATTGAGCAAGAGAGCACTTTAACTTTATTGAAAAAATATGGAGATCATAGTCTAAGCTGTGAGACGTTTTATTTCAATTGTTAACCACTTTATGAGGCAAGATCTTTATCAATTATTATGGGTCTTTTACCTTTGTTTGGGATTTTATCAAAACTTTATATATGAAAGGAATTTTTATGAACCTGAACGGATCATTTTATTATTGCTAAAAATTGGTATGAATATGGATTCATCTGTTGGCAGTATTTTCTGTTTAAAAAAGTAATCAAGGCGGTTCAACCTTGGGACAAATATACCACGCCAAGTTTTTTAACCTTTGCTGGTTTTGAACCTGTTTTTAATTCAAGACCTGACAGAGTGGAGCAGGAACCACCCCGCTATGCTACCACTCCTCTGTATTCTCTGTTTAAGTTTCAAAAATTTTATAATTTGACTTGTATCTGAACTAATTTGATCATTAGCTTTTTCAAAATAATAGAGATATTTTAGGGTTTTAACCTCACCTTTAAAAATCTTTAGCATCTAAAATCCTACAATACAATAAGAATAAATCATTAAGTTGTCCTGAAATAGCATTGGTGCAAGATCTGAATTTTTTAGATATGGTGAGTGGAGTATTATTCCAAATGAATGGATAATTTGTTTTCAATGAAATATGTAGATGAACTATCAGAGTTGCTTATAAAAGGCCTCATACTAGAAATTTGTATTTAGAGTGGATACCGTTAGCCTATTGAAGTAAACCCACATTTTAGTTTCAATTTTATATATGAAAAATTTATACACGTGGTATTAAAAACTTTAACCATAGCTAATGATTGTATATTGTTTTGTTAATAGATCCTGAAAAAATATAAATGAACTTAGTCTTGAATTCATATGAAGATAGAGAAGATAGGAGTCAGAATTATACTCTTTAAAACTCATATATAATGATACGTTTGAAAAAATAACATAAAAAGATTCAATATTGAAGCAAGCGTTTAGCTTAAAGTAAATTTAAGTAGAGGTAGTGACATATAATACACGCTATTGGTGTTTCTTGTGTGGCAGTATAAAGCACTGTCAGAAATCTACGTTAAAGTTAGGTATGCCATACTTCGTGTGAAAGATAAAAACTAACAAATAAGCTTCTTTAAAACAAAGGGAATTTACTAAAATGATAACCAACTTAAGAAATTCAGTAGGTTAGTAATTTACTAAACTCACCAAAAATAAAAAGTTTTAATAAAGAAAATGGGTTGTTATGAGGACTTTTAAAAAAATTGATAAATAAAAACCAAGTATGTAAATTATTATAGAAGCAAAATGCAGAGCTTCTATCAGACATATACATGGTTCATAGTGTATCTGGTTGATTTCAAAGTAAAACATAAACATGGGAGTTAAAGAAACCTATTAATATTCAATCTAGCAAAAACACTATTAATTAGTGATTTTTGAAGTTGACTAATAACTCCAAAGGAACTAATTAATTTTACAAAGCACCTCAATTGATAGATTAATGGTATTATTACAAATTTGTTAACATTTTAATATGTTAATAAAAGCCACCAAATTCTAATCATAAGGCGCATGCATGATTCAAATTAAAAGCACTAAAATATATAGTTTACTTAATAATATAATCACATGCTTATTTGTCTAGTAAAACTCACTTTAAGTGCAATTAATGGGGTTAAAAACTAAAATTAGTTGCAATAAGTTATATGAATAAATTATGAATTTTAAAATTATGATGTTTTAAATCTTTCAATACTGACTCATATAAATGGTACAAATGTACTTAATAATTTTTACCCCGATTAGTCATTGTAACGGTTGGTTTGGACTAATCATTACATTTTGGATTGGGTTCAGATTTTTCCAAAAATCTGAGCTGAATGGCTTTTGGTGAATTTTTAGGTTTTAGGTCAGGTTTGGGTGAGGCCCTGAAAGGATAACCTTTAAGGTCAATCACACACAATTCTGAACCTCATTCAGAATTCTTCATCTGGAGTTTATTCCCTGAGCTGGGCTACTCCCATGGCCTTGAAGGCCACCCTTACCTTGTTTTATGGAGGATTGAGGCGCCAAAACTTTGGGATTTTCTCTAGGCATCATTTTTATTCAACAACTAAAATAAGGTTAGTTTCAGGGTCTGCAACCTCACTTACCCATTTCATCTTTTCCTTCATTTCAAGTTTTCTTAATTCAAAGGATTGTTGTCCAGCCTCATGCTGGATCTTCTTCTGGTGTTGAAGATGGACGCTGACAAGAGGGTAATGTCACAGTTGGAAAACACCCAGTTTCCAACTGCCATCTTGCCCCAGGTCAATATCCATCTTTGAAACCAAATAAAATCCATGCATGAGGCTGAACAACAATCCTCTGAATTAGTGAAATGGAAACAAAGGAAAACACAAAAAAGGTAAGTGAGGTTGCAAACATTGGAATTAACCTTACCTTATTTAATCAAATTAAAACTGCCACTATAGAGCAAATCCAACTAATTTGCACCTCAATATACCATAAGATAGAGTAAGGGTGGCCTTTAAAGCCACGGGAATAGCCCAGCTCAGGGAAGAAACATCAGAAGAAAATTTTTGAATAAGGTTAGAATTCCATGGGCTTGACTTTAAAGGTTGCCCTTCCAAATCCTCACTCAAACTAATAAATAGGCTTGCAAGAGCCTAATCAATGGTTTGGGTGAGGCACAACCCAGCACCCAAAACTGTTTCAAAATCTAAAAATCCTCCAAAATCCATTTGGCTCAGGTTTTTGAAAATTATGAACCCGTGCTGAAATGTGACAACCAGTCAAAACTGACCGCTACAGTCATACAATATTGCTAGATATAAGGCCTGCTGACGTCCCAATTTTAGGTATGTAATCAATGATTCACCTTCTGATTTACTACTTATTATTTTATATGCATCTTTTTATAACGTAGCTCAAATTAGACTGATCTTGGGTTATTTTGGTTTTGACTTAGTGATAATATTGCCTCTAAAATCCTCCAAACTTTAGAAGCATGTAGCCTACAATTAAGCCAAGTTGATCTTTGTAGAATCATGGGTTTTGCTAAGTATAAGTCTATAAAATATCACTACCATGACCATGTCCTTTGAAAATTGTTATAGTAATGATGAAAACTGATCCCATCTGAAAATAGATAGGTATGACTAGAGATGTACCCAAAGATTCATGTATATCAGATCTTATTTATAAAGGATTAGTACAAATCATCATCATTGTCAATCAAAGAAGTATCACAATAAGATAATCATAGATCATCAACTGAAATTTTATCCTTTAGTAAATTTTTTATGAAGACTTTTTTGAAGTATCTTTCTACATTTTAATAAACTAAGTATGAAAGTTCTTTTAGTTTATAAATAACTGCAAAGGAAGAAGTTTCCAACTTTGAGAAGGTTCAAATTGAATACTGTCTAATTGATATCTTGATGTTATTCTTGTGATATTCAGCACTTTTAATTATTTAGTAAGATACTTATATTTGAAGGATTTATTGACTTTACTATCTTTTTACATAAGAGTAGCAGAAGTATATTTTAGAATTGAGTTTTCCATTAACCTCTACTATTAGGATTTAAGTGACATTGCACCATCAGCTAAATCATAATAAGCACTTTGCTCATATTTTTTTGCACATGTTTCAAAAACAATAAAAGTCTAAGTTAATTCATTTATATTGTAAAAAATTGATGGGTTTATCTAAAGGAAGCTTTTATAAAGAACTTAGATTTTACATTAAAATCAAATGAACAATCTTGAAAACTCTCATATATAAAAACTAATGACTGTGGTGCCTCATCTATTCTTGCTTTGATTGAGTTATACCTAAGCTAAATGGGAAGTAGGAGTGAGTTATTAAACTATATGAGTTAGTTTTGGGGATAGTCAGGCATAAAATTTTTATTCTAGTAAGACAATTAATTTAAAAATGCAAAGCGTCATGTAGATTTTATTATATTCACTTTTTTATATAGTGGCATTGAGTATTATATTAGATTTGGGCAATTAAGCTTATTTAGAAAGCCTGGAGCAGTTTAAGTTGCAGACAGGACTAAAGCCCACTTTTTGTCAACTATTAGATTTTACTCATTAATTAACCTTATTGTAGATATTTCTTTATCTTTTGCAGCTAGAATATATATAAATTTCTACATTATATAAGATGTCACTATTTGTAAAAAAGAGCACAATTAACACCACCAAAGTAGCATATATTGTATTCAGGCGTTAACATTTACATTTTTGAAGTATGCGGGTAGAAAAATTAAATCATAGTATCACAAATGAAGTTTAGAATGTCACAATCTAATTTACTTTTTAATAAAGCTTTTTATGATTAAATATAGTTAACTCTAGACTACAAATAAATTAAAAAATAAATATCTTGATTGCACATAATCTTCTTAGTGGTTATTTATGTTTTTTATAGTAGAAAAAAATAAATTATAGAAGTATTTGTTACCAGGTTTAGTATAAGGTCAGAACTTATGGCTTTTTAGCCTCATATTGCTGAACTTATAAATTAAATCTATAAAATTATTTACTTTACCTATAACCATTATATTTCGTTATGTGAGAAAAATAAAATGAAGATCCTTTGGAGGGTCTACATTATTGGTAACTGGAGTTAACTGCCATATTGAGTTCATAACCTTTTAAAGATAGTCAATCAATAATAGCCATTTTTTATTCTAAGAAATACTTTGTGGCACTATTTCCCAAGTTTCCTAAGAATTGATTTCTTCACTAAGATTTTTCATATAATCAGCTTAATATAAGACTAAAGTCCAATTGAATTTTAGTTATCTTTAATCACCCTAGGATATCTTTATGAATTAAAAGTTTTTAGCTAATGATCAAATTACTATAAGAAGAAATAATTAATGGTAATATCGCGTCCAGGAAAAGTATTATATGTGAAAAATCTTGATTTTATCTGGATCAACCATAAAATACTATATGTAAAGTAGTTAAAATTAAGGTTTTGTACAGGTTGTATAGTATTAGTAAGGTTGTGATTCTCTTGTATGATGACAAGAGACAGTGATAGCCCAGAACCAAAGGTGACTATATTAAATTACACTTTATTTAAGCAATGTAGCCTCTTTTTTATTGAATTTTATTTAATTACATTACTAAACTAGATAAAACTATTAAGTTATCTTAATAGCAAGTTGAGCCACAACTTTATTCGGATTTTACATGAGGTTTTCTAAGTAAAACTTGTTTTTCTTCCTGATTATCCTTTTTTAGTTAAAAGACAATCTTTTAAGCCCTATTATAATATGTTGTTGAAATTTCAGATGACCACATAATCCAACCTTTTAACTGATATTAGATTTGATGATTAAGTTATAATCATATAGGATTGGCAACAGTGGTCAATTGATGAGATTATTGTCAGGCATCATCCCCAATGATATTAGAGGTTGATGATTAATGATTCATCATCGGGCATCATCCCCAATGATATTTGAGGCTGCCAACTGATAAGATTATTGTTGGGCATCATCCACAACGAAATCAAGCAATAATTTGATATGGGAATAACACCCAATAGTTGAATTGTAGGGAATTGTTCAGATTGGAGCAAATTTGAGTTGTTGGAAACTACCAAAATGTTTGAATGTCAGAGGAAGAGTAGAATTGTCATCAGCTGAAACAAATAGTTTCAAGTTCCTAATACCAATTGTTTGGTCACTGAACACCCAAAGATTATTCTGTCTAAGAAACTCAGGGCAATGGTACCCAACGAGATTTAGTGCCTAACACTCGAGGGTCAAACCAGTATAGGAGCACAAGTAATTCCCAGCAGACAGCTGAAAAACTGTGTGAAATTCTAACTATAAAAGCCCAAATTATCCCTAATAAAAGCAGATAAAAACTTGATAATAGCTTAGTTGTTTTAACATTGATTGTTTTAACAATAATATTAAAAGAAGAGTGCAAGGATCAGATATCCTTAGGTTGTTGCTATCAAGTCTCCGCTTGGCTCTGTGAGAAGAGAATAGGGAAAGTATTCCCTACCAGTACCAGAACGTCTTCAAAACAAAGAAGCACCTGTTTAGCGTTGAACAATACTCTCGACATGGCTTTTGGGCAACCAACCAAAATAATAGTCTTCATATTATTATTGCCTCAGTTCATATTATTAATCAATGCAAGTATCCATGAAGCTGTGCAGTTGAAATCTAAAGCCATAAACGAGCAACTAACCAAGCCCAATAGTTTAACATTGGTGCTCACTACAAGGTATTTGAGTTGTCAAAAGCTAATTTAAACAGAAATGTCTTATAAGAAAGAGCTTCAGAAGCTCTGGGTGGAACTACAGGCCGTCAATCAAAGTGTGCTCAGCTCAGCATTTCAATCCAATGTTAGTACCTTAGAGGAGCATATGATCAAGGCAGAAGAGATGCTCAAAAATTTAGGAATGGTGAATAACGACCTATGTGGAAAAGTTGCCTCTTTGAAGTGGAAAGATGCAAACTTGTTAAAGAAATTTTATTTTAAAAAACTGAAGAGGAAGTGTTTTTGAACACATCCGGTGGTTTCATGAGGAGTTATCAAAAATGACCAAGCATATCAAGGAATTGGAAAAACACAAATGTGAGTGTGAACAATTTGAGGCGAATGAGGCCAAAGAAAAGACATGTGAAATGCCAATTGGGAAGACCTCTCCGCCCCAAGATATGCACAAACCATTCTCTGGTGTGTCAGAAATAACTCCCAGAGCCACTGCTATGGCTTCTCGAGTAGCTGGACCAGGATTTTCTATAAGCGTAGCAACTGAGGAATTTTAAAATATGCTGAAATTGCCCACCTATCACTGGGATAACGCCCCAGCATTTTTCCGCCTAGTTGAGATGACCATGTTTAGATATGCGGACCATCAAAAAGTGGTGACTGTAATGAACTGTCAAATCACTGAATGCCAGAATCTGGTTCAACCCCACCTCAATGGGGACAATTGGTCATACGCGGGAGCAAAGCAGCCATTATGTTGGAATTTGGAAGCCCTACTCAGATGGAAAATCGTAAACAAGAATTCATGGGTATCCAATTCCGCAAAGATGAGACCCCAGCTAGTTTCTCTGACTGGTTTTACCAAAAAGCCCAGACCTTGGCAGGAGAGAATGTGTTGACTGACTTTGATGCACACATAGCCATGCAGTCAGCACTTCTTCCCTATTGAGAATTACATTGGATTATGGTGGTGGCGCTAGTACTCAAACAACAACCTCGCAGATGGTGGACCATCTGAAAGTGCTTGGAGCCACGTTTGATGCTCCCAATAGCGCTTTTAAAGAAATCAAAACAAAAGCTCAAAATTTTTCAAGTTCTCTGAACCATCTAAAGAATCTGAGAGTCAAGTTGTGACAGGAAGTAAACCCAAAGCTCAAAAATGAGCGGACAAATCGCCAATCCACTGTTTCCAATGAAGAAAGTCTGGCCATGTGATTTCCAGTGTCAGGAAATAAAGCCGAAGGATCAGATTTAATCTCTTTTAAACCCAAGAAACTGGTCTAGATATAGGAAAAGGACAAGCAGTTTAGATCGGGGATATTCTAGTACTGCTGATAAACCTGTCCCACCTGATATAATGAATGAGAAAATTGATATCTCTGACCTATTTGTGGAGAATGGCTCTCTGGATCCACTTCATCAGGGGGTTAACATGGATGTTGATATGATAACTCAAGCCAAAGCAAAGTGGATCAATCCAAAAATTGCTATGAGGTCACTTGACCCTACATATGAAAGTTAGTGGAGAAAGTTAGATCTTATAAGAGCCCTGAAGACTTGATCAAAATGAAGTTGGATGAGGCGAACATCTCTTTACCTATCAGCGCAACCAAGGAGTCATTCCATGATTTATCCACTCAAATATTCCACACACTTGATTTGGTGAATAAGGCTACTATCCATTTAGTAAATACTTTATTGTAGTACTCAGAATGTACCTATGTCACTTTTTTCTTTCTCGTTGCAAACACTTTTGCAACCCATTCAATTCAAGACTAAATCCAGTTTGATAATCTCATAGAGGGGATTAGTCTGCACCCATGTCTGGGAGCAGTTGGGCAAGCAAAGCAAGAGGAGCAGGCGGAAGGCCTGTGGCCTCTAACATTCAAAAACGCCCCGGAGAATCTGGCGGAATAGAAAAAAATTTAAAAAAACTGGCAGTCACAATTTCCCCGGAGATACTTGCGTGGCAAGCACAATGCAACCAGTACATCAATATGCCACATTCCCAGCCACTTTTGTCGGTGGAATTTGGAGTCTGTGTGTATCTAGACATCCAAAAAACGGCCCTATGGGAAAAATTTTGTGAAGATGTACACAAAATTTTCCTGACCGCGGTGTACATTGCACCTCACTCCATGTCATGCGGTTGGCTGGACCTAGGTTTTGAAAGCAAAATAGCAGCAGATGAGGCTGCAGCGGTGCACATAGTGGTCAACCTCCCTGAAGGGCAATGGGTCATCGAAACTAAATGCACCAGATGGACAAAATCAAACCAAATTTTCCTCACGTTTGACTTTTTGCCTACTACGGTAAAACGTGACATTTTGGAGCAACACCTGAAAGATGGTCTCGCCATATATGGCGAAATACAATCTTTCAAAATGCAACGTTTCACGCTGATGCCACACCTGTGCACTGGCAAAGCCATCGCAGTTCTGACCCCATCTGAGGAGATCACGAAGGACCTAACCCAGATCCCGCACTCCACCTTTATTGAAATCGCAGGGCACACCACCCACCCATTCCGGGTAACCGTGGACAGCGCGCCCCCCATTTGCACCCACTGTGACGCGTTCAGCCATAAGGCACATGCGTGCCCCATTAAAGAGGGCGTTACATTCTAAGAGCACCCCTTGGCGGCCATGGCCAGTGGAGAAGCACACTATGAACCAACCGCAAGCACCAAAGAGGCCTTCCCGTGGGGAGCACAAGGCTGCTACCTATTGGTAAAGCCCATCTCCCCGCAGGAGCAGAAGAAGGCCAAGCAGGCCTGTAGGACTGCGGCCAAGGAAGCGGCCAAGGTCACCACCACCATCCCATACTCACAACGCCAGGAGGACATGGAGACCTTCACGGCAGAAGCAACTCGGGAATCCATCACCCAATCAGATTGGGAGGCCCAAGCCAAATGGGCCACTCAATCTGAGGATCCGATGGGAGATTCGATCTCACCCAATTGCTGCACCCAAGCCCCAGTTGAAACTGACTTGGGACCTATCCCAACCAAAAAAAAATTTTTTGCCTCACTCGACGGTGCACCAAACTTATCCGCACCGCAAAAATTCGTCCGACGTCGGGAAAACAAAAAGCGAAGGCCAAAGCCAATGCGACTCTTTCTGCAAAAATTAACAAAAACCCCGATAGCGTTGCTGCTAATACCCACACTGCTGTGAAAGCCCGTGGGGACCTGGAAGAGGCTGGTGGGCCAGGGGGCCCACCCCTCACACCTAAGGTGCGATGGGGAATACCTTCACTCTAGGGATGCTGAATATCGCCGGACTCAAGGCCTCCCCATCCCGGGCTAGGAAACTGAGTTTTTTACAAAATAATTTACCCGTGGATATCCTGGCCATCCAGGAAACCCACTGTCCATGAGGTTCCGAGGATGCTTGGAAAACAATGCTCCTACCATCCCTATCCTTTTGGTCAAAGCACTGTGGGGTGCTAATTCAGAAAAACAATTTTTTCAAATTTACATCTTCAGAAACATTCCTAAATGACCGAGTGCTCGTTGTCACCTTCTCTTGGGCTGATGTTGCACACACAATTGTCAACATTTACGCCCCAAACGGTGCACAAGAGCGTCGGGAATTTTTCTCGTCGGTCAAATCCCTCCCGCTACCCCCCGATTCTTTCCTAATCGGTGACATGAACTGTTGGCTAACCTCACCAACGGACCAGTGGCTGCCCTCACCCCATGCCCCACAGGGTCACATAAAACTACGCGTTCTAAAAGCCACCCTTGGGTTAATGGATGCGCTGCCATGACATGCCCCACTGCTCAAAAACATGATGCATCCCCACATCCACAACGGCCAATTAAGGTCCATGACCCGCATTGACCTTATTCTAGCGCCGGCGAAATTTTAACCCCACATCTCCCACTTCAAAACAACAAAAATGGAATTCTCCAACCACCGACTGGTCTTGATAACATACCACTTACCCGTCACAGTTGCAAAGGCCCCACATTGGTGCAAAATCCGCCCCCCAGAGCTTGCATTGCCAGGATTTTCCACGTGGGTGGAAGAGGCAACTTTGGCAAAATCGTTTGTTGCACCGTTTTGCGCGGACCCCATTTCCACATGGGCAACTTTCAAAAAAGACACCATCCACCACTATCGCCATCTCTCATCCAGATGCTCACGAGCCACATTGGCGGTTATATCACGCGCGCTGGTGGAATTGGCCCACTTGGAGTCCAACATTCCAGCCTCAGGATATAGCCCTGCATGGGGCCAGAAGTGGGCGGAGGCAGCAGCACACCTCAACGCACTTGAAAGGCAACACAAACATTGGGTTTGTGTCCAATACAGGGCCACATGCATCACTAAAGGCGACAAGTGCACTGCATACTTCTTCAAAAAATTTTTGCACCATGCCAGAGCGTGGCCTGTACACAGGTGCAAAGATCGGATAATTTTATTGTGGACACACTGGCTGAAGTGGCAATTGAAACGCAAAGATATTACTCCAAGTTATACCAAGCCAAACCAATTCAGCCAGCCAGAATGGCGGAATTTCTCGACAGAGCTCATATCTGCACCGTTTTCTGATACCCAGAAATAATGAATTTAATTACTCCAAACGAATTATGGACTACCATTCGTGGTGCGCCAAACTGAAAATGCCCAGGCCCAGATAGCATTCCATATGAGTTCTACAAAAAATATTTTAAATACATATCCCCATTGCTGCTAGCCTCACTCAACCAAAGCCTGTTGGAAACGCGCCTCCTACCAGGAGGACATGAGGCCTTTACAGTCACACTCTTCAAGAAAGGGGATAGGCTAGACTTAGCCAACTGGCGCCCCATTTCTCTAACAAACACAGACACCAAAATTTTAACAAAAATCATGGCTAACCGTTTAGGGACTGTAGCATCTGCCACCATCTCTCCAGAACAATTTGGTTTCATCCCCAGAAGGTTGATTTGGGATAACGTGCACTCTGTGGCTAATGTGTGTCAGTCCACAGCCTCTGGGGCACTTGTATTCTTGGACCAACAAAAGGCCTATGATAGAGTAAACTGGGAATACCTTAGGGCCTGCCTCCAACAATTCCGCCTACCTCCCTGCTTCATTAACTGGGTGATGCTGCTCACGGAATCTGCAACAATGGCTGTGCGCGGCCCAGGTTTCCTAACGGATGTAGTCCATCCTCAAAGGGGCCTGCGACAAGGGGACCCCCTGAGCCCACTCTTATACAACTTCAGCCTTGACCCACTACTGCGAAATGTGAATGCCCAACTCACAGGGGTCCATGTGCCAGGCCAAACCCCAGTCAAGATGATGGCGTTTGCAGATGATTGCGTGGTGGGGGTGTCTAATAATAAAGATGCACGCGCGCTTGAAGCCCTCATCCAGGAATATTCCCGGGTAAGCAACGTGGCATTGAACGCCTCCAAAACTGAAATCATCCTCCTTGGTCGGTTTCAGAACTGCTGGGCCCCAGCAAGTAGTTCCCAACCCAGCCCAGCTGCTCGCCCAAGTCCACGCCTTACTAACTCAAAACACACCGCTCCACTGGTGCTCCCCTTTGTGCCGCGACCTACCATAGGACCGGTACGCCATCTGGGCGTGTGGTTGGAGGCAGGAGGATACGCGTCAGCAGTAATGGAGGGTCATATACTGGACAACGTGACGAAGCGAATCGCCTCTCTCAGAGCCCACCCTACTACCCTCACTGGCAGGGTTGTTTTGCCAACTCTATGCTCCTATCCAAAGTCTGGTTTGGAGCCCACGCCATCCCCTTCTCCCCAAGCTTCTTCAAATCCCTGTATGCTTTGCTACAAGGTTGGCTTTGGTCAGGCCGCCCTCCACCAGTACAGCTAGAGGTCATGTTTGGCCCTCATCATCATGGTGGCATGGGCCTACTTGACTTCAAAGCCCATGCCGCCAAGATCCTAGGCACCTGGATTGCGGCCGTCACTGCTCCTACACTCCCATCCCAACACTGGTCCCGCGCGGCCCGCTCCAACTTCTCCCAAGCCTTGGGCCTCAACAACCCATTAAACCCCCACTCCCTGATGAAATACCTTGCATCACACACATCAGCCACAGGTCCTCACGGGACAAAAACCCACTACAAACGAATCCTACTCTCCATGCGAAGCGCAGAGTGGAGAATTCGTATTAGTGGACATACAACCCAAAGAGGCCGCCCCTCTCCTCAGTTCACACAAGAGGTACAGGGGCTACCCATCCATGATGGCGTGATCCCCATTCGACCCCAAGTCCTATCCAGGGTGGACTACCTGGACATGATGGACATCCCTTATTCCACTGAGACCCAAAAGACTATCTGGAAAAACGCACACCATCCTCTGTTGCAGCCTCAAGTCCGTTCCCATGTGTTGCGCTGCCTGAGGCGGGTGTATCGTACAGCTGAGCGCTCTAATGCTTTACACTCATCCTGTGTCGTGTGTGGCCAGTATGGAACGCTGTTTCACCGCCTGGAGAAGTGCCCCGATTCTAAAGTAATATGGCGCGAAGTCCAACGTCTGCTAGGCCAGGATCAAACACATCCCTTCAGTCTGTCAAGATCTATGTTTGCTTCATCAATGGCCTCCCCCTCCCACCCTCCCTTCGTGCTCTGGTGGTTGCAATCGCCATGTGGACTATCCACACAATTGTCTTGGATGCCATCACCGGATCCATCCCCACCCTCCCTGAAGCTGTCCACAGATTCCGGTCTCATTTGGTGGATCACTTTCAAGCGTGGATGTTTGGATATCTCCCACCACGTCGCTGGCAGCTGGTCTCCTCCTGGTTCCCAGTCTGGTTCATCAAATCAGACCCCTTCCTCCACACGTGCTCAATAGTGGCTACGCCCCCTACACAAGTTCCCTCCCCCTTCCCATAAGTGGCGTTCCCGCTGGCAACAAGAGATAGCATCGCTTCTCTGGGGTGCCTCACCTGGTACTGAGTTTTGTCTCGTCTGAGTCATATTCAGAAGTGTCCGTCCCATGGTCGGCCTTCCCCGCAATAAATTTAAAATTTAAAATTTAGAATGTACCTATGTCAATATTCTAGTCAATAGGATGATAGTACGAGCCATAATTGATAGTGAGCACCAATCAACGTTGTTTCCACCAAATTAGTGAAATATAAGAAGATCTCACCGGATTTGGAGCATTGATGAGTATGAAACAGATGGACCAGACGTTACCATCTCATGTGGAGCCTACAGTGCGCTACCACTTTGGTTTGGATTGCTGATGGTGTCAGCTCCCGCCATAGTGCTGGCCAATCCAAACTATGATATACTTATTGGGACGCAGTTCTTGAGAAAGTATGGGGTGAAATGTGATTTTGAAGTAAATAACCTGATAATATTGGGGCAGACGCTGCCTTTAGTGTAATAGTGGAAGGGAGAAATTCCACTGACAAAGAGGAATAATTTTGTCAATCTAATTTATAGTGATGGTATCATAACCATTCACTATAAACTAGTTGGACGAAAATTGAAACCAATGCTGATGGAAATTATGGAGAATCATGGGATAACTATAATGATAAATGCAGCAAACACTATTCCTCCAGGGACTCAAATCATAGTTAACACTGGGTTAATGATGGAACTTCCAGAACAGCTATATGGGGAAATCATCAATCTCTGGGAAAAATTTGAGGGTCAAACCATGGGTTGCGCCAGGGATCTTAATGCCTGGTCATGAAGAGATATGAGTACTAGTAGACAACCTGGGATAGAAGCCAATGAAAATTTATAAAATCAGATCATTGCATTTCTGCACTTGCTCCTGACGGCGGAACTATACGCTTTTCATGAATTTGGATCATTTTCTGAAATGGGATTGCTGGCAAAAGTTATCAAAAGTGTCAACATATCAGTGGATTGTTAGCAGCTAGCTGATCTGACTGAGAATCAGCAGGAGGATGTGCTCTGATTTTTGAAAAAATGGGAGATATTCGCTCAGAATGATCATGACTTAGGATGTGCAAAAAATGTCCTTCACATAGTTGATACTGGGGAATATCCACCAATAAGAATGAGACCTGTTCATAGGTCAAGAGCAGCAGAAGCAGAGGTCAGTGATGAATTAAGCAATTTAATGGAACGTGGGTTACTCGTTCCATCATTGAGCCCATGGATGAGTCCAATCCTTTTGTTAAAAAAGAAGGATGGATCAAAATAAGTAGTGATCAACTATCACAGACTAAACAAAATCACTAAAAAAGACTCCTATCCGCTGCCTCAAATCAACAATGCGCTTGATTACCTGGGGTAGGCAAAATACTTTTTAGCCATGGACCTGATTTTGGGTTATTGGCAAATCAATTTGCCAAAAGAAGATCAGGAAAAATGTGTGATAATTACTGCACAAGGACTATACCAGCTGACCAGAATGCCCCAAGGCTTATGCAACGCGCCGGCAACTTTTCAGCGTGCTATGGATTCAATACTTAAGTGACCTGAAGCTATCCTGCATGCTAGTATACTTAGACGATATCAACGTCTTTAGCAGGACCTTCAAAGATCATTTGGAGCATCTGAAGGAAGTTTTTAAGCGGTTGGCAACAGTGAATCTAAAAATTAAGCCGAGAAAATGCTATATTTTCATAAAAGGAGCTTGAATACTTAGGCTTTGGTATAAACTTTAACGTATTACAACTACTACCCATGAAAATAGAAGCTATAAAGTGGATGCTGATCCTGAAAAGTGTTTGGGATATTCAAGTTTTTTTTTAAAAAATGGTCAGAAACTATCTCTGATTCATCAAAAACCTCAATGTAATCGCTGAACCTTTATTTCACCTACTAAAGGATCCAAAAAGGGATTAGTATGGAATGAAGAGGCCCAGAAGTCATTTGATAAGCTCCAAAAATATCTTATGAGCAGCTCAGTGTTGAAATATCTAAATTTTAGTTGGGAATCATAATTCAAGCGGATGCCTTGTTAATGGCAATTGGAGCCAATCTAAGTCAATTAGATGACAATTGGGATGAACATCCAGGAGCCTATGTGAGCAGAACACTGTCGCCAGCAGAAAAAAACTATACTGTGACAGAGCTTTAGTGTCTGGCGGTCATCATGCCTGTAAACAATTTTGATTCCACACACATGGAATGCACTTTAAAGTCATAACTGACCACTCGTCCCTGCACTAACTTCATAACCAGAAGGAGCCAGAGGGTCAGTTGGCCTGATGGGATTTAAAACTGAAAGCCTAAGATTTCAAAATTTACCACAGGGCTGGAGCAGTACATCAGAATGCCAACAGTTTGTCTTGATTGCTGATTGTTCATGTGATCTATCATCAGGCTGATGCACTGTTTCAGCGGATGATCAAAGGAGATATTGGGGATGAACCCCAAGAAATTTGGGATGCATTATGAAAGGCCATGGAAAATAACAAAATTAAGAACAATCAATTATATAAAACAAAAGAAAAATGGGTTTTATATCCTAAACCATTAGAATGAGTGGAAAGTATTTATGCTGCTCATAAGGTCGTCAGCCATGGTGGCCTAAGGAAAACAGTGGATCATATTTTCCAGTATTATTACTGAAAATTGATCAACTATGATGTTGTGGATTACCTAGCCTGTTGTGTGGAATGTCAACTTCACAAGATGTAAAAGAACATCGTAGGGTACTGGCTAGTACGCCCTGGTTTTGCGTGGCACATGGTGTTCATAGACGTTATGGGACCATTGAGTATCAGCTCCAGAGTAGTGAAGTATATAATCATCGCAATAGATTATTTAACCTGATGGGTCAAAATGAAAGCTCTCAGCAAAGTAGATGCAATGAGTACAGCGAAGTTTATACTTCAAAAAGTGATCTATCAGCACAGTTGCCTTCAAGTTATTCTCAGTGACAACAGAACCAATTTTACTTCACATGTGATTCCCAGGCTAAACAAATAAATGGAAATCTTCGGTGTTGTATCTGTCCCCTATCATCTAGAAAAGAACAGAATGGTTGAAATAGTAGATGCAACTCTATTATCAACATTATAAAAATAGATCATGGGGAAAACTTCCACTTGGGGGCATATCTCAGTTTTTTCACATTTGCTTATAATATTGGTTACCATTCAGCGACTGAGAAAACACCATTCAAAATGTTATATGGGTAAAAAGCCGCATTACCGCCAATATTGCATTCAGCAGTAGAGCCATCTTTGGGGATGAGTGCCAAACAATATTTATCCTGATTAGCCAATATCCTGATTGAATTACAACCTTGGGCATTCCAAACAACAATAAAAAATTATTTAATGCAAAGAAAAAGACAACCAAAATAACCTATGTTGAGGGAATACCATGTGGGCAATAGGGTAGCCTATTGTAATACCCATGGGTTCAAAAAAGAAATAAGCTGGACGCACTATGGATGGGAAAGTTCAAAATTAATGCCTAGTCAGCAAATGATGCCTATATGATCAAGAATATTGAGGATGGTCGCATAGTCAATAGAGTCCACACAAAATAATTAAAGTATTGGACTTATAAAAATAATTGGGGAAAAGATAAATAAGAATAATAATAAAATTAAAAATAATAAAAAAATAAAAAAATAAAAAAGATAAAAAAGATGCATAATAGGATAAAAAGTAAAAAAATATTAAAGAACCAGTTTTAATTTGAGCAGTGATGCATCTAGCGATATTCCCACCTCCTGAGCGTTGGCAGGATCAGGACAGGCTGAAACTAGATCCGCTGGAATAGTCTCTATCAACAAGATGTCAAAAATCCATCCTGGGATTGGTACAGGTGGCAAAGTGCAAATGAGACCCATCCTGGGGTTTGTACAGGTGGCAAGGTGCCAATGAGACCCGTTGTAAAAATTTACTAAAGGTTTATTATCAGCAAACAACCCTAGTAATCTTTTTACTGCACAGGTTCAGTTTCTTGTGCACTTTGTGCGCATTGTGTAATATATTAGATTATCAATTGATAATAGTTTGATGACTATTATCCATAGTTGAGTATGAATTATTTTATATTGGCCCAATGCGCGGCCAGTATTCCTTTTTAAATACTTGGGATGTCATGATCTAGGGATTAGTTCCCTCATTTTGTCCAACCCAATCTTCGCTGAGATTCCCTGGTGACAGTCTCTTCAGTCTAACACACAGTCAGCAGCAATCCCCAATTTGTCTCCTTCATCTCTAGATCCCCACTCAGATCTTTACTCTTTTCTCTAAGAGTCTCCCTATATTTTCACACAATAATATCCTTGAGAAGAATAGCACAATGGAAATCTTATAATAGTTTACTACTTAAACTATTTACTGCATGAACAATATAGAACTTTTTATCTGTTCTCATAATAACTATTTTTTATTATAAGTGAATCCTAGGGAATTTATAGTGGGTATTCGGTCATCTAACCCTCAGTTGACACCTCTTTGATGAAACGGCAGCCTTTGCCATTGAATCACCCATCCTCATCTCAGCAGTGATGGTCTTCCCCATCCTGGCTAGGATTCCATTTTCAGACATCCTCGAGACCTAAATGGAAAGAGTCAGAAAATGTGTCCATAATGTTTCCCTCTTGATCCAAGTGAAACAATCATATTTGGCTAGTGACCTGCTTAGGTAATGGTCTTATTACCCATTAAGGCAAGTCACACACAAACTGATTGATTTTCTAGTTGCAGGCAGCATAACTCGCCTCACAACTTGCTATTCATTCCCATTAAGTTGGTGATGAAATCCAACTGATCCCAATTGGTACACCTGATAGTTAATCACTATCAGATGCCTCTATCTCGTCGTAACTCCGCCTGATGAGATCTTAAGTATTCGTCCAGATTGATCCTCAATGGATACAATCAGGCGAATGTCCTAAAATCCCCAAACATAGTTACTCTGAAATTGGGGTCCACCAATTTCATATTCACCTCGCATTAGGGAATCATCCCCTAGCAATTGCTGGCAGTCTAGCAGGCTGGGAATATGGGAAAAAATCTTAACACATCCCCCTTTTGTCTAGATATCCAGCGAGAAAAGGACTGGGGAATGAGAACACCACTTCAGACACTCGGTTAAATACTTCATTGGCTCAAATGAAGTATAACTATCAGTACTCTATGCTGCTGGGATGACCTTTGGCATGTGGCGCTCTTCCTCTTCCTCCACGCTACCACCTTCTTAGAGCGCGGTCCCCAAAATCTGGTGTCATTCCAGGCTGATCAATTTACTTGTGACAATATTTGTCTTGGGATCCAGTTTTCTCCCCATCAGGGCATATGAACCACTGTCATATTCAGGATTCTTTGTCCAACTTCCTTAATTTCCTGATTTGCTCCTCATCCTAGACAGGAGACTCTTTCCATCAATGTTCATTTTGCAGCCCAATTAAAATTACTTATTTTTATTTTCCCTTGTTATTTCTCTAATAACCTCTTGGCTCAAGTCATTACTAATTCTTCTTTTGGAAAGCTTATCTCATTAATTTTGAGATTAACTTCTCCAAAATCAGAGCTTAATGAATTGTAGAGTGCATAATTTCAACTTTCATATAAGTCCAACATCCCCCCTATTGTCCAGCTCAAATGTTGAATTCCAAGTCACAATACCAGCAGCTTCTAAATAGTTTGTCTGATTAAGACCTCCGGATCTTCCAACAGATGAGTCAGTATGCATGGCGGAACCTCTTCTATAGTCTTTCCAGGACTCATACGCCTAGTCTGGCACCAGATGCTAGTTCTTTTATTGAATTACCGGAAATGGTAACCAATCCCTCCAAAATTAGGCTTGCGATCATTTTGAACAACTCTTGGACAATTCTTCCTCTGTCATCAATTCTAGAGTTGGATTTTAGAACTCTCCAGGATTTGGCTTTTTTCGCTGATGCACCGACCATCATTGTGGATGCTCTGGAGACTATGCCATTTTCTCTTGATCACTCATTTCTTGCTGGGTCAGACCTGCTTCCTGAGTTCCTCTTACAACTCAGACAATATCACAAACCCTCTGTTTTGGCTACCGAGCTCACCATTGGTAACTGTATTTATTTTGAGCTCCCCTATGCTAATTCTGGGCCCAAGTCACTAAGGCTTTGTCACTAGTGCTATATCCCTCTGATCTTGATAACATCCTGGATCAGCATACCGCCACTTATGCTCTTTGCATTGCTAGCAAAGTTCCTCAAAGTTGGTCCACAAAGCTTCCAGACTCTCCCAGGTTTCACCAATCCTTCAGCTTCAGCTTCTGAGAAGCCCATAGTTGTCATTTGCAGGATGCCATTTGCTCCCTGCACAACTATCTCTTCACTGGCGCTTCTCATCGGTATCTTCCACTGATGGCTTTCAGTAGGGAGCCTGATTCAGCAACCCCCCGTCAAGCATCCCTTGTTTGCTGCCAGCCCATATGTCTGGTGTTCTTGATGAAGCCCGTCATCAGGCGCTAAAGGCAATCTTCCAGCTCCGGTACCATATAGGGATTACTCAGTGTTATTCATTGATTTCCTCTTCTTATACTGTTGCTTTCCTCCCGCTCTGGGGTTTCATGATGGCTTCATCCAACATCTCAATTTCCCTTCCTCTAGTCGCTTTCTCGCAGGGCTCTGTATCCACTCAAAGAATGTCGTTTCATGTAGGTCTAGCCCTTGCTAGCGTCCAATCTCACATTGATTTTGACAGGCTGTTAATTCCTACTGCGATCCATTCTCTCTCCCCCAAGAGACAACATAGGCGGAATCATTCCCATATTGAGGACAATTAATAAAAAAAAAATTATAAAACTACATCTGTTTTTTTCTATGCAGTTTATAATCTTTTTTCCAATCTCTTTTATCAATTTTTAGGATTTTATTCTTCTTTTTTTTTCCTGGGACTTGAACTTGTTTCAGTTCAGCAGTCCATGTTTTTATCTTTTCCCCCAAACTGGGTCCTGGGTACTTAAACCTGCCAGTTTTATGGTTCAGAGGTCCTTTTTTTCAGACTTAACCATCTAGATTGGTTCAGAGGTCTTTTTTTGGACTTGACCTAATCATCAGGACATGACCAAATTAATCAGTTTGTTATAAATTTGGTGGTATTCAATAAATACGCTGGCGATTTTTTGCACATGGTTTAACACACTGAGCAATAGGGACCAATGATATGATGATTGCTGCCCTCGAAGCAACAAAATAACTTCAAATAAATAGGGAGCACTTGCTCCCACAACCTCTTTTATTAGATGTACTTTAATACCATGGATTATTCTTATATCGCTTACTCTATCCTTACTTAACAACCCCTCTCTTGATCATCTCATCTTGCCTATATTGTAGTGACTTCAGATGCAATGACTCTTATGGCTTAGTAATTTGATTAGCCATATCTTATTGGCTCCATTAATTCTTCATTCGTAAATTTCAAAATGCCTGATTTGAGGCGATTTCTTAATAACCCAATATCACCTCAATTTGAGGCACTAAAATTACCATTACTCATATCAAATCTTGACGGATTCCATTCATTTTGCCATAAAGACCTCAGGCTTATCATCCAGTCATATCAAATTCACAACATTACCCCCTCCTTGAATGGATGATTCGGATTCTATTGTTTGTACGCCCAGAGGAACTTTGCATGAACTCAGTTAATGATCTGACTGCTAGTAGGGTCCTTGATAGTATATGCATCTATACAGGTCTTCTCAATGACTTCAAATGGCCTGATCCAGATACTGGCCAGCTTATGTTTTCAGCCAAACCCGTGTTGATCATGGAATAGGACCATGTCTCCATCTTTGAACTGTGCTAGGTCACTCCATCATACCTGATTGGCAGCCTGGCTTTTAATTCTCTTGGCTAGGCTGAATGATTACGCTTTAGTTTGTAATTTAGTCAGAGTATTTGTTAGGATGGTCAGATAGTGTGCAGATCCATATCGCTAGTGTCCTCTACACTAGCATATAAGAGGGCGGGCAGAGCGGGGTGCCGTCCATAAAGCAATTGGAAGGGGCTTTTCCCCAAGACGGAATGAGAAGTAATATTATATGCAAAGACGGCGGTGGACAAAAGGGAGCTCCATTCTGAGGGTTAATCCGCTACTAATTTACAGAGTATGTTCACTAAAGTCCCATTGGCCCGCTCCACCATTCCATTAGATTCAGGATGGTATGGGGTTGTCAAAACCCCTCGGATGGCCATTAGCTTGTTAAGTTTTGGAAAAATGTGGGAAGTGAGTTAGTTCCATTGTCAGTAAGGACGAACTGAGGACAACCATGTCACTGAATTATACACTCCATGACAAACTTAGCCACCGTTAGCACCCCTGAAACACATATTGGCCGCCCCAACCCACCTGGTCAAGTGGTCAATTGCTACTAAGATATATTAGGACTGGTTTGCCCCTGTTGGTAAGGGACCCACAACATCAATTGAAACGGTGTGCTAGGAAAAGTATGGCTATAATAACCGGTATGAAGTCTTTTGGCAGAACAGCTTTTCCACTTGGCACTGGTGACAGGAGGAGACAGTACCAAGTGCATCAAAATTCATGCTTTCCCAGTAATAATAAGGTTGCAATAATTCCATGGTCTTATGTACTCCACCATGTCCAACTTCTTGGTGTGCGCTCATAGTAATATTTGGGCGGGTGGAAGGTCTTGGAATATTCATGATAGTGTCCCCTATCCGCTTATACATTTTCCACTTTTCTGGAACTTATTGGCTCTTATTTCGTCCAATACCTTGATGACTGGGGAAGTTTCATCATTGTAATTGCCACTAAGCATCTTATTAAACATGATATCGCTCAGATCCACTGTAACTGCAATCGTGGGTAATCTCTAGATAAACAATCAGCATTTTGGTGTTTTGCTCCAGGTTGATGCAAAATTTCAAAATTGTATGCCTGCAATTTAAGAGCCCTTCATGCTAGACGCCCCTCAGACTCTCTGAGATTCTGCGACCAGCATAATGATGCATGATCCATTATGACTTTGAACTTTACCTCATGCAAAGATACCCTGAATTTCTTATATGCATAGATCACCATTAAGCACTCCAACTCAGTCACGGTGTAATTGTATTTGTGACAGTAAAATCTATGACTGCAGTCTACAACTGGGTACTCATTTCATATATAATCTTGTTGGGATAGAATCTCCCCAACGGTGGAAAGGGGAGCATCCATCTGTACAATATATTACTTAATAAAATTAGGGTAACGTAGCACTGGTGCACTGGTTAACACCACTCGAAGTGTATCAAAAGCGCATTGCTGACATTCAGTCCATTTAAACATAGTGTCCTTTTATTATCAACTCGAAAAGCAGGCCCCCAATACAGCTGAAGTTAGAGATGAAGTGCCGTTAATATCCAACCACACCCAAAAATACCTGGATATCTCGCTTGCTGTTGGGCGGAGTCATTTTACATATAGCTTCCACCTTGGCTGGTTGAGGTCGCAACCCTGTGGCATCAACCACAAACTTACATACTCCAGATGGTCCTTAAAGAAGTGGCATTTCTGAGGTTTGATCTTTATGTTAGCCTCAGCGAGCCAAAGGAATGTAGATTCTAAATGATCATGGTGTTCTGAGAAGGTTCAGGAGAAAAAATTAATGTTGTCAAGGTATACAAGGACACATGACAGTTTTAGGTCCCCAAGAATAGTGTCCATCGCCCATTGAAATGTAGCTGGGGCATTACACAGCCCTTGCGGCATCCGAGTTGGTTGAAAAATACCTTTGGAAGTGATTACAGCACACTTTTCCTGCTCTGCCGATGGCAACTCGATTTTCCAGTAACCTGAGATCAGGTCCATAGCTGAGAAGAACTGGGCTCCCCCAAGCTGATCTAAAGCATTGTCAATCTGTGTTAAGGGATAGGAGTCTTTTTTGGTGATGCTGTTGAACTTCCAGTAGTCAATTACTACACGGTTAGTTCCATCCTTCTTTTTTACAAACATAACGGGTGAAGCCCTTGGACTCTTTGATGGCTCAAGCATCCCTTGCACTAATAGCTTGTCGAGCTCCTCATTTACTACTCCTTCCACCACCCTTGATCAGCGGATTGGCCTTGACCTAAGGGGAGAGTGATCTCCAGTGTCCAGCCTATGAACCTTTCCCCACGCTCATCCTAAATTGTGGTCATCAACAGCGAAATATCTTTATATTTTTGAAATAAAGCGATTGCCCTATCCTTCTGTGATTCCAACAGCCCCATTATTTGTTGTGAGATACTACTGCCATTATATTGAGCTGCGGTTTGAAAGGCAGACCAAATTACTTCAGTGACCCAAAGTCATGAACTGAAATAACCTCCTCAATGGGGATAAAGTGAAAATATGCCACTATTTGGTGGCGGCGGATTTGCAGTGGTACCATTTGTAAAGTTGCAAGCAAAACTTTGACCTCCCCCTACCCTGGTAATATAATACCTGGGGCCACGTGAGGCTCGAACTGCAACTGCTGGTATGGCCTAATAACTTCCCCATAGAGTCCATCTGGAACTTCTATCACCAAGTCAGAGTTTACTATAATTTGATGCCCAGATGGAATTGATATAGGTCTAGCAGCTCAGAGCGGCAGCCCTTGATATTCATAAATCTGTTGTGGAAGGGCCCAGGTTTTGCCCTTTAACCAATGGTAGCGCACTGAGATTACTCCATCACTATAAGATAGATTGATATTCCCCATATGCACCGGATAATTTGGCACTCCACTAGAGGTGAAGTGAATTAGGATCCTTTGACCCAATATTTCAAAAGTCTGATCTGTCATATCAATAACAGTACCATAGTGTCACAAGAAGGTGGTTCCAATCAGCAGATCATAATTGCTATTCGGTAACACTATAGCTGGGGCTATCACAACAATAGAACCAAACCGCAACAGAAGAGCACTGTATGCTCCCTCAAAGAATGTGTTATCCGCTTCAGAAGTTTTATATACCACCCAATGATCCACATCCGGTTTTAATGATAATTTGGCCACCAACTTGGTGGAGACTATATTGACAGGGGCACCTGTATCTATGAGGGCACAGACACAGGTTTTAGCTACAACCAGGTCACAGTAAGTACATTCGGAGTAAGATGCATCTTGACTGTTTATAACATAGACATTTATGGCATCTCTGTTTTCAAGAAACCCCACAATCTCCTCGCCAATACTGGGGTATTGTTTGATAATAGTGTTGACTGTATGAGCGAAGCATACCGCTTGCAAGAAAGGGGCATCAGAGTAGGGGTACAACTTTTCAGGTGGAACTTGGTCAAACATCTGGCAAGCATACAGCTCAACCTGCAACTGGGACCCCTCTTCCGCCATAGCCGCAGATCGCACTCATGTCAAAATATTCACCCCTCCAACTGGCTGCTAATATAAGACTGACACATCAGCCAAGGGAGCTTCCACTGAGTTTACAGGGATAGGTTCAGGTGGGACGTTTTGAGTTAGAATAGCGGAAGTAGAGAGTCCCATCTCTACTCCGCTCTGACTTTTCCTGATTGTACTGTCCCTGTGGGAGGGAATAAACCTGATGATGAAGACAACTTCTGGCCAAGTGCCCATAAGGACTACACAAGAAATAATTGAACCTGTAAGATCTGCGTCCATGATTGTTGTGAAATGGCCCATCCCAAAAGTTAGGCTGGGGTTAAGCAGTGTAAATAGACCCTTTCCGATAGTTGAACTGCTGGTGGCAACTCCACTTGTGATGAGGCGTGTGGTGATAATAAGGCTGGTGGTTACCAAATGGACGCTGAACTGGAAGAGATAACTTCCCAAATTTAAGAAGGTCCAGCAGCGGGTAGGATATGGTTACCTCTATGTTGAACAGAGGGAAGTTAGCAGATAACTGGCGCAAGATTTGAACGAGTTTAAGCAAAGAATACCAACTTCCAAATATGGAGCCATGATATTGAAAAGCTCACGGTATGGTTTCACAGCGAAGGTCAACGCTAAGCACACATCTGATTCAGTTAAATTTCCTGCCCCAATTAACACATGGGCTTCTATCATAAAGTGATCAGCAAATGCGGTGAAGATATCATTATGATGAAACCCAATTGTTAAGAATTCAGCCTTCTGCTGTGCCATTTTCAAAGTCCCTCTGAATAACCACAACACAGTAACTTTTACTTTTTGATAGGTAACAGAACTGGTGGTAAGATAGCAAACAACTAGGTCAGTGCTTTCGACATCCAAAGTGGATATTAATAATTTGCTTTACGCTGATCTGAAGCTCCTTACACTGCAAACTCAAATTGCTTAAAAAATCCATAGATGTTTCCATTGCAATCAAATGGAGGCAGCTTATCAATACAAACCTCCTGTAGAAACTCCTTTCTTCACTGGAGCACAGTGTCCTGCAAGCTTGAGTTCTGCATATTTAATAGTTGTAGCGTCTTGAAAAGACTCCTTGCCAGAGTAAGCCTGATAGAACATAGCCAGCGACTGAGAAAGGGTGTTGACTTTGTGATTGACCAATGGTTTTCCTGTAATGAGCACTACTGTTATAGATTCAGTGGTATTCAATAAATATGCCAGCGGTGTTTTGCACAGGGTTTAACACACTGAGCAATAGAGACCAATGATATGATGATTGCTGCCCTCAAAACAACAAAATAACTTCAAATAAATTGGGAGAACTTGCTCCCACAACTTCTTTTAATAATTGTATTTTAATACCATGGATTCTTCTTATTCCACTTATTCTATACTTACTTAAAAACCCCCTCTCTTGATCATCTTGTCTCGCCTATATTGTAGCGACTTCAGATGCAATGACTCTTATAACTTAGTAATTTAATTCGCCATGTCTTATTGGCTCCACAAGTCTTCATTCGTTATTTTTACAATCGCCTAATTTGAGGCCAATTCCCAATAACCCAATATCGCTTCAATTCGAGGCACTAAAATTACCATTACTCATATCAAATCTTGACGGATTCCATTCATTTTGCCATAAAGACCTCAGGCTTATCATCCAGTCATATCAAATTCATAACATGGTTCATTGGTCCTTTGGGAACTCTTTTATCTTTTCATTGATACATCACTTCAGATACTTAGCAAGGACTCAATTAACAACTCTTCCATCCAAACTTGACCACTTGATACAGCTGATCATATTTGTCATCCATGAACAGATCACTGATTCTAAATTCCTTGGTCATAATGTTGAGAGGAATAGGCTTCTCCGAAGCTCTAGACTGTTCCTCATCTAGGCCCGGGCCCTTTTCCCAATTCCTTGGTGGCAGCTGACTCTTTTTACTGGACCATGTTGATCTGATCCTTTAGCTTGTTACACTGCACGATGAAATGTCCTTTAACACCACATTGGTAGCAGAAAATTTTCCTTCTTATTCAACTGTCTGAATTCTTTGGGCTCATTTCCCATCATGGTTTGGTTGGTTATTTTCTAAGCACGTTCATTCCCCTTCATGGGATTTAAATTGTATACCAGATTGGATTTGAAGCTTCTATTTGGGCATTAAACGTCTCTCCCAAAATCTTCAAATTATATACCATTTGTGAGGTAGTTATTTCGGTTGCAAACATGGAATATATCATGCCATGCAAACTGCAAATGGGCCAAAGGGCAACTTGCAACTTGTTGGGATTTTTGCCCATATTCCCAGCCTGCTAGATTACAAGGAACCGCTAGGGGAAAATTCCCTAAGGCGAAGTGAATTAGTAAATCAGTTGGCCCAAGTTTTGGAGTAACTACATTTGGGGGATAAGGGGATACTTTCCTGGTCATGTCCATCAGGGATCAATATGGATGAATACTTAAGATCTCATTGGGTAGAGTTGCCAACAAAATAGGGTCATCTGATAGTGATTAACTATCAGGTGTACCGATTGGGATCAGTCAGGTTTCAACACTGAATAATTGGGAATGAATAGCGAGTTGTGAGGTGAGTCATGCCGCCTGCAACTAGTAAATCAATCAGTTGGTAAAGTGACCTGCCTTAATGGGTAATAGGTCCCATTACCTAAGCAGGTTGCTATCCAAATATGGTTGGTTTGCCTAGATCAAGAGGAAAACGTTAGGGACACGTTTTCTGACTCTTTCCATTTAGGTCTCGAGGATGTCTGAAAATGGAATCCTAGCCAGGATGGGGAAGACCATCGCTGCTGAGATGAGGATGGGTGATTCAACAGCAATGGCTGCTATTTCATATAAGAGGTGTCAACCAAGGGTTAGACAACTAAATCCCCACTATAAATTCCCTAGGATTCACTATAATAAAAAACATATAATTAAATCATACTACAGATATATGGTTTTATGTTGTTTCACTCAGTATATAGTTTAAAGAGTAAACAATCATCAGCTTTCCATTGTGCTATTCTTCTCAAGGATATTATTGCTGTGTGCAATAATTGGAAGACTCTTAGAAAAAAAGAGTAAAGATCTTAGTGGGGATCTAGAGAAGAAGGAGACACATTTGGGGATTGCTGCCAACTGTGTGTTAGACTGAAGAGACTGTCAACATGGAATCTCAGCGAAGATCAGGTTGGACAGAACGAGGGAATGAATCCCTATGATCACAACATTACAAGTATTTCATCAGGAATACTGGTTGAGCGTTGGGCTAAAATATAAGAATTTATACTCAACTACGGATACTAGCTGTCATATTATTATCAATCAAAAATCTGTTATATTATAAAATGGCCTTGAAGTGCACAAGAAACTGAACCTGTGCAGCAAAAAGATTACTAGGGTTGTTACTGATAAATAACCCTTAAGTAAATTTTTACAAGTTGGTGTACACTACAGGGGTAGTTGAGTTGAAGAATTTATAAGAATGTCGTACAAACACAAGTTTTTATAAGACTGGCGGTATCAATAGATACGCCAGCAGATTTTGCATAGGGTTTGACCCACTGAGTAATCAGAACCAATGATATGATGATTGGTGTCCGCGAACCAACAGTATAAAATTTTAAAATAAATATGGAGCATTTTCTCCCACAACCTCTTTTAATATATATCTACTAATGCGGATTCTTCTATATTCCGCTTTTTCTTAACTCACTCAACAACAACCCTCCTCTCAATCACCCATCTTGCTTATATTACAATGGCTTGGACGATAACACTCTCATAGATTGGACTATTCAGTTCCACCGATTCTCCTCATTTCAGCTGGTTATTCTCAAATTTGCTATCACCTTAATTATAAGTGATTTAAATTGTAATCTTTTTATGTTGACATCGCCTTATTTAGAGGCGAACCAATAATAAAAACATTATGTCCAATAAACCCGTTTATCTAATGTCACCTCATCTCAAGGCAATCAAATAATTGTAACTAATCTCATTTTGGCAGATTCGTCTCAACCCAAGCCAACTGTCCCAGGATTATCATCTAGTCATATCAGAATCACGACACAAGTTACACAAACTGTGGACAGAATTAGCCACTGTGAACCAGAATGCCCTAAACTCAGCGGACCATTGGGAATATGCGTCCTTGGAAGAATGAGTTGCCAAGGTGAAGGAAGGGATAGATAATGTTGCAAGCTTTGGGAATGAGTTACTTGGGAAAGTAACTTCGTTGAAGAAGAAAGAAGGGGACTTCGTTCAAGAGGTCTTATACCTGAAAGCATATTGAGTAGTGGATCACGTTCATTTGAGAAAATTCAGCGTGGACATAGAGCGACTTATCAAACAGGTGGAGGAACTTAAAGCTCACAAATGTGCTTGTGAGCCTGATATAGCAAGCGATGCCAAAGAAAGAAGTCCTTGAATGATACTTGGGAAGTCAAATACCCCAAGGAACATGCTGCCCACTTTTGCTACCATTTTGGAGATGATGCCCAAAGTCACTCCTCAAGTTAGCCGAGTGGCTGAACTGAGAGAATCAAGTCATAGATAACTCAGAGGAATTTAAGGCAATGCCAAAATTGCTAATGTTCCATTGGGATAACGCCCCCACATTTTTCTAACTATTTGATATGACCATGTATGGCTACAGGGATTGTCAAAAGGCATTGACAGTCATGAATTGCCTAGACACTGACTGTCAGAACTTAATGTTACCTCACCTGGAGGGGGACAGCTGGTCATATGCTGAGGCAAAGGCGGCCATCATGAAAGAGTTCAGGAGTCCGATGCACATGTCAAAGTGCAAACAGGAATTTATGGGAATCCAGTTCTAAAAATGAGTCTCTAGCTAGCTTCACGGATTGGTTTTACCAGAAGTAGCAGATACTGTTTGGAGCAAAAGCATTGGATGACTTTGATGCCAGAATCGCCTTGCAAGTGGCCCTTCGGCCAAGTCACAATTTGCATCACATGATTTTATCCATGTTTGCAATGAAAATAACTACCTCACAAACGGTATATAATTTGAAGATTTTGGGAGAGACATTTGATGCCCCAAATAGAAGCTTCAAATCTAATCAAGTATGCAATTCAAATCTCACAAAGGGAAACAAAGGAGCTAAAGAGACAACCAATCGAACTGTGCTGTGAAATAAGCCTGAAGAATTCAGAAGGTTGAATAAGAAGTAAAAGGTCTGCTAACAATATGGCGGGAAAGGACATTTTGCTGTGCACGGAAAGAAGCTGAAGGATTAGATCAATGTGGTCCAGGCGAAAGAGTAAGCAGCCACCAAGGAATTGGGAAAGGGCCCGCAGCCTAGACAGGAATTAGTCTAGAGCTGCGGAGAAGCCTGTTCCTCCCAATATTATGACCAAGGAAATTGATATCATCAATATGTTTGTAGACAACAAGCAGGATCATCTGTATCAATTGGTCAATTTGGATGTAATTGCCGTGACCAGAGCCAGGGCAAAGAGAATTGACCCCAAGATAATTAAGGAAGTTGCCCGTCTGTACATCTGACAACTGATGGACAAGATTTGACTGCTGAGGATCCTGAAGAATTATCTGAAGTCTGATTAGATGAGGCCAATTTGTTGATCCCCCTCAGTGCAAGAAATGAATTGTTTACTTATTTATTGGTGCAAATTATTCACATCCTCAATTAGGCTAATAATGCTTCTATTCACTCAGTAAACACTATATGCAATACTCCGAGTGTATGTATATAGACATACAAGTAATTCAAGAAGTTCAAGGGCTATTGTTGACAGAGGACTGCCCATCAATATCATCTCAACCAAGCTGGTAAAGAGGATGAAGATTCGCTGGACTTGGAACATAAGAAGGAATACGGGACAGCTGGGCCAAACACCACCATCTCCTGCGGAGTGTATAGCATGTTGCCACTATGATTCAGGTTGTTGGTCATATCTGCGCTACCAATAGTTTTGGCCAACCAAAACTATGATATTCTGATCGGAACGGAGTTTCTACACAAATATGGAGTTAAATGTAAATTTGAGGGTAATATGTTGACCATATTAGGTCAAACGTTATCATTGGTAAATCAAAAGGATGGTGAAGCTCCGCTGAATCAGAGAAAAAACTTCATCAATATACTATACAATGATGGCATACCTGATTTGGTACCAATTAGTTGGTAGGAAGCGACGTTAAGTGCCAGCGGAAATTTTATAAAATTGGGGAATTCCACTGAGGATCAAGAAAGAGAGGACCATACCAGCTGGATTGCAGATGATAGTCGTTACAGGGTTGACGTTGGAGATACCTGAGCTATTGTATGGGTAGGTTGGAAGTCCCTGGAAGAAGTCCAGAGTGGAGCCTTGGGTGGCTTCTGGGATACTAATGCTGGGCCATGGAGAAATTCGAGTACTCTAAACGAAATTAAGTGAAAAAGCGATGAAGATCAAGAGGAATCAGATCATAACGTTTGTTCATCTGATTCTGACGACTGAATTGAGGAGATTCCACGATTTTAGGACTCTCAATGAGATGGGATTACCAGCTGGGGTAACTGAGAGCATCAACCTATTGGTTGATTATGAGAAACTCGCTGATCTGTCAGAAGGCCAGCAAGAAGAGGTGCTCAAACTATTCAAAAAGTATTGGGAAGTGTTAGCTCAGGATGACCACAATTTGGGATGTGAATAAACATGATCCACAATGTCGACACTGGGGAAAATTTGCCAATCAGGATGAGAAAAATCTGATGATTGAAAGCCACCAAAGTGGTAGTGGAGGATGAAATTAGCAAACTAGTAAAGCATGAGCTTCTAGTTCCGTCGTCAATTCCCTGGGCGAGTCCAATTATGATCGTGAAGAAAAAGGATGGATCCAACCAGGTGGTGATTAACTACTGGAAGCTGAATAAAGTTATGAAGAAGGATTTGTATCCCTTACCAAGGATCAACAATGCGCTAAATCATTTAGGAGAAGCAAATTATTTCTTGCGATGGATCTGATCTCCAGATATTGGCAGATCAACTTGCCAAAGGAAGATCAGGAAAAATGTGTGATCATTAACATGCAGGGGATATACTAACCAACGAGGATGCCCCAGGGTCTATGTAATGCGCCTGCAACGTTTCAGAGAGCCATAGATGCAATATTGAGTGACTTCCAGTTGTCATGCGTCCTGGTATACCTGGATGATATAAACGTGTTCAGTAGAATTTACTGATCACCTACACCACTTGGAAGAAGTATTCAAGTGACTTTCCGCGGCTAACCTGAAGATTAAGCTGAGGAAGTGCCACTTCGATAAGAAAGAGTTAGAATATCTGGGATTCGTAGTCAACTCCAGTGGATTGCAGGTGCAAGCCCAGAAGATAGAAGCCATAGAATGGATGGCTGTATCAAAGAGTGTTTATGATATCCAAGTGTTCCTTGGGATGGTCAAATACTACAAAAGATTTATTCAGACTTCGCCCAAATAGCTGACCCTTTATTCCATTTATTGAAGGATCCAAAAAAAGGATTCAAATGGAATGAAGAGGCCAGGATACCTTTGATGAGTTATGCCAGTAATTAATAGATTCTCTGATTCTAAAATATTCAAATTTTGATTGGGAGTTTATTATTCAAACCAATGCTTCGTTGATGGCGATTGGCGCCATATTAAGCCAAATAGACGAACTTGGGGCGAACATCCAGTGGCATATGTGAGCCAGACACTCTCAGCCGCTGAGAGGAACTACAATGTGACTGAGTGTGAATTCCATGTGATCACTTACGCATATAAGCAGTTTTGGGTGTACATCCACGGAACGCACTTTAAAGTGGTGACAGACCACTCTTTGTTGCGTTGGCTTAACAATTTTAGAGAGCCAGAAGGACAACTGGCCCGATGGACACTTAAGCTCCAGGCTTATGATTATGAGATTGTCCACCAAGAGGGGGCTTCTCACCAGAATATGGATGGCTTATCTCGGTTATCAATGGTCCAGATGGTATACCCGCAGGCAGATGAGCTATTCCAGAGAATGGTCAACAGAAAAATTGGGGACGAGCCCCAAGAAATCAAAGGTCGCTTTGGAAAGCGATGGAAAACACTGAGACTATGGATGGACAAGTATTTAAGATGATCAACAGGAATTGGTATTATTCCTGAAGCCATCAGAAAGAGCAGCTATCGTGCAAGCAGCTCACAAGGTTGTTATGCATGGAGGCCTGAGGAAAACAACCAATCATAGTTGACAGTACTACTGGGAATCCATCAACTACAATGTCGTGGATTATCTAGCTTGTTGTGTGGAGTTCCAGCTGCACAAAGCTCATAAGAATACAACTGGATACTGACTGGTCCGCCCTGGATTTATCTGGACACGGTGTCCCTCGACGTGATGAGACCGCTGATGATGAGCACAGGGGGAGTCAAGTACATTATAGTTGCCATTGATCAACTGATGAGATGGGTCTAGATGAAGGCCCTAACAAAAGTAGACGCTACCAGCACCGCGAGGTTCATCCTGGATTAAGTAGTGTATCACCATGGAAGTCTGCAAGACCTGCTTAGCAATAATGAGACCAACATTACATCTCATGTGATCCCAAAATTGAATGAGATTATGGAGATCAGAAGAGTCGTGTCAGTATTTTACCAGCCAGAGATGAACAGACTGGTAGATTGGGTGAATGAAATGCTGAAGTGACGCTGAGGAAGCTAGTCACAGGGAGAACTTCTGCGTGGGGAATGTACCTGTGTTTGGTGATGTTCGCATAAAATATTAGTCATCATATGGTGGCAGGAAAGTTGCCGTTTGTGCTGTTGTATGGAAGAAAGGCTGCGTTGTCGCTGATTTTATATTTGGTGGTGGAACCAACGTTGGGGATGAGTACCAAACAATATTTGAACCTCCTGATGAATATCCTGATCAATATGCAATTGCAAGCATTCCTTACTTCGTAGAAGAAAAAGATAAAAGTGAAATTGATGGATGATAAGCTCTGACCGGCCTTAGCAGAATATCAAATAGGAGAATGAGTTGCCTATTGCAAAACGCATGGTTTTGGAAGAAGAAACAAACTAGATGTGTTGTGGTTGGGTCCCTTTGAAGTTATCGCCAAGACAGTGACTGATGCCTACTCTATCAAGAATCTCTTGGATGGAATAGTTGTGAATCAAGTCCATGATAAGTATCTAAAACGATGGATCAATGAAAAAAATAAAAGAGTTTCCAAAGGACGATGAACCATTAAGTTGGTCATGTCCTGATGATTAGGTCAATTCCAAAAAAGGACTTATGAACCAATCTAGCTAGTTAAGTCTGAAAAAAGGACCTCTTAACCATAGAAAACTGGCAGGTTTAAGTACCCAGGACCCAATTTGAAAAAAATAAAAAGATGGACTTTTGAACCGAAACAAGGTCAAGTCCCATGGAAAAAAGAGGAATAAAAATTAAAAAATTGAAAAAATTATTGGAAAAAAAATTTAAACCGTACAGAGAAAAAATCAATATATTTTATAACTTTTATTTTTATTAATTGTCCTCAATATGGGAATGATTCCGCCTATGTTGTCTCTTGGGGGAGGGAGAATGGATCGCGGTAGGAATTAACAGCCTGTCAAAATCAATGTGAGATTGGACGCTAGCAAGGGCTAGACCTACATGAAACCACATTCTTTGAGTGGATACAGAGCCCTGCGAGAAAACGACTAGAGGAAGGGAAATTGAGATGTTGGATGAAGCCAATCACAAAACCCTGGAGTGTGGGAAAGCAACAGTATAAGAAGAGGCAATCAATGAATAACTACGAGTAAATCTGATATGGTATTGGAGCCGGAAGATTAGTCTTTAGCGCCTGACAATGAGCTTCATCAAGAACACTGGGCATATGGTCCAGCAGCAAACAAGGGATGCTTGACGGGGGTTGCTGAATCAGGCTCCCTACTAAAGCCATCAGGGGAAGATACCAATGGGAAGCGCCAGTGAAGAGATAGTTGTGCAGGGAGCAAATGGCATCCTGCAAGCGATGACTATGGGCTTCTCAGGAGCTGAAGCTGAAGGATCGGTGAAACCTGGGAGAGTCTGGAAGCTTTGTGGACCAACTTTGAGGAACTTGGCTGGCAATGCAAAGAGCATAAGTGGCGGTATGCTGATTCAGGATGTTATCAAGATCAGAGGGATATAGCACTAGTGACAAAGCCTCAGTGATTTGGGCCCAGAATTCAGCGTAGAGGAGCTCAATATAAATACTGTTACCAATGGTGAGCTTGGTAGCCAGAACAGCGGGTTTGTAGTATTTTCTGAGTCAGAAGAGGAACTCAGTAAGCAGGTCTGATCTGGTAAGAAATGAGTGATTAAGAGCAAGTGGCATAATCTCCAGAGCATTTAAAATGATGGTCAGTGCATCAGAAAAAGGAGCCAAATCCATGAAGATTTTAAAATCCAACTCTGGAATTGATGACAGAGGAAGAATCAGCAGAGAGTTGTTTAAAATTATAGCAAGCCTAGTTTTGAAGGATTAGCTACCATTTCCAGTAAATCAATGGAAGGACTAGCTTCTGGCGCCAGACTAGGCGTATGAGTCCTGGAAGGACCATAAAAGAGGTTCCACCTTGCATCCTGACGCATCTGCTGGAAGAGCCAGAGGCCTTGATCAGTAAATTATTCAGAAGCTGCTGGTATCACTACTGGAATTCAACATATGAGCTGGATGAGAGGTGGGATGTCGGACTTATATGGAAGTTGACATTATGCACTCTACAATCCATTAAGCTCCAATTTCGAAGAAATTTTTTCAAAATTAATGAGATAAGCTCTCCAAGAAAAGAATTAGGAATGACTTGAGCCGAAAAGGTTATGAGAGAAAAACAAGGGCGAATAAAAGTAAGTATTCTTAAATGAGCCTCAAAACAAACATTGATTGCTAGATTCTCCTGTCTAGGATGAGGAGAAAACCAGGAAATCAAGGATGCTAGACCAAGAATACTGAATATGACAGCAGGTCATATACTATGACGGGGAGAAAACTGGATCCTAGGACTAATATTGTCATGAGTAAATCGATCAGACCAGCACAACAGTGATCATGGGGACCCTGCCTGAGAAGGCGGAAGCAAGGAAAAGAGGAAGAGGAAGAGCAAAGTATGCCAAAGGTTGTCCCAAGCAGCATTGAGTATTGATGAGTGTACTCCACTTGAACCAATGAATTATTTGACCAAGTGTCTGAAGCGGTGTTCTCATGCCCCTGTCCTTTTCTCGCTGGAAATCTAGGCAAGAGGGGGATGTGTTGGGATTTTTGCCCATATTCCCAGCCTGCTAGATTACCAGGAAATGCAAGGGGATAATTTTCTAAGGCAAAGTGAATTGGAAATTGGTTGGTCAAGTTTCTAAGTAACTGAGTTGGATTTTTTGATAATTTCCTGGTTTTATCCATCAGGGATTGATCTGGATGAATATTTAAGATCTCATTGGGTGGAGTTGCCGACAAAATAGGGGCATCTGATAGTTTTTACTATTAGGTGTATTGATGGGGTTTGGTTGGGTTTTATCACCAGCTGATTGAAAATGAATAGCAAGTTGTGAGGCGAGTGATGCCGCCTGCAACTAGTGAATCAATCAGTTTGTGCGTGACCTGCCTTAATGGTTAATAGGTCCCATTACCTAAGCAGGTTGCTAGCCAAATATGGTTGGTTCGCTTAGATCAAGAGGAAAACGTTAGGGACAAGTTTTCCAACTCTTTCTGTTTAGGTCTTGAGGATGTCCAACGATGGAATACTAGCCAGGATGGGGAAGACCATCGATGCTGAGAAGAAGATGGGTGATTCAATGGAAATGGCTGCCGTTTCATCAAAGAGGTGCAACTGAGGGTTAGATGACCGAATCCCCAATATAAATTCCCTAGGATTCACTGTAATAAAAAACAGATAATTAGATCATATTAAAAATATATAGTTCTAAGTTGTTACATCCAGTATATAGTTTAAAGAGTAAACTATCATTAGCTTTCCATTGTGCTATTCTTCTCAAGGATATTATTGCTGTGTGCAATAATTGGAAGACTCTTAGAGAAAAGATAAATATCTGAGTTAGGATCTAGAGAAGAAGGAGACACAATTTAAGGATCGCTGCTGACTGTGTGTTGGACTGAAGAGACTGTCACCAGGGAATCTCAGCGAAGATCAGGTTGGACAGAATGAAGGAACGAATCCCTACAACAGCGAGATTACAAGTATTTAATCAGGATACTGGCCAAGCGTTGGGTCAAGATATAAGAATTCATACTCAACTACAGATAATAGTCATCATACTATTATTGATCACTAATCTATTATATTATACAACACAACAAGGTGTACAAGAAAACAGAACCTTTGCAGTAAAAAGATTACTAAAGAGGTTACCAATAAATAACCTGAAGCAGTAAATTTTTACATAGGCAATTCTGTCTTTAAAGTCAATCAGTGCATTTGCTCCGACCAGGATCTGCAACTCCTGGTAAAACTGATCTTTGAATCTTGCTAGAGACTCATCTTTATGGAACTGATTTCCCATAAATTCCTGTTTGCACTTTGACATGTGCATCGGACTCCTGAACTCTTTCATGATGGCCGCCTTTGCCTCAGCATATGACCAGCTGTCCCCCTCCAGGTGAGGTAACACTAAGATCTGAAAGCCAGTGTCTAGGCAATTCATGACAGTCAACGCCTTTTGACGATCCACGTAGCCATACATAGTCATATCAAACAATCAGAAAAACGCTGAGGCGTTATTTCAATGGAACATTAGCAGTTTTGGCATTGCCTTAAATTCCTCTGAGTTATCTCTGGCTGATTCTCTAGGTTCAGCCACTCGGCTAACTTGAGGAGTGACTTTGGGCATCATCTCCAAAATGGCAGCAAAAGAGGGCGGCATGTTCCTTGGGGTATTTGACTTCCCAAGTATTGTGCGAGGACTTCTTTCTTCAGCATCGCTTGCCATATCTGGCTCACAACTGCAATTGTGAGCTTTAAGTTCCTCCACCTGTTTGATCAGTCGCTCTTTATCCACGCTGAGTTTTCTCAAATGAACGTGATCCACTGCTCACTATGTTTTCAGGTATAAGACCTCTTGAATGAGGTCCCCTTCTTTTTCTTCAATGAAGTTACTTTCCCAAGTAACTCATTCCCAAAGTTTGCAACATTATCTATCACTTCCTTCACCATGGCAACTCATTCTTTCAAGGCCGCATATTCCCAATGGTCCGCTGAGTTTAGGGCATTCTGGTTCACAGTGGCTAATTTTGTCCACAGTTTGCTTAACTTGTCTTTGTACGACATTCTTATTCTTCAACTCGAATACCCATGTAGTAAGTACCAACTTGTAAAAATTTACTTAAGGGTTATTATCGGCAAACAACCCTAGTAATCTTTTTACTTCACTGGTTCAGTTTCTTGTACACTTCAAGTGCATTGTATAATATAATAGATTATCGATTGATAATAGTATGACAACTATTATCCATAATTGAGTATGAATTCTTATATTTCAGCCCAACGCTTGGCCAGTATTCCCAATTAAATACTTGAGATGTCATGATCTAGGGGTTTGTTCCCCCAAACTGTCCAACCCAATCTTCGCTGAGATTCCCTGGTGACAATCTCTTTGGTCCAACACACAGTTGGCAGCAATCCTAATTTTTTCTCCCTCTCTAGATCCTAACTCAGATCTTTATCCTTTTCTCTAAGAGTCTCCCAATTATTGTATACAGCAATAATATCCTTGAGAAGAATAGCATAATGGAAAGCTTATAATAGTTTACTACTTAAACTATATACCGCATGAACAATATAGAACTTTTTATCTGTTCTCATAGTAACTACTTTTTATTATAAGTGAATCCTAGGGAATTTATAGTGGGTATTCGGTCATCTAACCCTCAGTTGACACCTCATTGATGAAACGGCAGCTTTTGCCATTAAATCACCCATCCTTAGCTCAGCAGCAATGGTCTTCCATATCCTAGCTAGGATTCTGTCATTGGATATCCTTGAGACAGGACGGAAAGACTCAGAAAACGTGCCCCAACGTTTTCCTCTCAATATAAGCGAACAAATCATATTTGGCTAGTGACCTGCTTAGATAATGGGACCTATTACCCATTAAGGCAGGTCATGCTTAATCTGATCGATTTGCTAGTTGCAGGTGGCATCACTCGCCTCACAACTTGTTATTCATTCCCAATCAGTCGGTGATGAAGCCTGACCAATACTAATTTGGTACACCTGATAGTAAAAACTATCAGATGCCCCTATTTTGTCGGCAACTCCACCCAATGAGATCTTAAATATTCATCCAGATCAATCCCTGATGGATAAAATTAGGAAAATATCAAAAAACTAACTCAGTTACTTAGAAACTTGACAACTAATTTCCAATTCACTTCACCTTAGGGAATTATCCCCTAGCGATTTCTGGTAATCTAGCAGGCTGGGAATATGAGCAAAAATCCCAACACCCATCCTAGGGTTTTTAAAGGTGGATAAGTTGATCTTTCAGCAAAAGATTCAAAGATGGGACTGGCATGGCATGATGTCATGGGAACACACTTGAGAAGAGGTGGCAATGGGTAGCAACCAAGGATACAAAGGCATAAAAACGGATCAGAGAATATGGGCATTAAGTGCGGACAGAGCTGCACACCGCTGAGGACAAAGAGATATGATAAACCAAATATGAACTCAAGCTAAGGTGGCTTCCATCCCTAAGGGTTCTATCTTCTGTTGCGTAAATCTGGTCAAAAAGGGGGATATGTTGGAATTTCAGATGACCACATAATCCAACCTTTTAACTGATAAATAGATTTGACGATTAAGTTATAATTGTATAGGATTGGCAACAGCAGCCAATTGATGAGATTATTGTCAGGCATAATCTCCAATGATATTAGAGCTCGCCAACTAATAACTTATTGTTGGGCATCAACCCTAATGATATTTGTGGCCGCCAACTGATGAGATTATCATCAGGCATCATCCCTGATGAAATCAAGCAATAATTCAATATGAGAATAACACCTGATAGTCAAATTGTAGGGAATTGTTCATAGTGGAACAAATTGGAGTTATCAGAAATTACCAAAATGTTTATATGACAGAGTAAGAGTAGAATTATCATCAGCTGAAACTCATAGTTTCAAGTTCCTAATACCAATTGTTTTGTCATTGAACACCCAAGGATTACGCTGCCTAAGAAACTCAAGGCAACGGCACTTGACGAGATTTAGTGCCTAACACTTGAGGGTCAAACCAGTATAGGAGCACAAAAATAATTTTCTAGCGGACAGCTGAAAAAGTTGTGTGCAATTATAACTATAAAAACCCCAAATTGTTTCCTAATAAAAGCAGATAAATACTTGATAATAACTTAATTGTTTAAACATTGGTTGTTTTATTATTATCTTAAGAGAAGAGGCAAGGATCAAATATCCTTAAGTTGTTACTATCAGGTCTCTGCTTGGCTCTGCGAGAAAAGAATAGGGAAAGTGTTCCCTACCAGTACCAGAACGTCTTTAAAATGAAGAAGCTCCTGTTTAGCGTTGAACTTTTCACTTAACATGGCTTTTGGACAACCAACCAAAATAATAGTCTTAATACTATTATTGTTCCAGTTCATATTATCAATTAATGCAAGTATCCACGAATCTGTGCAGTTGAATCTAGGGCCATAAGCGAGCAACAATCTGATAACAAGTTTTTTAACATATGTGTTCCAAACACGCTTTGATTTATTTATTATTAATATTAATTCAACTTTATAAAATTTCTAATTAACATATATCAGATTGGTGTCAACTTTAGTAACTGAGAGAGGGGGACTCAGTGGATATATCATATAGACCTACATTTACCCATAATATCAAAAATATGATCATAGTGTTTGATAGCATTGCATCATTCTCATGCATAACATTTTAATATAAATAAGTCATCTATTCTTCATAATAGTCTAATAGCTTCTACAATCAGCCATTGCATTTCCTCAGGCTTTTATAGCGCTGTATTTCTTTTTGGTGCATATATTTAGTCTTATCTTTTTTGGTTATCTCAGATCTGACAATCCATTTTCAGCATTTCTCTATCCTTTAACATATTTAAGGCTCTAGTAGACAGACTGCTCTTCAGTAGTAGTATCTTATTACACCAATGATGGATAATTGCCTGTCCACTTAAGGGAGAAGAATGTTTAAGGTGCTAATAGTCCCAATGATGGGGGAGTCCACTCCCGTATCAGCTCTTATTTGGTGCTTGTTGGATAACTACCTGTCCAAGATGATAATAATAATGTTTCAACTTCGAATGCAAATAAAATTGGTCAAAAGGCCCTGGTTGATTCCCAGTGAAACCCCTCGAAATTGGGTAACACTTTTACTAATATATCTTGGACAAATAGTATGAGTTTAGATAAGACAATTGCACCAAATATGCGCTGAAATAAGGGAAGTCCATTAGAGGTTCATCCCTGGGCCACTTCTAAAAATATTTAAGCACTTATGCCGCAAACACCCCCTTTTATAGCCTTGAAGGGGGTCTCACAAGGTGTAACTATTTTCCCTCAAGGTGATAGGTCAAATATATTAACTGTTTACCTCATAGACCTCTCGTACCTACTCTCGACCCTCAACCAGCTGTTCCTTTAAAGAAAGCCGTGATTTGAGAGCTCCATTAGGTCAAACACCCATAGTTCTAGTTAGGCTCGAAGATAATAATAAATTTGATGCCTATCACAATTGAATCCTCAAGTCAATTTTTATACTAAGCATTGACATTGAAAGAGGGTTTGTTTTTAATCCCCTTACCTCCACGTAATAAAAACCTGATAAAACCCAACCTTTATTATAACTTATAAGTGGTATTAAATTATATAGTGGTGAGAAAAACACCCTATAATTTTAATTTCAGCAGTTGAGATAATTTTTCTCCTGCATTATTGTTTATCTGGGCCAAATTAGCACCAGCGAGATTACATCGTGCCCTGATTCCAACAGGTGCTCACTACAGGGGGGTATTACACCACAATCACTTATCAAAAATGGAGGGTGCTGGGGTAAATAACAATCGCAACCTCTACTCTGCCTCTGAACCCCATCTAGTTGCCCTTGAATGACAACTAACCAGCGCTTTATCACGACTTAAAAATCTTGAACAGCGCCCATTTTAATGTCCCTTGAAAGACAAGTTAACCCATGGCAAGGGTAGCATTGCTTTATTCTTATACGTTTATAAAGCAGCCATGGAAGGGGCGACTGACCACCAGAAGCTAAGCTATCTTCCACATTTAAATCGCCTGGCCCAAGAAATGATGGTACTTTATATGGATACTCTACACACCTGGGCTGAGATTAAGGAAGCTTTTATAGTTGAATTTGGCTTCAAGAAGAGTCTAACCAGGGAAAAACAAACTTTTATGCGCTTTAGTATGCATGAAAGTGAATGGATCACTGCCTTTGCTGAACGATTTTACCTTGCTGCTCAAAGGTTGTCAGCATCTAACATGATAAGCCTGGATGATGCCATTGCGGCCATGTTAACTGGGTTAGCTTCCCAACCTTCTTTAGCTTGGCATATCATCAAAGTGAAGCGAAATTTCAAAATCGTCCATGACATAAAAGAGACCTTGTTATACGTTGCTGATTTTCATACCTGTGCGACAACAAAATGAAGCTGTTAACCCCAGGTTCCAGACCATTGAGGAGGTGTTCAACTGAAGCCCTACTGAAGGAGGATATGTTGACCCCTATGCTGGTTACTACTCTGAGTCCAGCACCTGCGGTGCAGCTCAAACATGATCTTCTTTCATTCAGCCAATCTTAGGTTCCTAAGCTAGTAATTCAGAGTGCATCATTAATGGGTCAGCGCCCCCTGCCCCCACCTTGCCACCAAGATCAGCTTGTTCTATCTAACAAACTTCTTCAAGTGGTCCCAAAGCTTGCTTTTAAGCCTAAAACCCTCTCTCAGGTGAAATATGCCATACCAACCTTGGGATTAAGGATCAGGTCGGTAAAGCTAAACCACCTGTTCTCAAGGCTCACAGCCTCTGATCAACCAAAGGCTGGCGTAGTTGAAGCATCCTCCTCCACGA